>JAQQAY020000114.1:0-514197 GCA_029255685.2 Silene conica
TGCCTCGGGAGCGGGATCAATAGAAGTATATGTTGAGCGACAAAGCGCCGTCGTCGACGAGATCTTCGTTAGAAACTTTAGAGATCAATCCCAAAGGAAGGATGAGAGCAAGATAAGCAACTCCCCGTCTAATACAATCTTGCCTTTGGGGTGGCACGCAATGTCCCGAATAGATGGGAGTTTAAGTTTCGTTTCGAGCTTTCTAAGATAAGAGGAAGAGGTGGTTTTCCTTGTGTGGTACAAGAGCTTGCTTTCCGTGACTATAATGTTGTTAAAAGTTTCAGTCTTTTAGGCGCTACTCTTCTCTGTGGCAGAGCCGCGTGAGACGAAAGGAATGGAGTCGGTCCCTTCCTTTAACTTTTTCTTTTCGTAAAATAAAGTAACTTGCCAAGCGTGGTTCATATGGGGCGTTGTTCCAAAGACCAGAATGCTGTTTTGAGAGGTAACGGCGCGACGAGTGGTAAGAGACAGAGTGAAGATCGCCTGGGAAGCTAATGGCCCTAGAGCCTGTAACCACACACTTTGCCCTCTCCGAGGCATCCGCCCTCTTAGATTGTTTTCACTCAAGCAATGGCGAATAAGTAAATGATCTCCTTCCTATTCCTATCTATCAAACTGTTGTACAAGCACGAAAAAGAAAGCTTTCTATTAAGGCTTTCTATTCATAATACCGGATCCATAAATATATGAAGACTTTACATAATCTTTAAGGATTTAAAATCTTAATTCCATTTCTTTATTCTGTGAGAATTGACATCCCCCTTTTTAATCTTTCCGTTTTAGGTATGACTTAAACCCGCGCATCAATAAGTCAGTCTGAGTTCGTAACTAAAGAAAGGACTAACTACAAGAGGCAGGCGTCTTCCCGAGTCATTCAACGGTCACTCTTTTCTCATTGCTCCTTGTTGCGGGGGTTTAAGTCATGAACGGCAGCCCGCGCATAGAGTCTCAGAGCCATCTTCACGATTAATTTTACTTTAAGAAAGAGGGAGGGGTTTACTACGCTCCTGCCTCAACAAAGGGGGATAAACCTGGGCCAAGCGAACAAAAGAGGATCTATACCGATCTCTTTACCTTCAGCCGCCACCTACCATATTGAAGCTATACAAGGTGAGCTCACCCAAGCCAAAGATGATATAATCCACGAGCCTTCTACTTGTTCGACTAAATAGATTGACTCAGGACGGACTGTGGACAGGGGTTGTGTAAATCCTGCACGTAAGGCGAAAGCCCTAGTTAAGGTTAAGGCGAGAAAGAGGAAGGTTGAGATCAATGCTTACACCTATTCAATGGCCACTAAAGAGATCACGAGCTAGAAAGGAAAAAAAGACTCTAATAAAGTGCAACTTCTTCTTAAAGTCTTAAAGAGGGAGCTTTTCGAGTATGAAGTCTTTATCTGACGAGTCGAAAGAGCTTTCTCGCTGCTTATCCGCTGTGTAGGAGCGAAGGGGCGGGTCGAATTAAGAAAAAGAATCGCATTGAAACCAATTACATAGATAAAAACGGGCGTGAAAAAGACTCACCGGACGGCGTTCAAATGCAAGCTTGACGCAATCTCTTATATACGTATATACATTAGCTAGTTTTTGGCAAAATTTATGCTTCTGCCCCGACTCTTCCTTTACTAAAATGCGTGCAATTGAGACAAGAAAAACTAGATAAACTAGGAAAAAGGCATAAGGACACGGGGTGGTGATTTTCTCGCTCGAGCAAAAAAGGTTTAGGAAACGGGAATAGCTAAGGTAAGCCCCTGTTAGCGTTAGAACTACTGGAGTGACATATCTATATTAAAGTCTCCAGAAAAGGGATTTACCGACTTCAAAGTGTGATTGATCTTACTAACGTATATTATAGCTAGCGCACTGCACTTGCCAACGCGCCACCCTGTACATTGTGTCATTCTTCAAAATTCTTATAATTATAAGACAGCTCGGAACAAAGCATTCTACCCCAACCTATTGTATTAGAAAGAAAGTCATGTTCACCCAACTACGTTTGATCAAACTCCGCCCTACTTAAAAAGAATCCTATATAAGGAGAACTTTTCCTAATCAAACAGACGAGTACTAGATCTCCAGCCTGCTGCAAAGCAAACAAAGAAGGTATTAAGGTTGATCATGCCGCTCATAGATTACTTACACTTCACCTTTTCTTTAGGTGCTCTCTCACTACAAACTTTACTAAGTCTTTTTATGCCTCAGTTGATTTCTTTCTCGCCTTTGCTTGTTCAAAAAAGGAGTCTTTTAACCTCTCTCCGATGAATGAATTCATAACTCGTAGTTCTTTTATACTCTTCCCCTTATTCTTTATACATACTATCTGGGGCTCAGATGCACATATATATTTATATAGAATTAGTCGGGCTAGTAGACTCCCAGAAAACTTGAATGCCCCTGAAAGAAGGGTCTATGCTCATCATGCTTAAAGCAGAATGAATACGCTTATGCTCTTTAAGAAAGAGATTTTATATGTATTTGGCAAAGTGGCGTTTAAAAAGAGGCCTCGTTGGCCAAGAAGAGAGTTTAATACGATGTACTACTTTCTTGGGAGTACAGACTTTTCCTATAGTATGAATATATTCTTTAGTTTTGGATGAAGAAGAGCAATTCGCCAAGTTCTTTACCTAAAGATTGTATAGAGCACCGGCGCTGATATATAGTAGTAGTATAGAAAAGAGGTACGAACGCACATGACATGTAGTTAGTCTGAGGTTCTTTGTTAACGCTAACTCATACATAAAAGTACAGGTACGAGAGCGATCCAACAAAAGAGACAGTTGTAGTTCCTCTGGGTCAGAGCAAGAAGCTAGTCGACTTACCACCAGCCCGAAGCATTTCCATTGTACGGGGTTGACGAACTTGTGGCATAGTGCTGTAGGAAGCGATACCAAGCACGGGTATAAGTAGTAAGTATAAGCGCTTAATTGAAGTGAAGAGACTTTTCGTTTTCTTTGGTTGACTCGTTATGCAAAAAAGCCTAAATATAATTTGATGACTATTCATCGCTCTGAAGAAAGCGTGTAAAGGAGAGAAGCCCTGGAGAAATATGAGGAGAGAGAAGCGAGGTCTTTCTCATTTAATCTAATTAATTCTTGAAACCTTCTATCTAATAATAACTTGTCAAAAGAGGTTTAGCTTTTGTTCTCTTCTTATATTCTATTGGAATTCGAGAGCGTCACTCACTAAGCTAAGCGCGCTAAGAGACTCTTCTCATGATTAATAAGGTACTTAAACTAGTATGAGAGACTGGGCGGCGTCCAGTTAAGACTAAAAGAGCGAGATAATTCTAGCAAGTAAAAGGAAAGATAAATTAAATTCTTATCTTAATGGAACATTCGGTTCGTAGTGCCAGCCTAACTAGGAACAATAGATTTAGTATAACAGGTGCTAACTAAGAGCGGGTCTTCGTATACAGCCGTTCTTTTACGTTGATTGAGGAGGGACTGTCCCCTCCTATAATTATAAGAGCCTTTACTTTATCGAGCTTCTTATAGGCAGGAATCCCTGGAAAACCACACAAGATGGCCGTACCCTCCTTTACTACATTCTAAAAGAAAGGTTTTTGAAAGAACTTGGGGAGCGATTCTAATCTATGTAGCGAACAGAGGGTCTGCAATTAGCGGTAGGGGTGTAGGCGAGCCATATCTACGGCTGTTAACGAACATAGCCCCGGGGCGGATGGGACTGCGTAGTAGAATGTTAACGAGAACATAAAGAAATGTGTTGGCACGCAAAGAAGTTCTTTTCCAATTTAAATAATTAAAGTAGCATTGTCTTGTGCTAAATACCAAAAGTCTACAATTTCAAGCAGAGACTCGATCAAAGGCGAAAAAGCAAGGTTCTTTAGAAGCATAATGAGCCCCGGCGGCTACTACTGGGATTGTTGGAGAAGAAGAAAGCTGCCTTACTCCAGTCTGGGCTTAGGGATGATACCTCTTCTCGTGCCGGTATTCTTCTCCATCAAAGAGCCTAAGACAAATGAAGTTGCTTTCTGTCTGTCGTCTATCTATTGGACGGTGCCATCCCTCTTCTCATGCCCCGAGAAGAGAGGGGTGTGAAAGGAAAGAAGACGAGAGCATTCAAATGGAACGAGAATCCAGTAAGTGAAGCACTGGGTGAATGAATATATGTGCTTATGCCTATTCTATTAAAAAGAAATGAGAGTCTTCGATCTGATTTATAAACCTACTAGGCAGGGGCGCGACCCTCCTAAATTTAATGAAACTAGCTTTAGGTAAGAGCCTTAGCTTCTATCACAATTACTAGAGTATCAAATGAGAGAGTCGGCGGCTTTCTAAGGGCTTTTTAAATAAAGAGTAGGATCATATATATCGGCAGGAGCTGCTCTCTTCGTCCTCTTTTTCTCTTACAACATCGCCAGTCCCGTAAGAGTCCTTTCTTAGTCGAGTCTCTTTCTAATGAGTCAGTCGTCTTGTAGTAATTGGGGGATCATCCATCGAATCGAGCGTAACATAAGTAGCGGTATGTGCAAGTGCAGCTGATTAAACCGCTTCCTAGTCGAGTCTGTAAACACCGTCTACTGCCTTTAGCTTTCTAGCTTCGAGAGGTTTTTAAATAATATGCTCCTTCTTTTAGAGGCTTTCTTCAGCCCCTACCTTCTATATGAGTTGTCGAGCCATCTCTACACACACCCACTACTTGTTCCATAGAAGTAGCAACACCTACAACCGGAGCTTTTATTCTTGTAGGATAAATGAAGACATAAGCTCTTGTAAAAGAATTGGGACAAGTCGAATTCTAAGAATAAAAAACTTCTTTCTTTGGATTCATAAGTATCAAATCAACCTGATACAGATGGAGCTCTTTCTCCCTTATCTTAATCTAGTATAGAGGCTTTTCCCTTTTTTGTTTGATAAGGGCTGTCTTTCTAAACAGGTGTGAACTAATGTACGAGGCAACTTTAAGTGTGTAGCATGGTATAATGTTTTCTTTAGCTTTCGCGCCCATATCCTATTATAAATCCTAGTGCCTGCTGCAGGATAGGAGGATCGCTAGCCAAACCATATATGAAATTGTCCTCTCTTTACGATACCGCCATACTTTTTATTCTAATCCTATAATTAATTTCTCTTTCGTTTTAAGGAGAGCTTCTAGTGGTACCTCTTGTTTTAAAGCCTGCTTTACTGCCAACTACATTTCCTATTTGTTGATTATTCATCCGACAAATTAAGAGAGGGCCCCCTTTTATAGTACAATCTCAATAAGTATGCTTCATAAAGCTCATTATACTTCCCAATGGTATGCTATGCCCAAGATGATGGATGCCTGGGCGCTTATATTAAGAGAAAGCTTTTTATTGCATAAAGTTTGGTTAAACACCCCCCTGGTAGAGATCCTTTGTTTTCATGTCTGTTCTTTATCCCGTCGAAAGCTGTCTTATAGCATTAAGATCTAACCCTCGCAGAGTAGTTAAGAAAGCATAGGTTGGACTAGCGTGAGTAAGCCGGATTCGCCCCAATGCAAAAGAATTTTATAGAGCATATGTCAAAGGAGTTAAAGAAGAACTAGAAGAAGTTTTTTCTTGCTGTAATACTCACTAGAGGAGAACAAGCCCTGTTTGAGGAAGATCATTATGATCATATGCTAGAGTATAAGGCTTTAAGTGGGCCAATGCCCTTGTTTATGAATCTGCTTGATTGTTGTATAGTTTGTTGCTTAACCCCGATCTATCTGGTCGACAAGGCGCTACCCGTGATATAAGAGGTTGTATGTAAGGCGGCTTGGCTTCTTCTCAATAAAACGTGGGAGTTGAAAAAGAGTTCTTTACTCCGACTCACTCTATCTAAAGGAAGGATGGTCCAAGGTCTTTACCTACAAGATACGTACTAGAAGCCCTTACACGGGAGCCTTTCTTGCTTCCATGCGACAAGGATATCCCCCTTTTTATACTCTAAACTTCCTCTCTGTGGGAATTGAAACATTCTTATACTAGTAGAATACAGCCTTATCTGGGACCGTACACACTCTATTTTTCTTAGTCTTTCTTGACTGATGATAGAATCAATCCTTCCTATTTACTCTCTCCCTTTCTTTATTTATAGGATGGTAGTCACTTTCTTTAAAGGCCGCCGCCCTATCTGTTGCCACAGGATGAGATGAGACCTCTTTCTTTGATTCCGAATCGGCTGCACTCTTTCCTTACTAACTCACGGGTTAGATACATACAGCCCGTATCAACAGACTTTCATATATATATATATAAGAATTAAGAAGCATTAAACAAAGAGGGGCGGCTAGACCTAATGGCTTTAGGCTGCTATTCGGGTAGGCGCGTTATATAAGGAAGGAAGGGGCGTGGATTCCTATCTTAACAAGGCCTCTTCTTTTTATCTATGTATGTGAACAAACATTAAAAGTCAAGGACAGTACTTCCAAACGCATCTCTTTATCAAGTTGCTGGAATGTTCCGTCCCGTCGTTTCGAAGAGTGAATGTGTGAGGGCTACATGTAGTGTCGTAGTCCCTCCTGTGAAGGTAACGGGGCTCGCTTATACTACTAAAGAGAAGAAGGCACAACTGCGCAAGTTTCCGCCGCGCAAGGGTCGTAATAGAACATGTCATATAGGGGAAGGTGTGGTTTGCTAAGCCCCGAGAGTCCTTTCTAACGAAACTTCCATTTTAAGTAAGGTCATGTAGAAGAGCTAGCTGTGTGATCGGATAGCTTGACCGGCCAGAGAGAGGTCCCTTAAAGAAAAGAATGGGCTACTTAGCCTTCCCTTTAGATAAGGTTGAAAGAACCTCCTTGTTTGAATGTAATGTGAGGAACCCTCATCTCGCTTGCAAGACCTCTTTCTAATGCTACCAAAGGAGACTTGTCCTGGTAAGAAGGCCTATTCGCTAACAGAACCATCTGGGATTAGTGGGATTAAAGGTAGGGAGAGAGTGACTCGAGATAGCCGCTCGCATTTAAGTTCGTAGAACAAAGGGCGAAATCCCCACCCTTAATCTTAAACCAGAAAGTTTTATGCAATGCAAGAAAAGCATTACATATCAAATCCACCTCACCTTTAACCTCCCGGAATAATATAGGGGTTCTGAGAGAAGAGTAGGTATCTTATACCCGAGCATGTCATCAACCAGTGTTATCATAGATGCGTTGGATCTTCTAGGTTGGGCGGAGCGCCTTTCCCTTTTGCATTTAAAGAAAGACAAAGGACAAAGCAAAGCGGGCTAGTCTCACTCTCTCTCGAGATAGCTGCAAAATAAAGTGCTATCTATCACAAGTATGCGCACAAGAACAAAGAAGGATCCAGTCTAATCTAAAATGAGAGGGCTTTTTGCAAAGATCTTTTGTATTTCGGGTATACTTTGATAGAATGAATAGGGTTCTTTTTCTTATATATAGATACATGCTTGCTTAGAGTGAACGGGGCCACGACCTTGGCGACTCTCCTGCCAGTTAAGAGGATCTAGTATCAAAGCATATGTGTGTGTAACCGATGACGGACATATTAACGTAGATTTAGTTATGCCTGGCTCGCCCCTCTCGCCTCTTTCCTACCCTTCTCAGCCTTCACCCCCGACCCCTCTCTACTATACCTCCACTTCCTTTGTCAGTCTTCACCTCCTTATCCTCTCTTTTCAATCGAGTCTTCTCCTTCCCTTCTTTCCCCATCACTTACGTTCTCTATCCCGTTACCTCACCTTAAACTCACGCCCGCTCCTTATCTTATAAAAGCAAGTCCCACCACTTCTCACAGACCTGAGATCTACTTGCCACCCCAAAGACCCTCTCTTTCCTAGAGATGCAAAAGAAGAGATGAAAAGGCAAGTGAAATACAAGCCCCTTTTCACCCGCATTAAATTCGCTTAACAAAGGAAGTCAAAGCCAAAAGCAGAGACTGAAGCAAAATCCAAACACTCTCGTTCCTTGATCCCCACACCGACCCAGCGAAGTCTCGCCGAGCCTCTCTTACCACTCCCGTCTAGTTACCTATCTCTACTCCACTTGTTGAAACTCTTTATTGATTCTTCATTCTTATATACGTATATGGTAATATAGATTCATGTGTTAATTTATGCGCTTTTTGACGCAATTTATCCTGAAGATTGGACAGACCTTTGGACTTTTCTTGACTTTGCTCGCTATGAAAAAGCCACAATCTCAGATGATGGCTATTCCACGTATTCGACCTATTTGTACTGAAGATTAGAATTCTCTTGGCTGAAGAGTGGACTTGGCTCTGTCCAATTCATGTGTACGAAAAAGAGATCAAGTACCAACTACGATAAAGAGAGACTTTCTTACTTAGAGACCTGCCCTCGTTGTGTAGACATTTAGCCTCTTTTTCAAGTTGCGGAGTTTGACTTTGTACCGCCCCCAGCGAGAATTTGTGGTTTGTTGAAATTGCTTTCTTTCTCTTGCTTTTCTCTATTCGCTTTTTAGTTCTCTGTCCTTACGTTGTTCTTCAGTTAGTGTAAAGTAGGCTGTTTATTTAAGTCATTTTTCACATTCTTTCTTACTATCAAGGCGTAACCCTCTTTCAGCAGGAAATTTCTTTCGTTATCTCTTTTCGCTCTTTTTCTTCTTTATGTCTTTTCTTGGTTGAGATCGGATCGCTCTTTCTTTGTGAGAAAAGTCTCTTGTCTTCTGCGTATGTCTTTTCTCGACCAACTTTCTTTTCTGCTCTGAGAGCGTCTCTTTTTGTTTGTGCTAAACTTCTCTTCTTCCGCGCTTTTTATTTTGGGACAAGAAAAGCAATAGGCAAACAAGTAGCTGGATCCTTGGGCTGAGTGGAATTGCATTAAAAGTATCAAACTAGGAACAAAAGTAGGTTCAAAAACAAGAAAACGAGTCTTCTTCCTCTGGAAAAGGGCGAGAAATCGAGGAGGTTCATCCCCCAGGCAAGGTACCTGAAGGGTCCGATCACCCCAATATAATAAGAAAACCTAGACCCGAAGCAATGCTTCTCATACCTGCTTTTCTCGTTTGATAAACCGGAAACTTCTGACACAACATCTCCTAAGAAGAACTCAAGATTTTCTATTTAGAAAAACCAAAGAAAGAAAGTATAACATGCCTCGACCAACGGGGAGGAGTCTGTATACATAAAGATGTCCAAAGTCCCTACGGGATGAAGAAAAAGAGAAGGAAGGTTAGATAGATGCTTAAGACATGGAAGTATAACGAAATTAAAGAAAAGACAAGAATATATAAAGAAGCTGAAGGCGCTCTCCAATTAGTGAGTAAATTAGTTTGCAAACCCTCTTTGTAAGTAAGTAGCGGAGGGGTGCTGCGTAAAGCAAAGCCAGGTCCAAGCGAATGCAAAAGGAAGCTAATGCAAAAAAGCAAGACAATCAAATGAAGTCAAATAAATTCGTTTCGAGCACATCTTTTTTGGGAAGGTCTCTATCGGCTCGAAGAGGTTAAAGTGAAAGGCGTTTTTTAAGAGAAGCTCTTCAGTTCGTTAATTCACTCGAGGACTTCTTACATAGAGGTCCACCCATTTCAAAGCTGATATAGCAAAAGTAAGTCTCTTTTCCTTCTTTGCAACCTCTACTCTCGCTATGCTCGAGTCTCAACTCTTTGCCAAATTAACCGAAAAAGAAAGCGCCTAAGAGAAGACTCCAATCAGTCCTCCTTACTAGAAGGACCGGTGCACCCGCGCAAGAGAAGGGTTGGAAGTCGCGCCATTGGGTTAATTTTCCGCTAACTAAGAGAGAGAAGCGAGGGATGAGACCAGAGAGGGGGGGCGAAGTGGGAAAGAGTGTTAACGAGAGGCGGATAAAGATCCCTCGGGTGTAAACGATAGGAGAAGCTAGTCGAACGTGAAAACGAAGTGAGGCAGCATCAAAAGTCCCTTTCGAGAACAAGAGCCTCCCTTTCCTCTCTTTGCTAACTAGTTGCCAATCCCCGCTCCATCCTTCACGCAATCTCCTTACTTATGGATTAGAGCATTTCGAGTTGCTTTCTCTTGTCTTAATTTAGCGCATTTTTAGCCTCTTTTTCCCTCTTTCAGCCACCCATTTCAACAAAGAAAGGGTGGTGAATTAACGAACTGAAAAACTTCCTCTTATTTGAATTTCCTTTTGATATGCTTTCTTTTGCAACCTTTCTTACTTAAGTATACGTGGCTGGTTTTCAAGGGGGTTTCACTTGGAATAACGCATGTCTTAAGCAAAGAGCAGCCCTCTTATACCGACCCAGAGACCACACCTGCTCACGGAATAAAGCCCAAAGGAAGGAGAAAAAGCTCGAACAAAGCGAAAGGAAAGAGGTAAAGCGGAATGGGGGGCTGAAAAGCAAGTGGGATTCGAGGGTTAGCAGTTACAATTAAAGAGCCTTACCTTGCTAAGATTAGTAGCATAAGAAAAGAGATCCAAAACTTACTCTTCGCACTGAGCCAAATTCAAACTTGACACACTTCTCTTAATATAGGTTTCTGAATTATACGATAATGGGCCTTTTCTCTTCTGATTCTGTCTCTCTTTGCCTTAAGATTGCGCTTTGCTCTGTCCAATTCATGCGTCCGATTAAAGAGTGGATTAACGAACTAAAGAACTTTTCTTACATTTTGCAAATTAAAGTCTACGAGAAAGAATCAGAGGGAGCGTGAACTTTTTCTCCAAAAGGCAGATAGATAAGAAAGCAGCACTCGAGCCTATCTCCTCACTCTCGTTACTCTCCTTAGCAGTCGACCTAGTTTCACTCTTCTCCCCGCATCTTATTGGACTGACGAGTGCCCTCATCTTCTTTGACTTCGTAGTCTTCTTCTCCAAGGAACTTGACCTCCTTTCTTCATCCCGTCTTTCTGATACATCGTTTTAATCGTTCAGTACAGAAGTTTCTTAGTCATATTCTGGAAGTTATCCAGCTGACTCTTCTCTTGTCTGGCTTCTCCTTAAGCCGCTTCGCCTTCACCACCCTCTTTTTCGAGCAATTTGTACTGAAGATTAGAATTCTCTTGGCTTAAGATTGCACCTCTATCTAGACTCGTGCCTTTTGCAATTTAAAGTCTACGAGACAAAAGTACGCATAAGAAAGAGAGCAGCGAGAGCGCATTCCCCAGCCCAGATAAAGGATCTTATAAAACAAACCTACTACACGCGCGAAAGTACAAGAAAGAGAATAAAGTAGGAGAAAGGCTCGTCCAAAGCATGAAGCCGAGGTTAAATAGCTCGACTAAAAGGGGAGGGACATGAACTTCACTCCTCAATATATAGGTTTCGTATTGTAATTGGAGAGAGGAGATAGATAAGCCCACACAGACCCGAGATGCCTTCTTTCGGGCTTAAACTCAGATCACACTCATTTGCTCTACTTTCCCTTCTCATTTTCAAGTGCATGCTTCTTCAGATTGCAATTCTCTAGGCATCCTTTGCAGTCGAAGGATACGCTCCTCTCACTAACGATCGATCCCCCTGGCAATCTCCCTCATTCTTCAGTCGCCCTTTCGCCTCCGGGTCCTTATCAGTCGTCCTCGCCTCGCTCTCCTATGGTCGACAGGCTACGCCCCCTCTCTTTGAACCAAACAGTTATTCACATATTCTTCTTCATTCTTTTTTACGTATATGGTAATAGAGAGAATGAGACTAGATTAAAGAAGGATTACCAGCATCTTATTCCTCTTTTTCCAGAGGGAAGTCTAATTCCTCCTCTTACGCACGCGGAGAGCGCACCATCTGCTTCGCCTTCTTCAGCTGACCCGTCTTATTCGTATTCTTCCGAAGGAGATTTATCTTTCTTCCGATAGGACTGACGAGTGGACTGATCCGTGCTTTAAGAATTCCACTTCTGCCTGTACTCGGATTGAACTTCTTTGTCTTCTTAAGTTGACAGTTCCTCTATTCTTACTTTAGCCTACATTTTGCCGAGTTGGGGAGGTTGACTTTGTACCGCCCTCAGTGAGACTTTGTGCTTTCTTGGAATTACTTTCTCATTCTTTCTTTTACCTCTTCGTTTTTTAGTTCTCTGTCTTTACGGGTGTCAAAGAAAAGAGAACATTTCTCACTTTAAATAGCTTGACTTCCCAGGAAAGGAAAAAGCACCTATTGAAGATAAGGAAAGGTACGTTAAAAGCCTAATTGTATGCTATCCTGAGCTTTCTCTTTATACTACTTGAACGCGCTCTGCCAAAGGAGCGGAGCCTTTTCTGTCTATTCACTGGACCCAAAAGACTGCCAAGTAGAGTAGAGAGGAGAAGGGGTGAGATCGAGTGACAAGGTTTAAATAGCTCGACTGTAAAGGTGAGAGGCTCGTCTTCAGTATGAGGGCGAGGAGAGGGATGAGAGTGTTAGCGAGAGGAGAGGATTTAGAAAGACGAGACTGAGAAGTAGCGTAGAGAGGAGGGTAGAGTGCAGCTTACTTGAGCCTTAGCGCGAGGGGCCTTATAAAGGAGAGAGAAGCGAGGCCTACTTCCAAGGAGATAAGGTGAAGACTGAAAAGGAGATAAGCCCGAGGGAGATTTATCTGTTGACCGATAGGACCCAGAGGGGGGGTAGACTAAAAGGAGAGAAGTAGAGCCGAAAAAATGCAAAACGACTCCCTACCTGCATCCCTCACCGACCCGAAATGCCTGCGGACGGGCTTAAATTCGGATCACACTCGAACATTCTTATATACATATATCCTAATAGCTATTTCAAGCTCTTTTTCTTCTCTTTTCCTTCCTATTGTCCTTGTCTTGTCTTCAGATAGAACTTCTCTAGGGCTTCTTTGGGACTTAGCCTAGGGAAATGAACGTGTCCGAGCTTAAATTAAAGTGCGAGAACGAGAAAAAGAAGTAGAATAAGGAGCCCTTCGTAGAGGCGGGGAGAAGATGTGACGACGGGGGGTCGTAACTTTCCTGCAAGCTAAAGGAAAGAGACCGAGTTCAATTAGGCCATAAAATTGACTCTCCTGCTCAAGAAAAAAGAAAGACCGTAGACGGAATGGGAAGCAAAAGCCAAATGTTAGGCTATCTGGGTACCTTTTCTGAAAGTAGATATAATTCTCCACTGATTGATAAATGCGAACGAATAATTAAGGCGTATGGAAGCTTGCCGACTTGGGCTTTTTTGAGTCTAACAAAGAAGACTAGTCTTGGTTGAGATTGCACTTTTTGAATCTATCTCTTCAGTCAGAGTCCTCTCTGGACCCGACTGTGATGCGACTCTCCTATTTAAAGAAAGATATCCTCCCTCTCTTCCTTTTTCGTCCTAGCCCGCCTTTTACTTACTCCCTTCGCTTACGAAGACTTAGTGTTGCCTTACCCTGCCTTCACGCTTGTTTGCTTTGCCGCTCTTTGTCGAGGGCTGAGTCGAATTTGGCAAATGTAACAACCTGCTTATATACGTATACGGTAATCGAGACTTTTCGTAAATTCAAGTGGAAAAAACTTAGATTGGACTTCGCTCTGTCTTACTTGCTTTGGAGTCTCTTGACGAGTGCTTCTCTGCGCTTTTCTTCTTTCTAGTCTTTGCCTTTTTGTATCCTTTCTCTTTGATGCTTAGGGACTAGCCACCTATTCAAAGAAAGAGTGGATTAACAAACTAAAGAGCTTTTCTTAAAAAATTGCACCTTAACCTCTTCGATCAATTTGCCTTTTACAGTTACTTCAACTTCTCGTTTTCAAGTCGATGTGTACCGGCTTAAATTAAAGTGCGAGAGGGAGCATCAACTAGACCCTTCCTTCTTATTTAAGTTTCGTCTTGTGTCTAGCCCCTTTGAACTTCTCTAAAGCTGACTTCCTTAGGGACTTGCCCCTTTCTTTCTCCTTGGTATTCTTTCTTTTTCTTATACCTTTATTTTCCAAAGAGAGGTGAAATGCATGCACTTGAAAAGTAGAAGTTTCATGAACTGGAAAAGGCGCAGAAAGCCTCTCTTTCTTTAAGCTCGTAGGCATCGACTCGAAAAAAGAGTCCCGCTGTCTTATAGAAGAGTAAAGTCAAGGCGAGGAAAAGGCTCTTCCAAAGGAAGAGGAGAAGACTCACTTGAGGTACGAGGGTGAGGAGAAGGAGAATAGGCTCGGATGAGGTACGAAGACTAGGAGGTGGAGACTGAGGTACGAGGGCCGATTGGGGCTCGACCGCTAGGGTGAGGACCCGAAGGGCGAACGACTGCTAAGGAGGTAGAGTAGGGAGGACACAAAGAAGTGGGATCTAGTGCCAAGGGGATGCTAATTTAATAGCTCGACCAGAGGGGTGGGTCGGGTTAAAGAGATCGTCTGAAGCACGAAGTTGAGTATAGTAGAGAAAGTTACTCCTGATCATTTAGTAGTAAGTATTCCGTCGAAAGGTCACAAAAAACATACACTAAAAGGCAAAGGAAGACAGAAGACGAGATTTAAATCTTGAAGAGTGAAGCTCTTGTTCTCTTTCTTTTTATCTGCAGGTAAGACAATGAGAGAAGTGGAAATCTTCAGCCAAGAGAAGTTGCATCTTAAGACAAAGACAAGTGAGTGAAAAGAAGGATGCACTTGAAAGCTAGAAGTTTCATGAACTGACAAAGGATCCCTTTTCTTATCCACCCGCAAGGACAGGTAACTAAGAATAGAAGAGGTAAAAGCACGCTAAAGCACGAAGTTCCAAGAAAACAAAACTTTCTAGCTGAGTCCATAGCTGAGTCCAAGATGAAGCTAAAGACAAGGGAGAAGAGCTTGAAAAGGCGTAAAAGGATATACGTATATAAGAGGAAAGCTCAATCTTTAGGAGTGAAGTTCATGATCCCTCTTTTTAACAAAAGGAAGTTCAAAGAGAGGAAGCTTTCCGAAGACAAGTCTAATCTGAAGCCAGGGAGAAACCCCCTCGTCAGTGCAAGATGCAGCCAAAGTCAAGTCTCGAGCAAGGCGTTTTGGTATAATAGAGGAAGTGCCTCCAGGTCATTTAGTAGGAGGTCTTCCGTGGAAAGGAGCCGCTGTCTTTGACACACACAACCATAAGATAGGGAACTAGAAATGTACTAGGCAAAAAGTACGAATAAGAAAGTAATTCCAAGAACCTGTGTTTTCTCATTCTTTGTTCTTTCTCTGCTTGAAAAGTGGAAGTTTGATGAACTGTCAATGGCTTCATTCTGATGAGAGAAGTCAAGCTTTCCATAGCTGAGTTCAGCGAAGTAAGGCACGAGTCTAGATAGAGGTATAATCTTCAGCCAAGAGAAGTTGCATCTTAAGACAATTCCAAAGAGAAGTCCACTCGTCAGTCCAATCTGAAGCTAAAGACAAGGACAGTTGGAAGCTTACGTCTATAATCATGAAGCTTCATCTGCGAATTTGCTTCCGTTCGGATCTTCTTTTTTCACTTTCTTTTGGGAAAGGACTTGCTTAATTCTTTCTATTACCATATACGTATATAAGAATTTAGAATCAATCTGTGAATTGGCCTCAGTTCGCATCTTGTTAATCTCTTTCTTTGGCGAAGTCATTTTGAAAAAGCCAGAATATCAGAAATGGTCACCCATCAGAAAGACTGCCAAGATATAAGAGTAGCTAGGCTCGCTCATAGCGCGAGTATACAGCATTGAGGCAAGTGAGCCTACGAGAGGAGTTAGGCGCAACAAACTGGCTAGTAGCATAGGCTCTAGTTGTAACGAGTTAGCGAAGAAAGCAGACTGCATCAGCCTGGGGAGTGAGACAGCCTTCTTTTCTTTGACACCCGTAAGGACAGAGAACTAACAAGCAAAGAGGTAAAAGCACGCTAAAGCACGAAATTCCGACAACCCTTTTTCTCGGTGATTCCATAGACAAGTGGGATGATCTGTAGCCCTAGAGAAGACCAGTCTGAAGCTAAAGAAAGAGGAAGTTGGAAGCAAAAGACAAAGCTTGAAAAAGCGTAAAGGGAGTCGACTGCCAAGGAGATAGAAAGCATGGATTGAAGAGAGCGTTGCCCTTTTTTTCTTTGATCTTTTTTTCGTCGATCTTATCTTGCATTTTGTGCTTTCTTTTGTTATCTCATT
Source organism: Silene conica (assembly GCA_029255685.2). Classification (NCBI taxonomy): domain Eukaryota; kingdom Viridiplantae; phylum Streptophyta; class Magnoliopsida; order Caryophyllales; family Caryophyllaceae; genus Silene; species Silene conica. Next base: position 15,891 of record JAQQAY020000114.1, read on the forward strand.
TTGCAAAAGCGAGAAAAGCAAAACCGATCACCCCTTCAGACAAGTTGAGGTAAAAGAGGGGCAGCTGCTAAGGAGAAGGCTCGTCTGACAAAGGAAGGCGAGGAGCGTAGCCTTGTTCTACCTGAAGTGGTGATGAAAGAGCTCGAGTGAATACGAGATGAGGGAGGTGACGAGTTCGAAGCTCTGTGAGAGCAGTGAGACTTGAGTGAATAAGGCTCGGTGCTGTGAAGTAAGGCTAGAGTCTAGATAGAAGTGCAATCTGAAGTTGCATCGACTGGAAAAGACAGAAAGTCTCTCTCGAACAGAGGAATTTTCCTAGGCTAAGTCCGTAAGCTTTCCCTAGAGAAATGTAATCTGCAGCCAACCAAAGATCAGTCCACTCGTCAGTCCTATCGGAAGACAGAGAAGGATCCTTCGTCAGTCCAATCCGAAGCTAAAGACAAGTTCAATCTTAAGGCAAGAGAAGTGTAATCTTAAGCCAAGTCCCTAGAGAGGTTTCTTCAACTGGAAGACCTCGCTGAGTAGATAGATCAGTCGAATAGGAAGTCAAAGGGAAGTCTAAAAGAGTCCGGGTTGAGGTTTGACTAGCTTCTCTCTTTCTTTATCTTGTCTCTTCTTTCTTTTTCTGAAGCAGGTAGGACAATGAGCCAAGTGAAACCTTAAGCCAAGACAAGTCTAATCTTCAGTGGAAGCAGTAGGAATTTACGGGAAACTGCTCTCTTACCATATACGTATATAAGAATTTCTCTTAAATCTTGAGTTTGGCTCTGTCCTTTGCTCTTTGAATTTGCTTGGGTTCGCCTCTTCTTTTTCCTTTTCTTTTGTTTGTTTATTTTGAAAAAGCGAAAATGGCAAAACTGATCACCCCAGCAGCCTGCCTTCCAAGGATCAGGAGTGGTAGCGAGTGCATACGCCCATAGAATGGAGATTTTTCTCGCTCGAGTGCATACGAGAGGGGTGAAGGCTGAGGAAAGAGAGTAGATAGAGCATATAAAGAAGCTGGGGAGTTAGAGCAAAGAAGCTGGTTAACGAGTTATCGAAGATCGAGTGAATACGAGAGGCTAGTGATACGAGGACGAACGTTAGTGCGAGAAAAGAGAAGGTGAGAGTGGTGATGAATTCGCTCGACAGGACCTTTGTGGTACGAGACTAGAAGGAGATAGATAGAAGTTTAATCCGAAGTACAATCTGCAGCCAAAGAGAAGTTCCCGGAAGAAGTCAAGTTCCCTGTATACGAAGTAAGCCAAGATCAGTCCAATCTGAAGTTTCATGAGCTGTCAAAGTGAGAAATGCTCTCTTTTCTTTTTCGTACGTAAGGACAGTGAACTCGAAATGGAAGTGAAAAAAGTAAGCAAAAGAAAGGAAACCAAGAGACCAAAGTAAAGTTAAATAAGAGAAGCCCGGTTCTTCAGTCATGGATCATTCTCCTCGCCAGTCCAATGTGCAGCCAATCTCAGTCTAATCTTCGGGTAAGAGAATGGGAGAAGTCAAAACTCTCTAAACTTAGGAAAAAAATATGGGAAGTAGGTAAGAAATGGAGTGGCATCTTCAGCCAAGTCTTCACCTCCTCGTCAGTGGCACTCTGAAGTTGGATCAACTCGAAAAGGAGGTTTTTCAGATGGCATAGCCAATTGTTGCTATTATGACTTTCGCATAAGGAGAGTACCAAAGAAAAAGGGAAATCAAGTAATTCCAAGAAAGCGGAGTTAAGAGAATGAGACAAGTGCAGTCTGCAGCCAAAGATCGGTGAAAGTAGAAGAAGGATGGACTTGAAAATGAGAAGGGCAAGAAGATTAAAACGATGTATCAGAAAGTAGGGATGAAGAAAGGAAGCCAAGATCAGTCCAATCTGAAGGCAAAGACAAGTTCCAATCTTCTGCCAGGATCAGTGCTGCGGAGTAAGGAAAGAGTCTAGATAGAAGTGAAATCTGAAGACAAGTGAAAAGAAGGATGCACTTGAAAGCTAGAAGTTTCATGAACTGTCAAAGTTGGAAGGTCTCTCTTTCTTTACTTCTTTCGCTAGGGAGTCATCTGGTTAGTTAGACCAGCTTCTCTCTCTTTATCGGACGCATCAACTCGAAAAAGAGGGCAAATGGAAAATGAGTAGGTTTGCATCAGATCGGTCTTCCTATTCTACTCTGCATTCTTTAGTTCAAGCTCTTAAATTTGACCCTTCTTTCTCTCAGTCTACTTGGTCCCAGGCTGAACTCGAAAGGCCTAATCCGAGGCATCACAGAGTAGTCAAACTTCCTTTCTCTTGGTCTTCGCGCGCGCGTACTATTATATATGTATGTTCGGGATCTCTCCTTCTCCTTTCTTTGACAAACGTAAAGACAGGGAACTAAAAAGCGAATAGAGAAAACCAAGATAAAGAAAGTAATTCCAAGAAAGCACAAACTTTCCCCGATTTCAAGGAGTTCTCTCTCGTTCGGATCTTCTTTTTCTCTTTTTTTAAGGAGTTCTCAGAAGTAGGAAAAGTAGGGGCGCATATATGTAATTCAAGGTCTCATATCTTTCTGGTCTCGTTTTCCTAGGAAAAAGGCAGGATTTAAGGCCGAAATAGAGCACAAAGTATGCCAAAGTATGCTATAAGTTGAGGATAAAGAGGCTCTACTGAGGTACGAAGTGGAGGAGCGGGTAACTCCTTAATTCTTTCTATTAGCATATACGTATATAAGAATTTAGAAGAAAGTGAGACTTTGATCCCGTAGTTTCTCTTGTTCTGTTAGTTCTCCCTTTTTCCTTTCTTTCTCAGAAGTGGGCATCTTTAATCTAGTCTCATTCTTTCGAATAGGATATACGTATATAAGAGGAAAGAGCGTTTAATGAATTCGCCTCCTTCTGTGAGTTGTTACTTTAGCTTTCTTTTTTGCTCTCTTTAATACGTTCCAATGTGCTTGACTCAAAGAGCACTCTGCTATGCACGTACCATGTTCTTCTGGGGCTCGTCCTTTTGGCTTTAAGTCAACGACGAGTCGCGCTAGCCGACCATCAGACTTTAGAGTTGAGTGCATTAGGGAAGGTAATGAGTGAGAACTTAGTGGAAAGAGTTGAGTTCGCAGGTTAGTTCGAGGTGAGGTGACTGAGGATTAAAAAGCTCGGTTGAAGCATGATGCCGAGGTTTAAATAGCTTGCCTGAAGAATGAAGGCGAGGAGAGAGAAGAGAGACTGGCATCTTTTCTCATCGGCTTCTAATCGCAAAGAAAATAGAGCCCACCTACCATTTTGATTTTGCTTGATTTTCATCGCTTTGTTATTTTACGCAGGTAGAGTAGATAGGCCCGAGTGCATACGACCATAAGATGGGGCTCAACTGAAGTATGAAGGAAATAGGCTCGAGCACAGCGATGAGGGGGTAAAGAAGTCCCTGCTGAGGTACGAGGTAGAGGCGAGGAGAGGAGAGTGGACCCGAGGTCGAGTGCAAGTGATCGGAGAGTGAAGTGGTACTCGATCGAGAGTGAGAGCAGACCGAGGAGATAGTGCGAACGTGGAATCGAGTGAATACGAGAGGCGGATAGGCTAAGAGGTTAACGCGTTAGCGAAGAGCGAGTGAAGAATGAGGGAGAGGAGCGTAGCCTGTCGACTGGAAAGGAGATTGAAATGAAGCTCGACCAACCGGGAGAGGACACGGAGTGGGATCGAGTGCATACGAGATAAACCCTTGTGGGACTCGACAGCTAAGGACCACTTGTGGGGATCAACTTCAGTATGAAGGCGAGGAGAGGAGATAAGCCCACGTAGTGGGGGGTGACTGAGGATTAAAAAGCTCGGTTGAAGAATGAAGCCGAGGAGAGGATAAGATAGAGGTCGAGTGTTAGCGAGAGGAAAGAAGGAGCGGGGAGCTAATGTCGATAGTTTTTAGAGGCTTAAATCAGCTCTTTTTGCACTCTCTTTCTCTCCTCCGTGCTTTCGTTCTTCAGTCGACTTCGTTATCGTACTCACAGCTCGGACAGACGAAGAGTCAAAAGAAGAGTGAGGAGAGCGAAGCGAGGTTGAAGCATGAGGCCGGGGAGTTAGGCTCTACTGACAAAGGAAGTGGAGGAGAAAGAGCGACGGTTGCACGGTGAATTCTGAGGGGAGTGAAACGAGGTCGACTTCATATTCTTTTGTGAGTACAATTGTCTCGAAAAAGAGCATCCCTCGAACTTCAATCCAAAGCTGCGTCCCATAGCCAAGTGCAATTCTTAAAGCACATACAAGTGAAATCCGTTGAAGAAGGGTAAAAGAAGACAGAGGCAAGTAGGATGGCTCGTCCTTAACCATATAGGGAGGTGCCATCTTTAGTTCAAGCAAAGTGAAAAGACTTTCCTAAGTCAAATATCTTTAGTTCGTTAATTCACTCTAGCACTTCTGTGCAGAGAGGAAGTTCCCCTTTAGTTTAGTGAGCTAGGAAGAGTTTGAAGTAGACCCATCTTATGCTTAATCTGTAAGTTCTAAGGCTGCTTCTTTTCTTACCTTCGTCTGTCTTCTTCACTGGATCTTCTTTCTTTTTCTTTGTTCTCGTACTAGACTGAGGTTAGAACTGCTTCTTTCTATGCTGCTCTCTTTCTCTGACTTTAAGCTCGGGCACCTGAATTGGACAAAGAGAAGTGTTCTAAAGAGGTACCAAGTGGAGTAGACGAAGTGGGCTGCTCGCATATAAGCAAGACGAGATCTAAATCTTGAAGAGTACAGTCCTTGTTCTGATCCTTTTTCTTTATCTGCAGGTAAGAGAATGAGCCAAGTGCAATTCTTAAAGCAGAGAGAAGTGCAACTCGTCCGAAGTAAGGACAAAGAGAATTCTAATCTTAAGTACAAATAGGTCGAAGCCGTGGAATAGCCATGAATAGGCATCATCTTTTATTATGCCCTTTTCATAAGTAGCAAAGTCACAAAAAGTCCAAAGAAGGAGGGGCGATAGAACTAAGAGGACCAAGAGAAGAGTCAGCTTGCTAACTTCCATAAGAAGAAGGCGCATACGAAGGGAAAGAGTTTGTTCGTTTCTCAGTAGTGGATAGAGGGCTGTCTTTCTTTTCTCGAATAGCATACCCATATATAAGAATGAAGCAGCATCTTAGACTTTGCACCCGTTCTCGAAGCCTCTTTCTTTTTTCCTGGGGTGAAGAGGGCTATTGAGCTTTCCCTTTTCTTCGCAAGTTTGCGTTTGATGGTATCTCGTAAGTCAGGAGAGAGTCTCGGCTTCAACATGAAGTAGAGGAGATAGTGAAAGAGCGGCTTCAGACTAAGGGAGATGGCCCAAGAATGAGACTCGAGTGCATACGAGAGAAGAGTGAAACGAGGTCGATTTCCAAGGATCAGAGAAGAATTACAAGAGCATCGACAAGCAAGGACCCGGAGGCGAGAGGGCGACTGCCAAGGAGACGGGGTGAAGACTGACAAAGGAAGGAGAGGTTTAAATAGCTCGTCTTCAGTATGACGGCGAGTAGAGAGGCTTGAGTGTTAACGTATGCAGGGCATCAGTCATTTTGCTTTATTTCGAACTCGGTCTATGGTCCTAAAGGTTTGGTTTTTATTTTGCTCTTTCTTTTTCGTAGACATGAACTGGACATATAGAAAAGTCTAATCTTTATCCAAGATCGGTGCTGCGAAGTAAGGCAAGAGTCGTTCCAAAGAGGAGTTCAAGTAACTCGTTTCGTCAGTGCAAGATGAAGGGCAAGAGTACCTTATAGAAGAGGGAGCACAGAGTAGTGAAACTTGGTTGAAACTTCTCTATTACCATATACGTATATAAGAATGAATTCGCTCGAGTGAATACGAGAGAAGAATGTCTCAACAAAGTAGGGAGATAGACCCTTGTGGTAAGTAGTTAGCGAGGTATAGGGTGTGAGCCTTTATTTTCCATAGCCAAGTCTTCTTCTTCAAGCAGAGATCAGTCCACTCGTCAGTGCAATCTGCAGCCAAGAGAAGTGGCATCTTCAGGCAAGGGTCGTCCAAAGGGGGTTTCAAGTAACTGGAAAACTAAGAAAGATCAAAAGCGTAACTGCATCGGTGAATGGATTAATTCTCGTCTAAAGCATATACGTATAATAAGAATGCCTCTTGCATCTTGACTTGGCCTCTTTCTTTTGCTTTCTTCTTAGTTCTTTTTTTCCTTTGTTTTGTTTCCATGTAAAGAGCGACTGAAGAATGAAGGAGAGAGGCTCGACTGATAAGTTGAGGAGATAGCTCGAGCAAGGCGTTTTGGGATAGTAGCGCAAGTTCCAACCGGTCCTTTAGAAGGAAGTCTTCCGTGGAAACTGCCTTCTTTTCTTTGAAAAGCGTAAGTACATAGAAATAAAAAAAGAATCAAGAAAAAGAGCGCTAAAGCAAGTAATTCCATGCTCCTTCTTTTATCTCTTTCTTTCCCTTTCTCTGCTGCTTCTTCTTTGTCTCGGAATGCTTGAGGTTATAAGCCAGGTAAGAGAATGGGACAAGTCCAATCTTCAGCCATAGATCAGTTTCCTCGTCAGTTCAAGCTGAAGTTCAAGCAAAAAGAGTTCTAAGGTAGGTTTAAGACTGGTAGAGAAAGTGCCTTCAGGTCATTTAGTAGTTAGTATTCGGTCGCAAGGTTACTTTTTTCTTTGGCACGCTTAAGTACAGTGAACTTAAAACAGAACAGAGAAAAGTGAGCTAAAGAAAGTAATTCTAACAAACCACAAACAGTTAAGAGAATGAGAGAAACAAAGCTTTTTCTATAGAAGTGCACTCCTCAGTTGGATCAACTCGAAAAGGAGGAAATAGGCTCGATTTCATCCGAGAGTGTATTGAATTAGAATCGCATCGACAAGCAAGGACCCGGAGGAAAAAGGCTCGACCGTAAGGGAGAGGACCCGAAGGCCCTTTAGGGGGGAGGCTGAGGTACGAAGACGAGGGAATTGGGAGGCTCCGCTGAAGCATGAAGTGGAGGGGCGGACGACTGCTATGCAAAGGAGGTAGAGTAGGGAGAAGACTAAAAGGAGGGGGTTAAATAGTGAGGCTTCAGTGTTAACGTATGCAGGGCAGCTAACGCTTGGTTTCGAACTCGGTCTACGGTCCTAAAGTCTTAGTTCTTATTCTACGCGCGTACTTTCATTTTCAAAAGGTCAGAGAATAGATTGAGAGACGGCTACGCTCCTCTAGAAGTCTAATCTGAAGCGAAAGATGGTTCCACTCGTCAGTCCAATCTGAAGGCAAAGTCAAGTCTAGAGCAAGTCCTTAAGTATAGTAGAGAAAGTTCCTAAAAAGCGAGAAAAAAGAACTCGCAAAAGCTGGGGTGTAAGGGAGAGCAAGTTCCGAAGGTAAGTTCCGATTGTTCTAATCTTCAGTTGCATCAACTTGAAAAAGAGTCCCACTGTCTATCGAAGAGTAAAGTCAGTTTTCCTTTTCTTCAGCTTCTCTTCGTGCATCGCCTTCCTACTCTTCTCCAGGAAAATCTTCATTCTTATATACGTATATGGTATGAGTCTTTGTTAGCCTCAAAACATCCCCAGTTTTCTATCTTATTAGCGAGGTGAGAGGAAGAGGAGATAGGCTCGTGTTGTTGGTTCTACTAGCTTCTTTCTTTATCTTCTTTTTCCTTTTCTTTGGTGAACTAATTATGTAAAAGGCATAATGGCAAACTGATCACCCCCTAAGAAAGACTTCCAAGATATAAGAGTAGCTAGTCTCTAGTGCTGTTTGCTAAGTAGAGTTCCCTTGGGCAGCATAATAGGAGTCAGCTTGCTAACTTCCATAAGAAGAGGTTGCTGGGCTTTCTCTGGAAAAAGAGGAAGAATGCGAATACTATGAATACGAAGGTAAAGAAGATGAAGGCAAAGCCAAGTACAATTCTCAAAGCACATACAAGTGCAATCTGTTGAAAAAGCAAGACAATCAAAAAGTCAAGTCTCGCGCAAGGCATTTTGGGAAAGCAAGTGCCTCCAGGCCATTTAGTACCGTGTAAAGGAGCCGTAAATACAAAGACCAAAAAGAGAATTGAAAAAAGCAAGCAAAAGAGAGTAATCCCAAGAACCTGTTTTCTTCATTCTTTGATCTAAGGAACTTAGAATAGAATCGACCTAAAGAAAGTAATTCCACGAAAGCAAGTTAAGAGACTGAGAGAAGCATCTGTGAATTAGATTCCGTTCGAAGTCGCTCTCTTTACTGGCTTTTTTCTAGGACTGCTTTCTGTGCTGCTCTCTTTCTTTTAAAGAGAGTCATTTCAAGAACCTTTTTTTTTTCTCATTCTCTTTCTTTTTCGGGCACATGCCTTGGACATATAGAAGTGCAATCTGCAGCCAAGATCAGACTCAGCTTGATAACTTCCAGAATCAGACGAGGGGAAAGATTCCAAAGCATCTTCTAAAGAGATGTGGGGTCAAAGAAGACAGAGACAAGCAAAGCTTTTCCTCGAGAAGTTCAAGATGAAGCTCAAGCAATTGGAAAAAGGGAAGTTCCAAGAGGAAAGAAAGAAGTGCAATCTGCAGCCAAGATCAGTTCAATCTTCGGGTAAGAGACTTACAAAGTCAAATAAGAGAAGTCCAATTCTTCAAGCAGGAATAAATTCCCCTCGTCAGTGGCACTCTGAGTTTGCTTCAACTCGAAAGTAGGGTTCTTCATATGGCGTATCCAATTTTTGCTATTCTCACTTTTTCATAACAAGAGTACCAAAGTAAAGTAAAATAAGAGAAGCCTAATTCTGTAGCCATAGATCAGTCTCCTCGTCAGTGCCATCTTTAGTTCAAGCAATTGGAAAAAGGGAAGAGACTTAGAAACGTAAAGAGGATGAGTCCACTCGTCAGCCAAAGAGTCTAGAAAGCAGTGCAATCTGCAGCCAAGAGAAGTGGCATCGATCAGTCCAAAGAGGAGTTCAAGTAAGTCGGCTCGTCAGTGGAATGGGACTGCTTGAGGTTAGACTGGATCTTGCTCTCTTTCTTTCCCTTTCTCTTCTTCTTCTTTGTCTAGGAATGCTGGGGAGAGAGAAACGAGGTCGAGTGTTAGCGAGAGGAAAGAAGTAGAGGATAAGGAGAATAGGCTCGATCGAGAGTTGAGCTTTATCGAGAAGAGTGTGATCCTTTCTTCTCTTTATCTCGCGCGCGCGTACTATAAATAAAGTCAAGGAAAGAGATTCGACTTCTGAACTTGACAAAGTAAGACTGAAGAGGCAAGGTCAATCTTGATGCGTGCATTTCTTGTTCTCTCATTGTCTTTTTCTTTTGGAAATTCCTGCTTAGTATATAAAGTAAGTACGAAGTCCGAGCAAGGTTTGGCTCTTTCTTTCTGACTGATCGCCCCACCAGACAAGTTGAGGGTACGTAGTAGAAAGGGCGACTGACAAGGAGACAGGGAGAAGACTGCATAGGAGAGGAGAGAGAAATGAGACTCGACTAGAAGGAGAGAGGCTCGTCCAAAGTATGAGGGCGAGGAGAGGGAAAGGAGGCTTCGGGCTCACGAAAGAAAGCCTTTACTTTTTCCTTTGTTGAATGTTCTCTTTCTTTTTCGTATGCCTGGGTTGGAAAAAGAGACAAGTTCAAAAGAGAAATGCAACCCGTCCGAAGTAAGTAAAGAGTACAGACAGAAGTGTAATCTGTTTCCAAAGAGTAGTTTCTTCAACTTGAATACCTCGGTGAGTACAGATACAAGTCCAATCGTCAGTCAAAGATGAAGCAAAAGCACGATAAAGAGGGGAAAACAAGACGCCTAAGTAAACTCAGGTTCTAAGTCGTCTTCGTCTGATTCTTCCTATTTGTTAGCCTCAAAACATCCTTGGTTTTCTCTCTTTTTTCAGTTGAAAGAAAGGAAAAAGAAGACCCTATCGTAGGTGCAATTTAGAAAAGAAAAGGGTATGATTTAAGGCCAAAGTATGCTCAAAGGAGAAAGCTCGAACGTTAGTGATGAGGGTCGGGGAGCTCATATTCTAATTTTAAGCTCGTACACACCAACTTTTTAAGGAGAAGTCTCTCCTCTCGCCGACAAACTTAAGTACAGTGAACTAAAAAGCGAATCGGAAAAAAGAAAGATAAAGCAAGGCTTTTCAACAAACCTCTTTTTCTCGGTGATTCCACGGACAAGTCTCCTCGTAAGTCCTATCGTAAGACAGAGAAAGATCCTCCTTCGTCAGTCCAATCTTCAGCCAAAGACAAGTGCAATCTTAAGGCAACGAGAAGATTAAGTTTCATGAACTGGAAAAGGCAGAAAGAAAGGCCTAATTCGAGGCAGCACAGAGTAGTCAAGCTTTCTTGAGGAGGTCTAACGTATGCACAGGGCAGGATCTTTTTTTGGACTAGTACTGCTTCCTTTAGCACCATCCGAAAGAGAGTAAGCTCTGGTCTCTAAATAGGTTTCTTGTTGAAAGTGCCCCATCTGCTGTTTAAGTCGAAAGGAGACTCTTTGACAAAGGTAAATACAAAGACCAAAAAGAGAGGTGAAAAAAACAAGCAAAAGAAAAGAAAACAAGATACCAAAGTAAAGTCAACTAAGAGAAGGACTCGAACTTCAATCCAAAGCCTAGTCCCATAGCCAAGCCTGCTTCTTCAAGCAGAGAGAATTGGAATCTTAAGACAAAGACAAGTAAGTGAAAAGAAGGATGCACTTGAAAGCTAGAAGTTTCATGAACTGACAAAGGATCATCGTATTCTTATCCACCCGCAAGGACAGGGAACTAAAACTAGAATATAGAAAAGCACGATAAAGAACGTAATTCCAGGAAAACAAGACTTTCTAGCTGAGTTCAAAGATCAGTCCAATCTTTCGGACAAAGATCAGTGCCTCGAAGTCAGTCAAGAGCCTAGATATAGGTCTAATCTGTAGCCAAGATCAGTCTAATCTGAAGCCAAAGACAGGAAGAGCGCATCAAAGAAGGGTGAGTCCCATAGGGAAGTCCAAGCGCAGTTAAATCAAGGGGAATTGATGAATTCTTTCGAATAGCATATACGTATATAATAGGATTATAAGAGGTTTGATTTTGCATGCTGCTTTTGCTTGTGTTCTCCTCTTCTTTTTTAACGTAAGATGAAGTTGAAGCAAGAGGAATTTACGAGAAAATACTCATTACCATATTCGTAGATAAGACTGAAGATTCCTCTTTGCCTTTGACTCGGTCCTTTGCTCTCTGATTCTAGTATATCTTTTTCTCTTTTGCGCACTTACGGTTGGACTGATCTTCTTTCCTTTTTGTACGTTCAATTGAGACAGTACGATTTAAGGGCCAAATAGAGCACAAACTAGGCTAAAGTATGCTCAAAAAAGGAGAGAGGCGAGCTTTCCCTAGAGAGGTGATGAAGACAGATCAATAGGACAAGATGAAGTTGGATCAACTGGAAGCGGAAATGCTCTCTTTCTGTTAGTTGGTACTTGATCTCTTTCTTTTTGATGATACGTAGGCATAAAAGCTCCTCTGCTTCAGCCCCGCTCAGTCTAATCTGCAGCCAAAGAAAGTGCAATTCTTCAAGCACAGATGATTCCAATCTACGTTTTTTCAACTTGAATTGACTTAAGTCTCAGAAAGGTAGTTCATTTGGGAAGTCAAGTAGATCGCAGACAGTGAGACAGAGTGAATTAGAATAGCATCGACAAGCAAGAAGATTGAAATCAGACTCGACTTCCAAGGGCCCGGAGGCGAGAGAAACGACACTTGTGGACTCGAACGTTAGGTAGAGGGGGGCGACTAAAAGGAGACGACACTTGTGGACTCGAACGTTAGTGAGAGGGGGAGAAGACTGGTAAGGAAAAAGACTTGGCTTCAGTATGAAGTAGAGGAAAAAGGCTCGACTAAAAGTAGAGGAGGTAGAGTAGAGATAAGCCCGAAGAGTGGTGATGAATTCGCTCGACAGGACCAAAGTGGGACGAGACTAGAAGGAGATAGTGCGAAGTGTAATCCAAAGTGCAATCTGCAGCCAAGGATCAGTGCTGCGAAGCGAGGTGAGACCAAAGATCAGCCTCGGGAGTGAGAAATGTTCTCTTTTCTTTGACACACTTAAAGACATAGAACTAAATAGCGAATCGAAAAAAGAAAGTAATTCCAAGAAAGCACAAAGTCAGCACAATATAGGCTAAAGTAAGAAGGCAAAGAAGTTCAATCCGAGTAGAGACAGGATTGTAATCTTCCCTAAGGCTGCGCCTCCTCGATCGAGAAGTGGCATATCTTAAGACAAAAAGAAGTTCAAAGCGTATAGATACAAGAGGCAAGGTCAAGCTCCCTCTGAGTCTTTATCTGCTTGAAAAGGCTCAGCCCCAAAGAGAGTAATCCTTGACACACATAAGGACATGGAACTTAAAGTAGAATCTACAAAAAGAAAGAATGAGAAAGGCATTCTAAGAAAACAAAACTTTCTCGGCGATTCCATAGACAAGCTCCATCTGTAGCCAAAGATCAGTGCTTCGAAGTCAGTCAAGATCCTGGAATGTCTAGTTCAATCTTCAGCCAAAGATCAGTTCAAGGAGAAGAAGCATCAACTGGAAAATGAGGAGAGAGGCTCAACTAAGGCACGAAGGTGAGGAGAGAGAAATGAGACTCGACTTCCAAGGGCCCAGAGGCGAAAGGGCGACTGCCAAGGAGACAGGGAGAAGACTGTAAAGGAGAGGGCCCGGAGGGGACGAGACTAGAAGGATCGGAGAGTTTACGAGGTCGAGTGTTAGCGAGAGGAAAGGGATATACGTATATAAGCTGAAAGCGCGTTTAATGAATTAGCTCAGCCTCCTGCTTTGGCTCGATGCTTAGTTACTTTTTCTTTTGTTTGGAAATCTCATTACGAAAAAGCATAATAGCAGAAATGATCACCCATAAGAAAGACTGCATATATGAGGAGAAGACTCAGTTGAGTTACGAGACTGAGGAGATAGGCTCAACTGTTAAGGTTTAAAGAGTTAGCGAAGAGCGAGTGAAGTACGAAGGAGAGTTTAGTAGAGCAAGTTCCAACTGGTCAGTTAGTAGGAAGTCTTCGGTGGAAAGGAGGCTCTTTTCTTTGTTTGTCCCAATGGCTTCTTCCCTAGGCAAAGGCCCGTAAGTGGAAGAGGAAGCCAAAGAGTCTAGAAATAGGTGTAATCTGAAGACAAGAGAAAAGCAATCTGTCCGAAGTAAGGAAAGAGTACCAACAGAAGTCTAATCTTCAGTGCAAAGTGAGTTTCTCAAGAAAGTCGAAAAGCGTAAAGGAGCATACATATATAAGTAGGAAGCTTCATCTGTGAGTTTGATGCTGTCTCATAAGGAAGTTAAGAGGGAGTCTTTGACTTTGCATCAGTTCCAAGAGTCTTTGCTTATGAGTGCCTTTCTTCTCGTATACTGACTTTCTACTTTCTTTATCTTTCAAATGACAAGGGCAATCTGCAGGCAAAGATCGGTCTGGGGAGTGAAACTTCCTTCTTTCTTGATACGTCTAATAAAGCCTCTCCTCTCGCTGACAAACATAAGTACATAGAACTAGAAATGGACAAAAGCAAGCAAAAGAGAGTAATTCTAAGAACCTGTTTTTCTCGTTCTTTTTCATCCGTGGGTAGAGAAATTCATGAGCTTTCAAAGTTAAGAGACTGAGAGAAGCAAAGCTTTTTCCTATAGAAGAGCGAGTAGAAGTAGGCTAAGTAGAGTGCTTTTTTCTTTGTTCTTCTTTTCTTACCCAGACGTAAATACAAAGACTAAAAACAGAACTGAAAAAAGTAAGCTAAAGCAAGTAATTCCACGAAAGCAAAGTAAAGTCCCATAGCCAACTTCAAGCACAGAGCATTATCCTCGTCAGTGGCACTAGGAAGTTCAAGTAACTCCAAAAGGAGGGTTCTTGAGATTGCATACCCACTTGTTGCCATTATGACTTTCGCATAAGGAGAGTCCCAAAGAAAGCACAGTTAAGAGAATGAGACAAGTGAAATCTTACGCCAAGACAAGTCCACTCTGCATCCAATCTCAGTCTACTTAGCAGCCAAGATCAGACTGTCTTTCTTTTTGATCTGTGGAGGTTGAAATGAGATTCGTCAGTCCAATCGGAAGTTGGATGAACTTGAGGCTGAGAGGGGCAAGAAGATTAAATAGGTCTAGAAGCAGCATCAGAATAGCCAAGAAAAGACTCAGCTTCAGAACTTCTATAAGAATACGAATGGAAAGATTCCAAAACAGCTTTTTAAGATCTGTGGGGAGAGTAACTCTGCTCGGAAGTCTTGATGGTGGGGTGATCTGTTTGCCATTATGACTTTCGCATAAGTAGGTTACCAAAGTAAAGTTAAATAAGAGAAGAAAAACTCTTAGAGTAGTAAGCCAGGCGCCTCGGTCGTAAGAATAAAGAGGAGATCCAATCTCAATAGACAGACAAGGAGAGTTGTTCCTGCATTCAAAGAGTCTCTGAATAAGGAAAGTGGTGAAAGAGTGTTATCAGCAAGCAGTCTTTCTACAGAAAAAGTCTCATTAAGTAAGCACAAATGGCAACTCATCGTCCCTTTACTCTCTTCTTTCTCCTATAACTAGAATCTCAGTCCAATACAATACCAAAGGCTTTACCAGAGGTTTTCCTTCCCCTTTTTAAGGGATCCCCCATATATGTATGCTTTTTCTTTGTTAGAATTTAGCATCAAAACAAAGGGGCCTAGACTATATATAAAATGAAGTCCGTAATCCACGAGAATAGCTATCGAGTTTTGTCAAGCGGGGCAGTAAGAGATTAGAAGTAAGGGAAAGTTTGGCTTTAGCAGATATCCTCTTGCCGGCGTCAGTCATGTGATGTGCACTGGCTTTCTTAGATATCTTTCTTCTAAATTATAGGGCGGCAGTTGCAGAATTTTAGTGTATAAGTAAGTACTAGAGCCAGATTTCTTCTTTTTTCTCTTCCTTATATATAGTAAGAAGAAGGTAAAGGGCGGCTACTGATCTTTCCCCATACTCTATTCAATTAGACAGAAGTAAACCTAATAATCTGAAGTAGACTCCGGCTGTTATACCAGGGAGAGGGCTTCGTGCTAACTTATGTATTATACTAACCAGGCTTTATATCGGCTGAAGAAAGCATAAGAGCTAGCGATATAGCAATAAGGAAAGTAGCAGCTACTAAGAAAGATTCCACACACCCGCTAAATATAAGGACGTTCCGGTCGATCCCAGGTGTACAGATAGATTCGAGGGCTTCTCCTTCTTAAGTAGTGAGTCCTACTTATAAGTTTCTTTCCTGCGGATAGAGGTTAGGAATCTTGTGGAACGAGCACGCTTTGCCCTTTCTAATCTAGTGTGAGATTATCCTCTTTTAATTTACGAATTTTAACAAAGTAAATTAATTGCGTAAGAGAAGAATGCCTGCTTTCACACCCATATTTAAGTAGCTTATAGTAGAGCAGTCTTATTTCACTTTTCTCGGAAACGCTCTATTGACCTATGTCCCACTTTCTTATATTATAGTATATAGAAGAAGGCTCTTAATTAGTAACCACTTCTTCTGAGGAAGAGAATTCTTCTAAGAATGAATTATAGGCCGGGGACTTCTCTAGTTCTAGATGAGATTAGAGAGCGTTCTACTTCGGATGAGCATCTTGGGCTTAGAGCTCCATTGTCTTAATTATAAAGTCTAATTGAGTCTCTGTCATGTGATATGAAAGTAGCTTCTAGTGGTTAAGATACGAAATGCTTTCTTTACCTTATCTTAGGGTCTAGCATTCCGTTAAGGGAGGTGTGAGACTCCTCTGTTAAGTTAAGGAGATGTCAATCCAATTTAATAGAATAAGGTCGGGTTTGGATCCCGCTTAGGCAGCTTCAGTATAAAGAGAGCTCATTTACTTACTTTCTTTTCTCGGGCATAAAAATTTACGAATTCTCAATAGGAAAAGAACATCCAAAATTCTCTGCGAATGCCGTAGTTTTGGGAGGATCTTGCGGCGATAGAGAAGACTCCGACGTCTGTATACATAGATGAAAGATGGCTTCCTATAACTGCCTTGGAAGAAGAGAATCTGACCTTTTTCTATTGTGCTCTTGCTTTCTTTCATTCACATTTGACAACGCGAAGTAAAACCAACTTGCGTGAAAAGATCAATATGATTATACACGAATATGGTATTAAAGAAGAAGTATGAGCCTGCATCACAACGAAGAAAAGAGGTCAAAGTGGACAAATGAAAGCGGTTTCTTTCTCAAAGTGCGCACTCTTCCTTTTTGGGTTGTGCTCGTGGCACTTTTTAAGAAGAGTCTTGTCTTTTTTGTCTTTCTATTGTTCTTGTTGAAAGGCAGGAACTTATCCTTCTTCCAGGGAACTTTCTCTTTGAACATTCTTTTCCGCGAACTTGCTAAAAAAAAGACTTTTCTTTCTGACATTCGTCCGATCCTTGGTCGAGCACTTATCCCTTTCGTTAAGACAGACTCTTGTCTCAATTCGATCTCCTTTCGGACTACCTTCTGACTTTCTTTCTCCT
This sequence comes from Silene conica, assembly GCA_029255685.2. Classification (NCBI taxonomy): domain Eukaryota; kingdom Viridiplantae; phylum Streptophyta; class Magnoliopsida; order Caryophyllales; family Caryophyllaceae; genus Silene; species Silene conica. The sequence continues at coordinate 32,205 of JAQQAY020000114.1, forward strand.
CTTCCTCATACTGAAGCCGAGCCTATTTCCGTTGGTCGAGCTCTTTCATCTCCATTTATGGTCCTCTCCTTCTAGTCGAGCCCTTATCCTCCACTTCTTTCCTCTCCTCAGTATTCGCCCCCTCTTCCTGCGGTCGAGCCTATCTCCTTCTATTTTCGTTAAGACGTCTCATTTCTCTCTTCTCAGTCTCCTCCTACAGGGCCTCCTTGGAAGTCGAGTCCCACTTTGGTAACTCCCTTCTCTCTGGCTCAGTACCGCTTCGGGTATAACAACAAGGATAAATCCCTCGCGCAACTCGGGCACTTCGCCCCTCCCGTTCGTATCTCAAGGCTTTAAAGTGCTCGGCTGGTAAAGGGGCGCAGTCTACTTCTCCTCTCGTAAAGACCCTTGTCTCATTTCTTTCTTCTTCTAGTCTTCTCTCCGATCCATTCTACCTCAGGCAGGAACTACGCCTCTCTTTTCAATCAAGGCCTTTTCTATCCCCGTCGTATTCTTTTCTCTTGCTTTGAGCATATATATAAGTACGCACGCGCGAGAGGAAAGAGCTCGAGCACTCTATTCTTCTTCACCCTATCCATCCTCTCTTTATTAGAGTCTTCATACCTTCATAACGAAGCAACTTCTTAACCCTTTTATTGGAAGACAGAAGAAGACAATCAAAGGCAAGCGCTTTATCTCGGACGCATCGATTGGAAATAGGAAAAGAAGGGGTTGATTTCCCACCATTATGCTATTGTCTACTCATCCATCCTCCTTGGCTGAGATCTTTCTTTAAGAATTAAGGGTGTTACGGTAGGCTAGCTAGCTGGAAACTCCGCCAAAATAATGTCGATGAAAACAGTGCTATAATCGCCCTCAAAACAGAGAAAGTAACCTTACCTAAAAAGGGCAAGGGCGGAATGAAACGAAAAGAAAGAGGTCAGTTCAATCAAGCTAGAGGCTAATCTAGGCGCAATCGCGTATAGACGTCGTCCCTTCGAACACAGAAAGAGCTCTCTAGTTGGTCGTAGCGATCGGGTATAACAAGGACCTCGCCCTAAACCCCCCCTCTCTTTAGGCAGTCTCATCCCGCCCCTCTCTTTGCAATCGAGGCTACCCCCCCTTCCTTCTTTCCTCTGGTAAACCACCAAGTCGTATCTCGGGCTTCATCTTCTCCGACCCTTCTAGTCTCGTCCCCTCTTTAGGGCTTATCTCCTTGAAAGTAGGTTGTAACCCTCTCCTAGCCAGTCGAACCCTTCTCCTCTCGTAAAGACCTTTCTTCTCTCCTTTTCTTTCATGTCGAGGCTCTCACTCTTGAGTGGGGCATGCGTCTTCCCTTTTCTATGTTACATGGGAATTTAAGGGTATGTCCACCTACTTCCACTCGTTAACGGGATACGGCGAGTTGTCTTGAAATAAGTCCATACGAAGTTCTCCAGTCAGCAGCCTATAATTAGATTCGATTCGCACCAACCCCTTCTTTGCGCAAGCATAAAGCTTACTGCACTGAGGATTAAAACAACGAAAACGTAGAGGTGGGTTAGGTTTTAGTTTTTTGGATCGAAAGAGCTCTGTTTTCACGACAGTTGTTAGGATCTCTCTCTGCGCTGTAAGAAAGGTCTCAGACCAAATGAAAAGAAAGTTTAAGCATCCACCCCGTTCTTCTTAGTGGACTCTGCCTCTTTTTCTAGTATACGTGTGGTAACACATAATATCCCCCTCTTTTGGGTCACACCAAGCAACCAAGGTCCCATGAATCCCAAAACCTTCCTAGCTGCGTTTAGGTTTTTTATCTTCTTAAACAAAGGGATGGAAAGTAAGATAAAGCAAGTCTCTTACTCTATAACCGCCCGCTTCGTCCTTAATTAGATTAGTCTACTTGCTCCCGATTTTCCGCGGACTGCTTTCTTTACTTTTCTTAAAAAGAAAGGCTTAACACGGCTTATATATATAGCGTTTCCATCAGAACTTAAAGAATGAGAAAGGTCTCGTCCGCTATTATACGAAGGTTAAACATTTTCTTTGTTGAACTTAGTCTCTTTTTCTACCGACCGGGAGAGGTTATACAGGGCCATTGCAATCCTTTTACTGGTAGTGAGCTTGCTTGAGAAGTAGGCACGATCGGTCCATCCGAGTCCTCTTTCTTCTGACCTTTATCACGTGCACTCGCAGCCGGCTTTGTCTCTTTCTCCTGTTGCTTCCTTGTCTTAGAATCTACTTTCGAAAAAAGAGGCTTTTAATTTCATTTCTCAATTTAGGCAAACACAAAGCATTTGCAAGATCTACTAATAAAACAGGTACCATTAACAAAAGTTAGTTAGATCGATTGAGAAAGATCTTTCTTCCCTATTGCTCTTCAAAGAAGAAATTACAAGAGGTTTCAAATAGCACACCCCTTGCTGGTGAGAGAAGGATGCGCTCTCTTTACTTAGACTTACACAGTAACTGCTACAGAAACTGCCCCGGCGCCCTCTTTTCAACTACAGAAAAACAAGAGAAGAATTAGTCAACAAAGAGGGATCTTTTGTAAAAGAGACTGCTGAGTCGGAAATAGACTAAAGAAAAGCGTAAAACGGAGGGGCGCGCTAACTCCAATGTCGAACTAAAAAAGAAAACTTCTCATTCAGCAAGTAAAGCGCTGTTTCGTAAAGAGTCTTCTAATATTAAGGGTTAGGAGAAGAAAGTGCTTTATACTAGTATATAAAGAAGAAAAAGAAAAGAGACAAGGTGTCGCGAATAACTAAACACCCTCTCCTGTAGGAAAAGTAGTTTCATTCCTCCCCTCGGCAGTCTTTGCCTCTCTCTCTAGTCTACCTACTTAGCAGCCGACCCCACTTCGTGTTAACGTTCTTAGGCAATCTACCCCGTTATTCTCCTTTCTTTATATGCGAGCTATAAATAACCACAGAGGTCTTTCTTTGGTTTTGCACAAACAAAGTAATAGAAACCTATGGATTATGGATTAGCGATCTTCCCTTTTATATTAGAGTCCCGCTTCGGTCCCTCTTTCCTTTAGAATAGAAAAGAAGTACGCGCGCGCGAGAGGACTGAAATAGGAAAACTCCTAGAGCGGGGTCGATTGAAAAAGATCGGGCGAGTTCTTACAAGCACATATAAATGAGAAAGTTTAAATAGCTCGAGTGCACACGAAAGAAGAAAGAAAAGAGACTAGAAGGAGAGTAGATAGGCCGAACGAACGGGGTAGCGCATATAAATTAAGGGGCAGGAAGGGTGAGCGATGCGACTTCAAGGGACCTAGTGCTAGTGGGTATGAGAAAAAAGAAGGAAAGATCTTACGCACTCTCTCTATATCTTAACCGTAGAGCCTTGCCTTTAGTTTAGAAAGTACGCATGAAAGGTGCAACTGCAGTCCTAGCCAGATGAGACTAAAAGAAATCAGGCTTCTCACAAATGAAAAAAGCCCTTTTCTAAAACCACACTCTATTCTCTTAATCAAGCTTTCTTTTGCATTGGTCTTGATCGTCAATTCCTCATTAAACATTGCTTTTTTAGGCTGGATCGTCTTGAAGTAGAGTAAGAGCTAGAGTGAGTGTGAAGGATATAGGGCGAAGAGCGCAGCCTTGTTAATTTGGCAGGTCCTACCGTCTCAGGCGCTTCAACTGAAGATGCATACCTTACCTATCGAGAGATTCTATGCCTTGAGCGGTCTTATAAGTAAGAGCACTCCTACCAGCATAAGCCGGCTACCACAATTTAAGAGGATCTTTCATGGATTCCCCTGTTTGTGTATTCGCTAAAATGCTGGGAAGTTTTTATGTAACCGTATCGCTTAAGCTTAAGGACCAATCTATAGAGGAGAGGGGTAAATAAGATAACCAAAGAGCGCCGGTTGGTTCTTTCTCTTTATATAAAGACAAGTGCTGCCAAAGAGAGTTGTCCCATAGACCTAGTAAATAACGACTTAGCATAACAAAGAATGTATGTACTTTTCAAATAAAAAGAGGGTAGGAAGAAAAGAGGGGGTTCTCGAGAGAGGAAGTCTCACTCTAAGGAAGTCGCTTTATGAGTCCAGTAGACAAATAAGAGGAAAGATCCCACCAACCCAAAAGGGTAAAGGCAGATGCTTTAAATGGAGCCCTTCCTTTCTATACCTACCCATCATTACCAACTGACCCCCGAATCCTACGCCTAACTCTCTTTTTTGCTCCTCTCCAGGCAGAAGTTGCTAATCCTTCGAGTTGGGTTGATATAGCTCCTTGTTTACTATACTAGTTGGCATAGCCTATAATGAATGATCGAGCTTTTTCTTTTACCAGTCTCTCTTTCTAATAAGATAGAATGGTAATGTTGTTATAGATTTGACTTTTGTTGAGTGCTGTGCTCAGTCCCTTGGGGATAACACCTTTACTTATTCTTACTCTGTCTGGATCCAGAGAAGTCTTCTCTTTCCTTCCCCTTCATTGGTTGATGGGATCTGGTACGGTTAAGGGATCACGACTACCAGCAAGTACTTTAAGTACTTTACCCCTATTTTTCATTATGAGCCTCTATCTAAGGACCGGGGTTTTGTTTACCCAAATGACACGGAGGTTTTACGATTGTATGGGAACATTGTTAAAGAAGCAAGGAAAGGTTCGAGGACGAAGTCAGTATGATGAGCATATAGAATTGGGACTGAAAAGAGCCTTTCTAATTATACGGGGCTGAACCTTTCTCCCCCTTTTTACTCATGTATAGATAGAATCTTTGATTGAGCTTAATCCCGGCTCTGAAGAAAGGAAGTGAATAGGACGTCGCAAGTTAAACTCCGAAGATGATATCGATCGGTACTTAAAGTGAGATAATGTATATTAAGTAGTTGTCTACTTGTCCAGATCTTTCTTTTGAAATGAAAGTGCGATTTCTAGGCAGGAAGCGAGAAGTCGACTAAAGTGAGGCGCGTCGAAGATGCAATCGAAGAAGAGGTACCTGCTTGCTCGGGCTGAGATCACATACAAAGCCTAAGACAAAGCATTTGAGAAGAGTCCCATCATACCATACATATATAGTATATAGAAGAATTCTTCACCTTAGCTTAGTGCTATGCTACGCTGCAGAATCTGCTGTTCAAAGGGAAGCTACTGGAGGGGGAGGGAAGAGGTTCTCTTTTTTCAACAAAAGACAAAAGAAAGTAATAAGAGAAGATAAATACGAACTTCCTTTTTTCAAAGGTATCTCGTGAAAGACCTATCTTAAGCTCCCGGTTCAGGCAGCGGTTAAGACATCTAAAAAAAGAGGAGAGACTCAAACGAAAAGGTCGGAACTAACTAGTTTAGGAATTTAACGAAGGAAAGTTGGGTAAGCCTATTTAGTACCAGTGCAGGTTCCGGAGGAAAGGAAGTTAAAGAGGGAGTTGGTGCAATTTTTTCTTTTCAAGCATCTAAACTTTTCCTAGGGTTAGGCTTGCTCGAGACGCAAGTTCTTTCTTTCGTTTGGGTTTGAAAAAAATCTTTGAGAGCGCGCTCTTTGAGTTCCGACTCTGAGAAGCAGCTGCTGTTATAGCCTAGCTAATCACATACATATAAAAGGAGAACGCATTAGTTTACGAGCTTGCTCTATATGACAAGAACAGGGCTCTTTGGCGGGAGGTGTGCTTGCGGGTTACAACCTTGACTAAAACTAGGAAGGGCTGCGGGGCGTACTCCCGGCTTGTTGTCAAAAGAGTTTTTCCACTGCATTTTTTTCTGTTGAAACTGCTGCTCTTGACTCTCGTCCCATGTGAAAAACTGATGAAACAACTCTCGGATTAAACCCCTCCATTAAGATTAAGGCTGCAAAGAGATGAGAACTTGTTAGAAATCTTAACGAAGGGGCTGAAAGAACTCGTTAATTAGAATAAACCCAAAAGGACTTCCCTTTTTCAGTTAACAGAGCAGAAATAAAGAAAGGGCGAGTTTAAGAAAGAAGTTTTTGCTTTTGGTTTGGGACCTCTCTCTTTATTTTTCTTATATGCTATGCCAGCTTCTACATTATCTTTTCAAGAAAGTAAGTTGTGGAATTACTTTGGTCCAAAAGAAAGGGGGTGATCGTAATATGATATTTTGGTTTTTGGGTAGAGAGTTTCATAAAGGCAATTCGATCTCAGCCCTATAGAAATAGAATAGAGGTTCGTGATCTCCGGTAATACTGCTGCTGAATCGTATACACATTAAAATACATAAGACGAGCTTCCACCCCTTTACGATGGTTAAGTCACTTCATATACCAATACTAGTATGTTAACTACTACTACTTTCTCGATTGGTTGAATTCCCTTTTTTCAGATCCTATCTATCCTTCTTATTTATTAAAAAGTCTTAGTAACCTTTACTTAGCACCACAGCTCTTTTTCTCGTGTAAACCCATCACTCTAGCAAGGAAAGTTTGCGAGATTTAGTTAGTCGACAGGCAGTGAGACCAGGAAGCTTCTTCTACAGTCCTCAATTTCATGAAAGAACTTATAATTATATTAGAGAGGGAGGCCTTATCTAATTAATCCAAAGCTGCACTTGTTAAGCTTCTGTCTATATACGATCGCTCCAGAAAAGGGGGAAGTGCTCAACTACATGAGTGAGCTATTAATCTCTTTTCGAATGAAAAAAGTTTCAACAAAAAGCAGCATTCTACCCGTCTCTTATCTATGTGCATGAGGGAGTTGGCTGATTTGAGTCTAATCTTTGCAGCTGCTATAATAACTAGACGCTTCAGTCTTATCGAGAATCAGTCTGTCTTGCCTGCCCTCTTCTTTCCTTCTTTCATTTCTTTCCTCATATTAGGTAGGAAGAGATTTAAGTAGCATTCTTGTTCAAGCAATTTGGTGTAGAAAGAAGAAATTTAAAACTGTCATTGAAAAAAGAGGTGGTTGGTGTTTACGCTTAAGTCAGATTGGAAATCCCTTTCACAAAGACATATTAGGAAGTCCTACGTAGAGTTACTTTCTCTAGGGGTTGTTTCGCACACGTAAGTACTAGAGTTTAGTTTTAAAGCTCTTAGATTAATTATTGAAGAATAAGATGAATGTCTTGTCTATCCCACTAAGTTAAGCAAAGTTAAGAGGAAGATGCCGCCCTATTGTATAGAGTTTCTTCGTTCGTGGTCTGGTAGTATAACGAATGGCAGTTTTGGTAATAAAGGATGCAGACCTTCTTCCACTTTTAGATGCGAACCTCTGTGTTCTCTTGTGCGCTCTGGCAGGCTACGCTCTCTGATTTGCTTGGCTCGAAATTCTAGTCTATGAGAAAGATCCTGTGTAGTAGCGCTTATCCCGATGTTTACCGGCTTAAAAAGACTCTGTGTTCTCTTTCTACTGCTGGACCGCATTCTTAATAAGTATAACTTTTCTTTTTCCAGCATAACAAGTGTAGAATTCCAACGTCATTAGACATTAGATACGAAAAGAAAGGAGAAATAGCTCGAACGAGAGTGAGATATTGTAATATGAAGACTGACATGACAAGGAAGGGGAGTAGACTGAACTGAGGCACGAGGAGAATAGAGGCTCGACCATTGGGAGAGGAGAGGGCGTAGACTATAAGGGGGTCGTAGAAAGCTCCCTAGGTACGCGGATTTTTTAAGGCTCGCATATAAAAAAGATTGAGAGGCGTCCTATATATGGTCCTCGACTGAAGTATGAATTAGCCCGACTGGCAAGTAGAAGCCCCAAGTGCAGTGCCTTAGTGAGAGGGGCTTAGTGAGATAGGCTCAAGCACAGCGATCGATAAGGGAAGGTACGAACTCGACCACGGGGAGAGAAGATAAATAGAAAGTCAGACTTTTTCGTTTTGTTTGGTTTTTTCGTCATGAAGAAACGAGAAAGTAGTTTTTATGGCTATTCTCGCTCTGAAGAAGAAAGATTTCCGAGGAGAGATCGATTAGCGGTCTATAGTTAATAGGAAAAAAAGCAACGCTTCACGTGAAAGACCTACGAGCAAAGTTAGATAGAAGGCTAGAGTCTGACACAGCCCTGGAGAGACCCTTAGTTTTTGTTTATAGAAAGTGGTCGAGATCAATGTCCGCCCTATAAACGGGTGTAAGCAAGGACTTCCTTCTATGGAATTGGCTCCCTTCCCTCGATTCTCAAATGAGACGAGAGAACTCTTACCCAAATAAGATAAAGCGAGCAAGACATAATGAAGGGGCTGACTTTACACTTCCACAAGCGGGGTATTGCACTTTAAGCGCGTCACTTAGAGAGCTCTAGGTTGGGGATTCACTTAGGAGATAGGGAGAGCAGGCCAAAGAGTTACTGCAAGAGAGAGGGGATTTCCCATTAAAAGTGGAATGCATTGGAATGCCTAGATCTCGCTACAGCCTTCTTAGATTACAACCGGAGAAGTCTCAGCAAGCAGGACTAGCATCTGATATCTCCTACTATAAAGAGAAGTAGAAAGGTACTCGAGCTCAAGAACAACCGCAGTCCTAGTAGCGGGGCAGCACTCGGCCCTTGGCTTCACTAACCTCTTTTACCTGGATTCAATTGGGGGCGGGTGAGTGAGTAGGTCGCGTGATGAAATACATGATAAATAACACAAAGAAATGACGTCTTTTTTGTCTAGCTCTAGTAAGAAAGACTGGTTAGGGCAAGTTACGACTAACTACTGCTTCTCATATTGCTTACAATAAGAAAAAGGGTTCAAGCAGATGTAGACGGGAGTGGAAAAGCGTTCTCGCTGTTATGTCAGGAGAGATCCTATCCTCTATTGCCTCCTTAAAGAAGTCTAGTAGTAGGAACTTGTTAGTCATCAAAGGAAGTGGAAAGCAAGGTATGAAACTCTATGGATTAACGAGAATCTGACGATACAGACAGATACATCATAGTTCCTTAGCTTAGGTAAACTAGTTCTTCAAAGGTCTACTAGAGACCCTCTCTCGTTAAAATGGTTGGAATGGAATCTATGAAACGAGTAGGCTGCCGCCAGATAACGCGCCTTTTCCAGCGGTTTTTCGTCCAATCAAGATTATATAAAGTATGCCAATAAGTTTACTTTATATCTTTACTTTAGGATTAGAGACATTGCATCTTTCTAACTACCGCCACCTTAGAACAAAGGGCTTTTCAGGAGCGAGTCCTCTCGGCTACTATAAATAAGAGATGAACTAGTAGGAGGATCCGTAGCATTCCTTGCTGTCCTACTTAACTATAACGAAAAGGGTATGCTTTGGCCGCATCATCTGCTATACTAAAGACAGGGCCTTCCCTCTAACCTCTTTTATAGAAAAGGCTAGATATCTTAGTGGATAGGCTTGGGAATTTCCACATCCTGCTTCACAAGAAATAGAGTTTGACTTTATATATATATAAGTAAGGAGAAGAGGTGAATAAGTTGACCTGTCTTATATGATATTGGGCCTATGCCTTAGCAGCATCTCCCCTCTTTGTTTTCCCTCTTGCTTTCAGAACATCCCTTTTGCTAGCTAACTACTCCCGCTTTTATAACAGCCTATTCGCTCCACAGCTGCGCTGCCTTTAGATAAATAAGAAGAAAAGAGTCATCTATCTATATAACAAGACAACAAAGATGAGAAGGATGAAGAAGAGATACAACCAAGGTTTAGTGCAATCAAATCGTAGAACTTGGTCTAACCTATGTCTGACCCCTACTTTCTATTCGCTTTGCTTCGTAGAACGGTAATATCTGCCCAATACGCTCTTTAATAAATAAACTACCAGTCACTGAGTTTAGTCGTGATGAGAAAGCTCTTGTCTCGGTTGAATGAATACCAGTAAGGGACCTTTTGATCTTTCTTGCACTCAGTTAGAAGAAGCAAGAGCAGGTAGTAGTCCTCTGCTATCAGACAGCTCCTAATGTTTAACGCTAATTCGGCGCGGTAGTTGCTCTTGCACGATTCATTAGACTCTTTCTTATTAAAGAAGAAGTGAATAATAAGAGGGTCTCGAGGTTCAAGATGCGACGGTCTTATACTGCTTCCTGCCGTATTATGTCAATAAACTAACTAACTAACTAAACTCCATAGCTACGAAAATAGAGCCAGGATTCCTTCTGTCTTCTAGAAAGAGTCTAATGTTTTGCTTTGATCCTTGTCTGTCTTTGTTGGACAGCGAGATAGGTCTATGGCATAAAGTCTATTTCGACGAGCTTCTAGATAGAAGAATTCTAGGTACGCCGTCCCCTAGGATTAGAAAATAGAAGAAAACGCGGGCGTTTAGCATTGCTCCTATATAAAGACAAGAAAGAAGTTCGTTTTGGTAGAATGCTAAGTAGTAGTTAATTTCTTAAGCAGCCGCTGATAAACCTAATCAATCCATAGGAAGGGACCTGTCCCGCTAGTCTGCCTCGAATAAAAGTAATGGAGCCTTGCCTTGTCTTAGAAATGTAGTGAACCTTTTCGTTGTAGTTAGCTCCCCGGTTCTTGCCAGTTTCGCACGAAATCTATTCCAATTTGAATGAGATAGTGTATATAATGATAGATAGAGTAGTCTATAAGTTGATGAAACTAGTGGTGTACTGCAGCAGGAGCGGTAGTAGTCAGCCATAAGGTCCCAGTAGAAACCTCCTTTCAGAGTTTTTCTTTGAAAGAGGCCAACAGGGAAAGAGCTTTTATAAAAATGAGAACTTTCTCTCGCATCCCACATAGGGGGGAATGGTCTTTGCTCTGCTATACAATGGATAAAGAAAGAAGTTTTGCGTTAAAGAATGAATCTATACCACATGAGCTTACTGTGAATTCTTTTCCTAAAGATGAATGCCTAGCAAGCCCATCTGCTGGATTGGTAAAGAAAGTCCTCTCTTTTTTCGTAGGATAAGACTTATACAGCCCCAAGCACAGCAACTGGATCACCTTCCCTTGTCTTTGAAAGAACTGCCCCGTCTATGTCTACAGGGACGGGCCTTTAGAAAAAAGAAGAGTAGTACCTGCTCACAAATAAAATGCCTTTTACTACGATTTGTTGTTAAAGAATTCTAACTAAGGGTCTTACTCAAAAAGCGTAGCGCTTCAAAGAGATGTTCTGAGGGAAAGGCTGACTCAGGGGCATCATGTCATTATCTTCCTTTCTTTTTGGGAGTACATGACTACAGCATGCTCCGCTGAGAAATGCGCTTCTTCTAGACTAACTAGCGCTGCATTAGCTTCACCAAAAACTTTTTCTGAAAGTAGTGGAAGAAAGCCATATGCTTTAATGAGAGCCCTGTCCCAACTCTTCTCTTCTATATGAACGAAGCTAGCAGGCTTCTATACTATACTAGTGCACTAGGTAAGAAAAAGGCGATACAGTAGAAGAAGGCAAATGATAATGAGAAAGAGACCCACCCTGCATATACAAAGACTAAGACAGCTATAGTCTTAAAGGTATATAGAGGAGACTGGGAGTGCATAGATGAATAAAGAAAAAGCGGCATTGCCTCTTTATGCAGCTGAAAAGCCCCGTCCCGTTGCACACACACCAATTAAACTGATTAAAGAGGACCCCTTGTTTAGACTTGAGTTGTAGTATAATCTCACATCGCGGTAGTATTTCCATAAAGAGTTTTGAGAATAGATTTGGCAGGAGAATTACTTTCTCTAAGGGATAAAAAGAGAAAAGGCAAGCGGGATGAACCGCCTTACTAAGCTCCACTTTCTAAAGTTACCGCTGCTCTAGCGCACTTACCTCGCCAATCTTCCAGTAGACTAGTATTCTTGTAGTTAGGGAATGGATGCGTTGATTCCATTACATAGGAGGGGGCGCTACTATACTATAACCTTCTTATCCCCAAGAACTTATGCCACTTCTTCTTGAACGAACGTAAGTTTTGAGGTGAGTAAGATCCTAGCGAGTGAAAGACATACAATGAAAGTAGAAACAAATTTAACGTAAGGTATGCAGCGAGCGGGCTTTTAGAGTCATAAGATGCTAGAGTATTTCACTTCTAGAAGCTACTTTCTTAGGGCGTACGAGCAGCTAGCCCACTTGGATCAGACGCATATAAGAGGGTTGACTTCTATCTGATGTACACAACCTCCTCTAACACAGGGGCATAAAAACAGCCAGAGCAGCTTTATGAGACTAAAATTTTATGAGCTTTCCAGCAAAGAAGGAAAACTTCCCATTTCTATGCCAAATCGTATATGGGGGAGACTTCGCTCAATTTTCTTTAACCGGCCTTAGAGGGAGAAAGGGGGGAGTGGTTGATTAACAAAACGTCATGTACTAAACAACTTCCATTATAAAGAAAGTATATTCACCTTTGTCACGGAGGAAGAAGCTTTCTATGGTAAGACCGCTGCGTGTCGCGAGATGAGATTCACCGATTTCTTACCAATGAGGAGTTCTAAAAGAAGAATCACTATCAGAGGAAGCTTAAGCCTTATAGTCTAGAAGGACCGGCAAGTAGGAGGCTAGGCCGAGCCGAGATTTAGATAGGTGGGGGTTTACCCTCTAAGTAGGCTTTATGGGCTTCTTTATAAGCCGATGCGCAAAACTTTGTGCTTTATCCTATATATAGTCAGCCTTACTCGAGAGTTTTCTTCGTAGGGGACTCGTTCTTTATGTTGTAACTTGAATGAGCGCTTTCTTCACCTATCTTTTCTTGCATTATTAGTAGCTAACTCACTTAGTAAAGGTAAACTGGTTACTCACTTCTATCTTTCTTTTGTGTGGAATGAGATTATCTAAAAGTCTTTCTTATATCTTCTATGCAACAAGGCGCTATACTTTACATGCGTCGTACTACTCGCAGTACTCGAGTCTATTTTATATCTTCCCAAAAGCATAAGAAGAGAAAACTTGGCTATTTAAACTAGTTACAAAGGGAAACTTATTTTCTCTTGTGACGTTTCTTCTTGAAATAAGAAAAGAGACTCATTCTTGTTGAAGTCAAATTGAAAGCCTATATTATATATATATATGTGATGCGATTGAAGCTATCCCATAGAGAACTTCCTAAGTAAAGTGATCTTGTCCTCCTCTTCTTCTTTCTAGAAGATAGGGGCAGAGATGAACCTTGTTGGGCGAGAAAGCCTCCTTTTGGTTGGAGGAGTCCCTCAGTCTTGTCTATGATACTAGTCCTTTTTGTTTGCGGATGTGCGTAGGGTTCATGCTTTCTTCTAGATATGCTCTTGCTGCAACGCTTTCTGTTGCCGCGGGATGATACATGGGGCTATTCCTTCGAAGATGAGAAGTCTAGTCAAATTCTTTCAATTGGGAAAAGGCAAGAACTCGTCTGCAAACCAAAAACCTTGTAAAAGTAAGCTGGGGTAGGAAGAGCACGAACTTTTTTCTTACTTACTAAAAGGGAGCTCCTTCTAAAGCTATTAAACAAACCTTTGCTGTCATGTAATGGAAGCAGCAAAAGATGAATGATACAGAATTCGCCCAGCTAAAGCTCCTAGGTTTAAGTAGGGATTAGGGCCTCGCTTTTTTTAAAAAGACCTTTCCCTTGACTCACTTGAGTTTAGACACGACTCCTGTGATTCCGAAGACCTATGTTTTGGAGTTGCAAAAGAGCCCTACGCCTATGTTCTGAAAGACCTTGCCTAGTATAAGAAATATAGTAGAGCCGCGCTATTCTGTTCCATAGTAGTACAAGGATCTATTGTACTCTTCGTTACGGGATCCGCCAATCTTGGTGTCGAAGGTATCTTCTCTTATGAACTCATCCACTCATAAGTACCCCTACTATACTATAATAAAATAAATGGGAATTAAGATGACACTAAGTAAGAGAGATTCAGCTCCTATAATAGAAGAAGTCACAAAGAGGAATCTGTTGATATTAATTGTAGATGACTAAGCTGTAATTAATGGAAGTAGCGCTTTCCCCTTCTCTTTGTATTAATTAATTTATTAATTTCGTACTTAGTAAATGAATTAGTATCGTAAGATCCTGTAGCATCGAGAGGCTTCCTTTTATTTATGGATTGAAGACTTCTCCAACTGGCCCTTGTAGTTGGTTTACTTCGAGCATGACTTATCCTATCGTTGGGATAGATAGGAGGGACTCTCTCTTTCTATAGCAAAAGCTATAACTCACATCATAAGATCAAACTAAGTTTCGCATATCATATTTTCGAAAAGATTGTTCATCTCATAGTTTACTAAGTAGCTTGTGGCGCGCGTTCTCCCTCTTCTTATCTAGTCTAGAAGGGCAGGACATCTCCTGTCTTTTTATATGTCTTTGTGAACATATTCTTTGTTGGGGGTCTTAAGGAATCATATAACGAGGCCATTTGATAGTAAATCCCCGGCGGAGTCTCAGAGAGAGTAGGCTGTTAGAGACGAGTCTAAGTATAAAGTCTTGCTTAATCCTTTAAGACGTTATCGAGGACAAAGCTCTAGTTATGAGTTTCAAAGCCCAAGGAAAGCGCTTAAGGTAGGTAATGCCTAAAGTAAAGAATGCTCTTATATAGTGACTGACGCATGCATAAGGCTCTAAGAATTCTTAGTATAGTGGGGGTACTTTCTTTGTGAACGAGCAAAGCCTCCCCGCCTTCCTGTTTATATGATCGCTTCTTTTTCCTTTCCTTTTCGAGTTCGTATGCGCTAGCGCCCGCCCGCTTTCTCTGGACTTCCTGCTAATGAGCTAGTGGAGAGTTTCTAACGAGACAGCTCCTAAAACAGATTGCAGAACCTAGATTTAGTGGCTTAGCTAACTGATGCTCCTCTATTCTATGATAAGTAGAAAGTAGTCAAGCTTCCCGTCTCGTTCGTTACCTTAGAAAGCGCATACAAGTAAAAGAGTGGGTGGTGGATCTGGCATTGGACAAAGAGAGCAGACAAGAGCCTTTCTTTTAGTGACTATTGGTGAGAAGCCGTATAGAAGAAAGGGTGTGTCAGAGCCGAGCCCCATCCAGCAAGTAGAGAAGGAGATGTTGCAGTATGCTCTTAGTATGTAAGTGGCGAAAGGTATGAAAGAAAAAAGCTTCTCCTTTAATTTTTCATATAGATAGATATAAAGAGAGAGGTCGATGCGAGTCGAAGAGATGGCATAGCTACTTACGTACTCGTGGATGAGACTGTTTCAGAGGGGGATAGGCGAGTTACTACAGGTGAGATATTTTTATCTAATGGCGAGAAAGAAGGCAAGAAAGGGTTGGATTTGAACTTCAAATGCAAGACCAAAATAGCTCAAAAGGAAATATGTGAGACGAGACTGTTTCTATATAAAGTAAAGGCTCTCAGTCTTGCTTCTTGTGTTCTCTTTCCTTCTTCGACGCAGCCGTCCTCCCCTTTTTCTTAAAGCAGCTCACCAAAACAAAGAGGGGCTCCTGAGACAACATACCTTCCAAGTCTCGCACATAAGTCCAAGTCTTGTACATAAACATAAAAAAAGAAACCATCTATATAATAAAGGAGGAGCGAAGTCGATGAAAAAAGGAGATCTAGCGATTCCATTTGAGGTTTCCACCTAAAGCCCTCCTATTAGCCGTTCCTCCGCGGGCCTAGTAAGTAAGAAAGAAGATTGGCAGCAAGTTCTTAGGGCGACTGGGACCCTCTTCCTCGCGCAGCATTGGTAGGTTTTCTGTGAATGCGAATACAACAACTTATTAGAGTTGTAAAGAGACTCCTTTTCCTTTGTCTTTACTCCAGTGCTATATTGCTGTCGACGTGGGTAGGAGTAAGTAGACTGGGTTACGAGAAAGCTTCGGTCCCTTTAGTCTAGTATGTATGGTAGGTTTTAAAACAGTGTTGCCTTTTCTCTAGCTGGTGAAGAGCTCACTCACCTTTAGTCCGGGTCAACAGGATAATCTTTCCCTAAAAAGGGCATTTCGTAGGAAGAGATGGATTCTTTCTTTATATGTCCGAACCACTTTCACATCCGTTCGAACCTTTCAGACCTCTACTATTTAAGCTCTTTTGCTCTTCTTTCCGAAAATACAAAGGATTAGGCTGCCGTTGCAGCACCTTGACCATTGCCTGTTTATAAGTCAGAATTCTTTAAGATAAGGGGACTTCCATAGCAGTCAGAGGAACTCGTTGCGGTTGGCTCGAGACATCGATCTCTTCCAGTATCGCTCGGTCAAATAAGACAGAGGTGGGCGACAGGCTGGAGGGTTCTTGGGTGTGTGGGCAACTTCCCCTTCTAATTCTAATACCTAAAGCACTCTATGATATTCTATTAACCATTAAGCAAGCGCATTTACGAGCGATTGGCCTGTCTTTTTTGTGAACTTCTTCCTACTTCTTTATAATGCCAAACTTCTTGGTGTCTCTTATCTTCGTTTACCTTCCGCTCCTCTCTTTCTTTCCTCTTCCCTTGGTAGAGCCCTTTTCCTCTTACTTTGTTCGAGCTATTTAAACCTCTCCTCTCCTTTACAGTCGATCCCACTTAGTGCCTGCATCGCTAACGTTCGACGGATAAACCCTATTTCCTTTTAGTCGAGTCTTTTCTTCTCCTCTCGCTACGCTCGGGTCGAGTCCACCTTCTTTTCTATATTCTCTCCTTAACAGTCTCCTCTCCTTCGTTCGTACTTCAGTCTCTTTCCTCTACTCATCACTCTCATTCGAGCCTTAAAAAATCCTTTTCAGTCGAGTCTTTCTTTCCTGGTAGTCCTCGTCTTTGCCCTTTCGCTCAACCTTAATAAACAAGAAGTCAACTCGAGGCTGGCGATTCTCCACTTTCTCGCGGATGATTAGCACCAAGAAGCCTTCGCCCGAAGAAATTTTTAACTTACTTTCACAGGAAAAAGGGCTTTCCGCTCTATCACGTGACGCACCACTCTCGCCAAGAAGAGCCTTTCAAAGGGAGGCGGATGCAGATTGTTCGTCATCAAAGAAGTGTAAAGTAAGCCGACTTCAAATTCTTTCTTCTCATTCAGGCGCTTAACCAGCCCGTCTCTAAGTGCCCCGCGTTCGCACTATTCAAGTCAATGCACTCTCTTTTTTAAAATCTTTCAAACTTATCACTAGACGAAGACTAACCAAACGAAATATCTTAAAAGAAGAAGAATTACAATAGGGGAAAGATTAAGAAGAATCCTTGCTTTTAAGCCTATAAGATAAAGAGACGTAAAGGAGAGGATGCTTGCTACTTAGAAGAAAGAGCTCTTTTTAAAATGAGCGGATATTCCCCGTTTCAAGCGTCTACTAAGTCGTCGATAAAGCCTTCTTCTTCAGTTAACCCAAGGAAGGCTCTTATTTTTACCCTTGGTGAAGGAAAGCGCACCTTATAACTTTAAGAGTTTTATCGCCCGGCGTCCTGTCCTTTTCGTGAAGTTTTGTAATCAGTGAAGTCTTCGTCTAGTCGCGTCAACCCAAAGGCCCTCTCTTTATGCATCTTTTAGGACAAAGCCTCGACTGACAGGGTATAACATGACTCGAGCGTTAGTGATGAGGAGAGAAAAGAGACTCGACTGAAAAGAGAGGATAAGTTCGGAAGAAGCCGAGGTACGAAGGGGGATAAAGGATCGACTAACAGTAAATAGGCTCGAGCACAGCGACAAGAAGTAGAAAGAAAAAAGAGGAACTCACAAGCCTTGATCGCCGAAAGGGAGAACGGGTATGCTCATTAATTCAAGGACATTCGCTTTCTCAGATTTGCCCCAGCTAGAATCCGAAAGCATATATTAAAGTTAAGGCGAGATTGGAGTTGGCATTCAACTTATATAATCTAGTTGGGCAGGCTATTATCAATCCTTGTCTTTAGTTTGACTTCTCGAAACTGGGCTTCTCGGGAGAAAGCGAGTTCTTTCAGGCCCCGGTCTTCCTTTCTTGTCTATGAACCAATACATTTAAGGAATGAAGCAGTTCAATTTTAGGATTTTCCAATCATAGGCACCAAGCCACTTGACTTTTCACACTAGAAAATCAAAGGCAAGCTCACCAAAGAGTCTTTTACTTTTAGGACAAATTCCTCGAGAAATTCTATGAGTAGGTCACGAAATCCAGTTATCCACAGCCTCTATCATTTCAGCCAAGCCGCCCTGCCTTAAGAAAGAGGGAACTTAAAAGAAAGAAGGAAGTCTTTTTTTTTGTGGCTAAGTATAAGTATAAGTCGCGAACTATGATGAAACATTCGTCAAAGAAGAAAGAGAAAGAAAAGGGCATACCTCCTCCAGACGAAGCTTTACCTGAAACTGATCTTGGACCTGGGCGAACCATCTTCCTTAGGAAGCGGCTTTAGCCAAAGTTGGCGACTTATGTTCGAGAGCAAGCGGACTCTCTCCTAGTCTCAAGAGACTCTTCGACCTCATGATCGCTCGGATGAAAGGAGCCTGCAAGCGCTTAAGGGCAGCCTTTCCCTCTTTGTTTGAACCTGCGGGCGAAGCTGGTCAAGCGTCAGGCAGAGGAAGGCAGTCTCGAAATCAAGGCTTGCCGGACTTACCAGATTGAAAGAACCTTAATTTCAATTTCTTAATTAAGCCTTTGGAAGGCAGTACCCTTTCGTACCCACTTGCAACAAACACCCCTGGACCTTTTCTTAGCAGTGAGCCTAAAACCCAAAGTCTAACTTTCACTTGCTTCGTTGCCTTCGCTCGACTCAACACCTTCCTCGCCAGACATACTATATATAAAGACAAGAAAAAGAGTTCACCACCCGAAAAGCCAATGACGAGCGAGGGGCTTTGCACCAAGCATAGGACTTACTAGGGAGGGCTGCGTATGAAGCTAGACTCTCTATAGCCTTGTCATGAAAGCCAGAAAAGAAACTCTCTTATGCCCAAGTAGGTTAGACTTTGGGGAAAGTTCTTCAGCCCAGGATAAAGAAAAATGACTCATCAGTCTCTTGAGGTTCATATGATAGACGCACATCGGCACGTTATCTTTTCTGAAAGCAGGACAATCCACTAGCCCCATGAAGGTCCTAAGATTTCTCAACCTTAGACTATATATATACAAGCAAGCCTACACTCTCCCCTGGTTTTATGAATGAGCGCTAAGTCGGCGGCTGTAAGATAGGTTTCGCTCTCTACACGGTATGCACAGAGAGGAGGTAGGCATAGACTGACAAGGTATAACATGACTCGACCGACCGGCGGGAGAGAGGGTAAAGGCTCGAATGAAGTATGAAGGATTTTAATGCTCGAGCATTTCCATAGGGGCGAAGCCGCGTTCTACCCGACCTTTATCTAAAGTAGCTGGGTCTAGAGTAGCAGCTCCACTACATAATATAAAGAATTCCTCTCTTTTCTCCTCTTCTTGGCCTGGTAGTAAAGTCCCTCAAGGATCCTTCTTTCTTTGGTTTTGCAAAATATAAAATCTATGAATTAGCTTTCTTCTTGGGCAGCTAACGCCTTTACCTGCGTCCCTCTTTCCGCTTGGTCGAGTAGCTTTCAAACCTACTAGGAGTTCATGGCACGTATTTCCTGTAAAACGTAGAATTCGCGCATATGGGACCGTCGTTAGATGTCAAAAAAGTCTCTTCCTCGGTTTGATAGGAGGCATAAACGAGACATGAAGGCTTAGCCCAAACAAGCTTCTATCCCACCGGCACCTTTTGGTTTGACATTTTCTCTTGAAAAAGGGGGAGTTTCACTAGTCACTGCAGCAGGTCGCACTTTTCTGAACATTCTTCTTTTACATGCCTGTGGAAAGTTAAACTAAAATATAGGGACTTGCACAAGCTTTCGCCAATGCTCGCACCCATATGCCTAGCGTTTTCGCTTATAGGTTTTCCAGGAGTTAAGGGTAGCTTGATTCTCATTCTTTAGAGTGAGTTTGCCTGATGAAGTCTAGTGAATTGACTTGCTCGAGACTTGAGCTTTATATAGAAGTGAGAGCTCTTTTTTCGGGAGATGTCCCTTGTAATGCCGAGAATGAATGGTAGTTTTCCCTTTTAACAGGTGAGAATTTAAGGTCTAACAAGAAAAGATTTGTACATTAAGAAAAGAAAGAGGCGATCAACGCAGCAACGGGGGCGTCGGCTGGTTTAGCTTTCGCCATAGCCGAGTCTTCTCATCAATCAGAAGCAGTTTCGTCGGCACTCGTCAACAGCCTAATTGGAAGTTCTTACTTTCTTTGCTTTATTAAACTAATCCGAAGACAGACTAATTAAGATGCGGAACGGCAAAAGAGGCCTTTCGGTTAAAGAATCTCACGCGGGCAGCCTTTCTGTCAGTGGTTTTTCCTCAAAGGAAAGAGAGGCATTTTTCTGGTGCTTTGTCCTGACTTGGTAGTTAGTATTAGCAGCCGTCACTAAGCAAGAGCAATACAGAGTCTTTTTCCCTCTCTTATGTGGACGAGAACACAAAAGGAGTCTCAAGGCAAAGAAAAGAAGCCAAAGGAAAACCCAAAACTCTCAGTAGACTAGGCCAGTCTCGCCGGTTAAGGGCTTTCAATAAATTAGAAACCTATCTTATATGTTTTAAATCTCCTCTACTTACGATGAAAAAATACGTGGGACGGATACCCAGTCCAGTAAAAAGAGGAGTAGTAGCAGGCTTGCTGACTACATACATTGCACCCGTTCGTTCCCTAGTTTTCCAGCGCAAAAAGTGGCGAGAGTTTGTTTTCATAAGCCTCTTTACTCAAAGGTTCTATCTAGATATGAGCTCGTCCTCTCCTTCTCCTCTTTTTAATGTAATAAGATGCTAAAGTAAAGAAAGCAAGTCAAAGAGAACTTCTACTAAGCTAAAGACAACGAGAGGAGAAGTAAATTTGGAGGAGGTTGTTGCTGCACCTGGAAGGGAGTGGAGAAGCATAGTTTCCCCTTTTTGTTTGAATAAGTGCATGCGCTATATGAATTTCAGAAATAAAATGTACAATCCAATCGGGTTGTTAAATTCTATTTAATTCAGAGAGTCGGAGCTAGCCAGCGTGCTAGGTTAACGATGCCTTGGAAAAGAAGTGAGTAGATTGTTCGTTCTGAGAATGGAAAGGATAGCTGACTTAGACTAGCCCTCTTGGACTTAGACTGTGGTAATGTTAAGGCTAAAGCGCCAGCCGCAGCTTTTGATAGATTCGAAGATGCTCGTGCATAAACAAAAAATTCCTAAATCAAAGACAGGGACCAAGAACCTCTTGGACTGTTTTAATTCCGTGTACGAATGAGAGTGCCGATTTAAAAAGTCTTGACTGGGCGCTTCCTTGGCTGCTCGCTTAACACACGAAATTTCTCATATATAAAGAGGCTCGACTAATAGGGGAGGAGAGAGGGCTTATCCCTTTGGCTGGTAAGGGGAAAGAAGTATAGACTCGATT
This sequence comes from Silene conica, assembly GCA_029255685.2. NCBI lineage: Eukaryota > Viridiplantae > Streptophyta > Magnoliopsida > Caryophyllales > Caryophyllaceae > Silene > Silene conica. Next base: position 53,242 of record JAQQAY020000114.1, read on the forward strand.
GCAAAGAGAGGAGAAAGTGCAAAGTGGGATCAACTGCAAAGGAAAGGGAAGAAGTGGAGTAGATAACTGAAGGGTTTGAGTTTCATTCTCTTTTTTCCTGTTTATCGGGTGGGTCTTGTCTTTCTTTTGTATTCGGATCTAGCCTTCTTCTTTTGTTCTGTTAGATCGTAAGGCTTTGTTTTATCAAATTAGTTCAACAGGGTATCAAGAATAGGATTAGAATATTGATTTTGGATATATATAGCTTGGTTTAGCATCGCAGCACCCTCCCGCTCTGGTCGAGGCTACCTCCTCTCCTTCCTATACTGCGTGCTTCAGCCGATCCTCTTTAATGTCTTTCGTTAGTGAAGAGGGTAAAGTTTTCTTCTTTCTGCGTCCCGTAGATACTAAGGCCAATCTGTTTAAAGAGGAGTCCTTTCTTTGGTTGGGAAACCTTACCTTTCAACCTTCTCCTCCCCTTCGTTCCTCAGTGGAGCCTCCTTCTTGGCAGTCCTTATCTTCCTATCTGCTCTCGCCTCGCTAAGGCTCAAGGCAGTTTCACTCCCGACCCTCTCCTCTCACTTTCGATCTCACCTCCCTCCATTCTATGGTCGTATCCACTCGAGCCCACTTTCCTTCTTTTCTATTTCCTTCTAGTCTTCCCCTCTTCCTCTCACTACGCTCGAGCCCGAATCTCCTCTCGTATTCACTCACGCAAGTCTTTTTCTTCATCCGATGGTTCTTCACTTTCTTTAACCAGAGACGAATGTAGAGAGCCCTGCTTGCTGGCTTTCTTTTACGCTTTGACACGACGCACTTCTTCGGTTTTGAGACCCATATCCACTATAGGCGCTGCTGCCTCGCATCGCATTCTTTTTTGATAAAGGTGGTTGCAATTAGTAAAAGCTAAACCCTCTTTGTATTCGCTTTATCTTCCCGCATGCATTAGCGGATGAAAGACCTGAAACAGACTCCTTTCTTTACTTACTTAGTTGAATGAGAATACAAAGTTCTTTTGGCAGATCCCTCCAGTAGCTTGAAAGGCGAGAAATTTAACTAACTTAGCAAGACTCTATCTATTTCTACGTATTTTTTTTCTGAAAAACTGCGTACGAGAAAGATGCGCAGCAGGTCCAATTGTGATGACCCTCCGTAGCACATCTCTCCCTGCGGCCTTTAGCTTATTATGTTGCTAGCGCGCTTCTAATCCAATGAATGCTTGGTTTGGATATAGCAAAAAAGAACCATGCACTCTACCTTTCTTCCGTTTCTTGGAGGAAAGGTGGCATCATCCTACCTAATGTAATTCCATCCCGAATCTACTCGGGGGTGTCATTTGATCTGATCCGACAAACACGGGCGGCTAGATTAGAATCTCTTTCACTTTGAGACCAATTCCCTAACCTTACAATGAAGGAGATTTCAAGCGTGCTGCTCCGTAAGAAGAGCTTTCATACCTACGCCTAGTAGTAGTAGAAGTTTTAGCTCCAGTTGCATCAGAAGTCTCCGTCGAAGAGGTTTTTCCTTTTCTTAGGCCCAATTTATGCGTTCCACAAATACCTTAATAAGGAAAAGTAGGGGCATTGGGAGAAGATAATAAAATAGAATGCAGCTGTTCAGGCTTGGCTTTTCTTTGTTGACTTTAATGAACTGACCGCCATATCATATTGATTATTGCTCGAATGGATCTAAGTGGACCACTTTGCTCTTACTCTTTATTATTTCGGATATATATAGCTTGGTGACACTTCTTTGTCACGGCTCTCTTTGCAACCTCTCTGGAAAATAAGTTAACTTCTTCCCTTTTAACTCTCTGATTGAAGCCAACCAAGGGCGGGTGTCAAGCCTAGGATCTAGGTCTACTGCGCCGAGGTGTCCTGTCCTACGTCTTTTATGTATAAGTTACTTTCCGGGCACTGTCGATTAGGTAGACAGATACATAATTGGGGAATATAAGAAACCAGATGTGAGGCCCCTTCTCTCCAACAACTTGCCTTATACTGTACTTGTAAGACTGAGTTCTTTGTCTTTCTTTCGTCGCTTATCACTTCGCTTTGCTCTAACCTTTCTCCTCTTTGTTCCAGTCCCCGGTGTACACTAGCATTAAAAACCCCACTCCATAACGAGAAAAGGAAGGTAGGGAATCTTAAATAGATAGGGTTTAGCGATCTACACTTGAAAAAATGGGGCTTCTTTATTTAGGAGATTTCGAATGCAAACCAAGAGGGCTGCCGGAGGTGCTATCCAGGTTTTTGTAAAGAGACTGGCCTTTCGGCCTTTCTAAGACGCGAAGAAACGTCTTGTTATTCTTGAAATACTGGACTAAGAGGAAAGTAGGCCTTGGACGAGATACCACTTTTCTTACATTACCCTATTGATGAGAAGGGAAAGAGGTTGTATCACGTAGGTTAAGAGATGTAATGGGTCGGCGAGCAAGACGACGGGCTGAGCTTGGTTTGGCGTTAAACTATAATCCCTTAAAATATAAGAGGGAGAGTGCTTCTAATCAGTAAGAATTTTAATAGAAAAGGCGTAAATGCACAAGCAAGTCTTCCCTCTGGTCCAGCAGACTTGGCTATTGAAAGCGCTAAGCCAGGACGCTTCTCCGAGTGTAAAAGCATGGTGAATAAAGCAAGGCGCACCCATCCAACAATGTAAAGCTTAAGGAGCTTTTTCCGTAATCGGACACACAACCCTTTCCCCAGTATGCTATACCAAAAAGTGAAAAAGGTCTCTTTGAACGCACAGGGGCCATCCTATCTATATAAGGTTCGCTTTTCTTATATATAGGGCGCTTCCTTTCGAGTACAGGACATTGGCTGGTGAGCCTCTCATATCATGCCGCGCAAGAAAAGGGTTACTATTGGACAAGGAGAGTAGAAAGGTGTGAGCAAGGCGAGAGGATAATAGTCCCTACTAAGGGATGAAGAAGAGGAAAAAAGGGCTCGGCTGAAGAGATCCGTAGTAAATAAGCGCCTACATTTAGAAAACATTTTAAATCGGATCGGTGGCTTCCTGGATAAGATAATGGTAGGATTCTGCCCATTGAGAAAAGCTTCTATTTCGTCAGCTTCTTCGGCGAATGCCCTTTTTCCCTAGGTAGGAAACTCATCACAAATGTTTCCAAGAATGGGAGTAGGCATTGTGTAAGGCGATTAAAGAAGCACTGTCCGATGCAGGAAAAGGTACGTTAAGTTAAGCGCAGGACATGCAATGGAACACAAGGGGTCTTTGATTGAGACGACGAATATCCGAACCAATTACTCGCCCCATGTTTACCGAAAAGAATGTCGTACGTAAAGAGCTTTACATCGGAGCAAAGACGCCGCGGGTTCCGTAGATAAAGAGATATGGCTAGACTCTTCTAGAAGTTTTTTATGGAATTGGGATTTAAGAAGAGGGGCTGACTACTTTCAAAGCATGCTAACTAAGCAGAGATTCCTTACTCGGGCGCATACCAATCAGGTTAAATAAAGAGAGCCTAAGGAAAGCATGCCCGATGGCGCAGTTACACAAACATCAAAACAAGGGCAGCTTGGGGGAGGGTTCTCGCGAAAGACAAAGAAGGTATGTCCTCCGCCAGGGAACCTAATGTCATTGGCCTGCCTTTAACTGCTAATTGGAATTACTCTCTTCTTGTCAGTAATGGAGGAGACGACTCGCCTTTATTTTATAAGCTCCTTTGTTTCGAGAAAGCTCTTTCGTCAACGCTGCTAGGCTAGAGTAAGTACCAGCAGTGCTTTGAATTTATTGAAGGAGAGTGCTCTATGAGGGCAAGTCCATTGTCTTGCTCTCTTCTTTTATTCAAGGAGGAATCCAGGTTGACCCGAGACAGACGTGCAACTCCCTTAAAAAAGAAAGAATATAAGAAAGCGTAATAGCTTGCATGCAGGCCCGGCGATGCTCCTTTCTTTGAGGTGTGAGGGGAAGCAGGTTGAGAAGACAAGGAAGAAGTAGGTGCCATAACACAAACGGCGGATACTTTACAAGTTACAAAAGACTGCTACTTATATTCAGAATTCGAAAGAAGGAGAGAGTCTGCTTATGGGCGGGCCGGACCTCATAAAGGCTTGAGAGTTAGGCTAGGCAGAAAACATTATCATAGTATAGATAGATTAGACCAAGGTCTAAAGAAAGGGCGCTTACATGACAATAAAATTCTTGTCTTTCAGGGCAGGGTCTTGTGCTTCTTAGTTCAAAAAGGAGATAGATAGAGTTCGTTGCTTCCTAGAGCTCCATCAGCTAGGTTTAACCACCCTCTCTTTATATCTAAGCAATTTGATGAGAGTCTCTTTTTTCACACTTACCCCTTCCATCTGCAGTCCTCAGGCTTTGGGGATTTGCGAGTTTTAACTTACTAAAGAGAGAGTGCCGAGGATAAGTCAATCCAGCCTTTGAACAAAGATCCCCTTATAACCCCACTCCGGTAAGTAAGTTAATGTCAAGAAGTTCCTAATGCGCGAGCAGTTCAGTAAGGTAAAGGAGTAGTAGTCGTAGAAAGAAGAAGAAGGAGAGCCTTACCTAAACTAAGGTGTAGACAAAGAGGCCATAGGGGATCTGTTATAATACTGGAGCAAGGAGCGCGTCAGTAGACTCTGATTCTGGTAGTAACTCCCAAGCTATGTGATCACTCAATGATCGGTGCTACAGTTCAGCTTGTCCTGAAGACTTCCTATGGAGGACCGGAACCTCTCACGACTTAATTCTCACGCTGCGCTATTCCCGTCGGTGGGTGTGTTTACGAACCTACACTAGTACGCTATCTATGAAATTCCGTGCGAAGCCAAGAAGTGATTCCATGATAAGAAGGTTTTAAGGACCCGATGTCTCGGACCGAACTACCTATAATAAGTCGAGTCTCTCTTCTCTCTTTGCAATCGAGCCTATACCCCTCTCCTTCTCAGTATTCTCCCAGCTCCTTTTCGTTCGAGCCGTGTTATCCCTCTCGCTCCAAAATGCCCTAATGAGACAAGAGATGTAATGACTCTACATTACTTTATATTCTCTTCTACTACGTTTTGCTTTTCTAATAAGTTAAGGATCTCAACGACTAAGCGCATTCCCGCTGCTTTCGGGAGCCTCTCTTTCCTTGTATCACATCTGGGGAAAGTAGTAAAGAAGAAGCAGTTCTAAAGCCAAAGGTATTTCTAAGGCAAGAGATGAAGCAAGCGGGGCGATCCTGGCTGAACGAAGCGAGTAAAATCTATGAAGCGAGTTCGTTAGGAGAAGAGCATCAAAAATCCCAAGAGCTGATTCGCAATCTTCTTTACAAGTGGAAAAGCTAAACTTGAAAAGAAAGAGAGTCATTGCACTAATACCTAACTAAGACAGGTGTACGGTAGATGGCTTCATAAAATCCTCTTGTTTTGAGTAGGCGTCCTTGACTTAGACCGAAGAAGTTATCATGCCAAAGTACCCCGTTGTTCTTTACACGAGTCAGTGAATGAAGAAGAAGCAAAGAGGCCTTTCTTAGTGAGCGGTTTCTCTAGTCTAAGATAAAAGGCGCCTGAAAGCACCGATGAACCAAGCAATTAGTAGAGGGGCGATTTGTGTAGCTACTCGATTCTTGACGTTATATCATAGGACCTGTCCTCGCCTTTTAGGCCAACCTCTTTCTTATTTTAAGCCTTCCATGCCACGGTTGATTAAATAAAGAGGGCTGCTTCACTTGAAAATAGCGAAAAACGAGCTTCCGGATCATGCAAAAGCTAGACCTATCTACTAAGGCCCTAGCCAAGCCTTAGAAGCCCACATTATTGCCGAGGAAAAGAAAAAGGATCCACCAAACCTTTTGCAGGGGAGGTCTTTGGTTTCATTCTTTCTTCTAGGGTCCTTCTTTTTTAGAAAGAGAGCTTGTCTCGCCTTGTTTGCATTCACGAAAAACCCTCGTGCATTGGCCGCTTCTGCTTGTGGATCGGGAAAGGTTTCCACCGAAGGGTTGACAAACCAATTCAAGTAAAGGAGATTCAATATCTGACTTTTCGCGGGATTTACTTCAGGCAGCCCCCCTCTCATTATGGCATTTCCAAAGCGCGGCTGTTTTATTAAGATGGCTTGGCTCCTCCCCTTTCGCGAGGTGAGACTCAACCCGACCCGCCGTTCGTGAAGAAGCCATCCGTGGCTGACTCCTTACATCTAAAACCAATCCTAGGAGTTTTTCGTGCGTGGGAAAGCACAAACCCTTTCTTTCAGATACCCTTAGGCAGCAACCCTTCCAAGATCCACTAAAGCGCGAACATTCGCTTCTTCCATGAATAGTTTTTCGTACTCATCATGAACGGGGATTCTTCGCTACCCTTATATTCTAGTACGCCCTATTCCAGTTCTTCCTTCTTCGTCCCACCCCTACTTAACTTTGGTTGTTTGAAATTAAATTCAGGGTTCACAAAAAGAGAAAACATCCGCGGAAATAGAAGTAGGTGTCTAATGAAAGCCTTTCTTTTTCCATGAGTTCGTCGCTCATTAGTATCCGGAAAGCTTCTGCTCCTTTTATGCGCGCCCGATTGTCCTATTCTGCTTCTATCAAGAGGGCTCCACTCCTCGTCGCCCCTACCCATTCAATCAAGTCTTCCAATCGCCCTTACGTTTTTGGGTGCATTTAGGTCCTTAAGGGGGTATGCTTCGATTGCATTGTAAGTAAAGAAGTAAGTGTCTCGCAGGGAAGAGTCTCTTTCAATCTAGTAACAAAGCTGTATTACTCTAATGTACCTTCCTCTTCATACAGGGACCACTCAAGCTGCGGAATGATAAAAAGAATCTAGAGCTACAACTATATAAGTCCTTTATGTATACCCGCGGGTTAGAGCCTCCTTCTTTATGTAAAGAAGTTTGTTCGTTCCTCTATTTGCTTATCTATATTAAGCTTTAGAGAAAGCGGCGCAGACAAGAAAGCAAAAGGCTACTCTACATCTATGCTTTTTGAGTAAGAGACCTTTAGTTAGAATTCTTTAACAACAAATCGTAGTAGAAGAAGGCGCGCCCCCTTTATATCACTTTATGGAGGGAAATCCACTGTTTATGGCTAAATCAATTTAAAATATCCGAACAAATCTAAGATTTGAAGCGAACAAGTTAGGTCTTACAATGAGACCGGCTTTCATGCAATTTCATCTGATCAAAGGAAAACTTTACCCAGGGCTGCCTGGCTTATATCTTCTAATCGCGCTTATTAGTCTTTTCGGAGACTCGAGTGGCGCTTGTGACCCGTTTCTCTAAAAAGCCTAGTGTGAGCGATTCCTCTTACTTAAGCGTAAACATGACAACCATAGGTATACCGGGTCTTTCAGAGAGTCGACTTCCCCCCTAGCGCTCTTACTCTTGCTTTTGGATTACCACCGATTCCTCCTCTCTTACTTTATTAGATGGAAGAGAGGCAGGCCACCGCCTTCTAATCCCCGGGGCTTCTCTTGTTTTTCATGAGTCTGTCTCTCTGTCGTTAGTCGTTATTTGATGCTTATCCTTTAAAAAGCTTTTGCCGCCTTATTGAGATTTTTAACTAAACTTCAAGGATTACTCATCAAAGGTCGAGTATGCGCAGCTGCCAACTTGTCACATTCTTTCGCCCTATTTTTTTCTCGCTTTGGTACTTCGCTCCTTTGGTACCGTTCAATACATGGAAGTTGGCGTTCGGTGCCAAATTCTATAAAGACAGTTAGTTGGTTCGAAACCTTGGAAAAACATGTAAAGTGAAGTAGTTTAGTAGATAGTTTTAAATGAGATAAAGAGACGGTATGGGTGAAAAGCTTAAGCTGGGTACGTACACGGGACTGCTGTTGGCTGAACAAAGCCTCGGGCTGATGTTACAAAGGACAGACGCGCTCAATCCCTTCGGTTCTATTTTGAGGTGACCGTCATGTTGTATCAACCAACCACAAAGTTCAATGTCAAGTTGATAGTGATATTAGTACTATCTTCACACACGCGCAACCAGCCCGATTAAGAAAAGAGAATGTTCCGACTTGACTATCCGATTTCTATCTTGTTGAACCACGAGTAGCCCTCTGGATGATATGCCTTGTCTTTGTCTTTTTCCAATTGCTCCAATAATATAGAAGGCGGCATACACCTAATGAGTTCTTCAACCTCCGTCTTCGCCTGTCCTCTCTTTCGGCGTAAGTCTTCTATCGTCTGGCTGGCCTCCTTCCGGGCGGGCAAAAAGGGAAAGCGCTCTTTACCCGGCTTTTGTGTATGAGTGGTTGGGACCCCTTTCCTTTGAGCGGTCCGGAAATAGAAAGGGAGCTTCTTAGTCCAATGGACAATGATATGGCTCGCCCAACTAGCCCCATACTCCCGATTTTAGCGCTACTTATTCAAAAGGAAAAACAAAGAGAGTGAATGATCCTACAAAAGGTGAAAAGAGAATGTCGGAGTCCCTAAAAGAAAAGTTAGATTTTGACTTCCTTTACCGTTCCGGAACAAACAAACTCCAGAGCAGCTGGGCCAAGTTTCAGCTTCAAATTAAACTAGATTTCTGCTGCCTTTACTTTATTGAATGAATTGAGCATCGAGACTTGTTCGTGGACATAGGCTTCGCTTCTCTTGGTTAGGAGGTTGTTTTTGGTCCACAAGCTAAATCTTCTGCGATGCTATATTTAGCCAAGACTTATGCGGGAACTTCTTAGGCCGGAGACTGTAAAAGCTGCTTTTCTTGTGAGAACTGGAATGCTAATCCCAATTTTACTACGCATTATATCCCCCTTGCTTCTTACCTTACATAAAGATCCGGTAGCGGTATGGGAAGAAGATGATTATAGCATAGCATACGTCAACAATTCTCCACTCTCCCTCTGAAAAAGTAGCACAGGCGAATAAAAGAAGGGGATGCTTAAAGTGAGCTAGAGATGGTTCGAGACCTCTCGTTGGTAATGGAACTGACCTCTAGAAGAAAGTAAAGTATATGGCATAATGGAACGAAGGCTTCTTCTACTTTATTGTGCTACATCCTATTGATGGGATGGCGTCTCTTGTCCTCTATTAATAAGTGTTTGCTCCTACACACGTGGTAAGTAAGAAGAAAGTCTAAGAGCTTCTCGCTCCGGAATTACACTCTTTCCCCAAAAAGAGAAGAAAAGGATCTCGCTTGATAACAGCTATGAAACTTTCTTTTGGTTCGTAACGCCAGTGTAGGGGCTTCATTGAACGGTGGTGCAATCCCTCTCATTTTAGATGGAGGGTAGCCAGAATGGGCCTGTCTTTATATCATAGATTGCAGCTTTTTTCTTTATTCCTATACATATTCTGGGACGTCCCGGTTTAAAGAAGGTTACTCTCTTTCTTTATTCACTTTGTCTTTTCTTGTCCTTTTCTTTCTCATCCGTGATTGCCCTTTCCTTTCTTATACTAGAAGTTTGCTGAGCATTTTGACCTAAGATTTGAGTCCGCACCTCTCTCCTTATCTTATTAACCGGCTTAAGTTAAGGGCGAATTCAGTGCCTTAAAAATTGGAGGCGAACCCTAAGATGATATGACTCTATCAGCTCAACCCGAACTCTATCATAAATAAAGAAGTAGAGTGGATCGAAGAAAATTTAAGCATATTAGTCGTGCTTATCTATGTATAAAGTAAAACCCTTCCTTATTCAATTGAATTCTTCTGTCCTGGAAAAGTTCTCTTGCTCGTCGAGTATTCTTTAGGAGAAAGGCGCTTTTTTCCACAGTCAACCGGCAGCAGCAAGTCATTCTCGCTGTATGAGTGAAACGTTCTCATTGGCCTTTCTCCATGCCCCATAAGAGAACCTTTTTGATTAAGATAAGAAGAGGAGCCTTTTTCCTTTGGCCAGGCGTGCCTCGGGAGCGGGATCAATAGAAGTATATGTTGAGCGACAAAGCGCCGTCGTCGACGAGATCTTCGTTAGAAACTTTAGAGATCAATCCCAAAGGAAGGATGAGAGCAAGATAAGCAACTCCCCGTCTAATACAATCTTGCCTTTGGGGTGGCACGCAATGTCCCGAATAGATGGGAGTTTAAGTTTCGTTTCGAGCTTTCTAAGATAAGAGGAAGAGGTGGTTTTCCTTGTGTGGTACAAGAGCTTGCTTTCCGTGACTATAATGTTGTTAAAAGTTTCAGTCTTTTAGGCGCTACTCTTCTCTGTGGCAGAGCCGCGTGAGACGAAAGGAATGGAGTCGGTCCCTTCCTTTAACTTTTTCTTTTCGTAAAATAAAGTAACTTGCCAAGCGTGGTTCATATGGGGCGTTGTTCCAAAGACCAGAATGCTGTTTTGAGAGGTAACGGCGCGACGAGTGGTAAGAGACAGAGTGAAGATCGCCTGGGAAGCTAATGGCCCTAGAGCCTGTAACCACACACTTTGCCCTCTCCGAGGCATCCGCCCTCTTAGATTGTTTTCACTCAAGCAATGGCGAATAAGTAAATGATCTCCTTCCTATTCCTATCTATCAAACTGTTGTACAAGCACGAAAAAGAAAGCTTTCTATTAAGGCTTTCTATTCATAATACCGGATCCATAAATATATGAAGACTTTACATAATCTTTAAGGATTTAAAATCTTAATTCCATTTCTTTATTCTGTGAGAATTGACATCCCCCTTTTTAATCTTTCCGTTTTAGGTATGACTTAAACCCGCGCATCAATAAGTCAGTCTGAGTTCGTAACTAAAGAAAGGACTAACTACAAGAGGCAGGCGTCTTCCCGAGTCATTCAACGGTCACTCTTTTCTCATTGCTCCTTGTTGCGGGGGTTTAAGTCATGAACGGCAGCCCGCGCATAGAGTCTCAGAGCCATCTTCACGATTAATTTTACTTTAAGAAAGAGGGAGGGGTTTACTACGCTCCTGCCTCAACAAAGGGGGATAAACCTGGGCCAAGCGAACAAAAGAGGATCTATACCGATCTCTTTACCTTCAGCCGCCACCTACCATATTGAAGCTATACAAGGTGAGCTCACCCAAGCCAAAGATGATATAATCCACGAGCCTTCTACTTGTTCGACTAAATAGATTGACTCAGGACGGACTGTGGACAGGGGTTGTGTAAATCCTGCACGTAAGGCGAAAGCCCTAGTTAAGGTTAAGGCGAGAAAGAGGAAGGTTGAGATCAATGCTTACACCTATTCAATGGCCACTAAAGAGATCACGAGCTAGAAAGGAAAAAAAGACTCTAATAAAGTGCAACTTCTTCTTAAAGTCTTAAAGAGGGAGCTTTTCGAGTATGAAGTCTTTATCTGACGAGTCGAAAGAGCTTTCTCGCTGCTTATCCGCTGTGTAGGAGCGAAGGGGCGGGTCGAATTAAGAAAAAGAATCGCATTGAAACCAATTACATAGATAAAAACGGGCGTGAAAAAGACTCACCGGACGGCGTTCAAATGCAAGCTTGACGCAATCTCTTATATACGTATATACATTAGCTAGTTTTTGGCAAAATTTATGCTTCTGCCCCGACTCTTCCTTTACTAAAATGCGTGCAATTGAGACAAGAAAAACTAGATAAACTAGGAAAAAGGCATAAGGACACGGGGTGGTGATTTTCTCGCTCGAGCAAAAAAGGTTTAGGAAACGGGAATAGCTAAGGTAAGCCCCTGTTAGCGTTAGAACTACTGGAGTGACATATCTATATTAAAGTCTCCAGAAAAGGGATTTACCGACTTCAAAGTGTGATTGATCTTACTAACGTATATTATAGCTAGCGCACTGCACTTGCCAACGCGCCACCCTGTACATTGTGTCATTCTTCAAAATTCTTATAATTATAAGACAGCTCGGAACAAAGCATTCTACCCCAACCTATTGTATTAGAAAGAAAGTCATGTTCACCCAACTACGTTTGATCAAACTCCGCCCTACTTAAAAAGAATCCTATATAAGGAGAACTTTTCCTAATCAAACAGACGAGTACTAGATCTCCAGCCTGCTGCAAAGCAAACAAAGAAGGTATTAAGGTTGATCATGCCGCTCATAGATTACTTACACTTCACCTTTTCTTTAGGTGCTCTCTCACTACAAACTTTACTAAGTCTTTTTATGCCTCAGTTGATTTCTTTCTCGCCTTTGCTTGTTCAAAAAAGGAGTCTTTTAACCTCTCTCCGATGAATGAATTCATAACTCGTAGTTCTTTTATACTCTTCCCCTTATTCTTTATACATACTATCTGGGGCTCAGATGCACATATATATTTATATAGAATTAGTCGGGCTAGTAGACTCCCAGAAAACTTGAATGCCCCTGAAAGAAGGGTCTATGCTCATCATGCTTAAAGCAGAATGAATACGCTTATGCTCTTTAAGAAAGAGATTTTATATGTATTTGGCAAAGTGGCGTTTAAAAAGAGGCCTCGTTGGCCAAGAAGAGAGTTTAATACGATGTACTACTTTCTTGGGAGTACAGACTTTTCCTATAGTATGAATATATTCTTTAGTTTTGGATGAAGAAGAGCAATTCGCCAAGTTCTTTACCTAAAGATTGTATAGAGCACCGGCGCTGATATATAGTAGTAGTATAGAAAAGAGGTACGAACGCACATGACATGTAGTTAGTCTGAGGTTCTTTGTTAACGCTAACTCATACATAAAAGTACAGGTACGAGAGCGATCCAACAAAAGAGACAGTTGTAGTTCCTCTGGGTCAGAGCAAGAAGCTAGTCGACTTACCACCAGCCCGAAGCATTTCCATTGTACGGGGTTGACGAACTTGTGGCATAGTGCTGTAGGAAGCGATACCAAGCACGGGTATAAGTAGTAAGTATAAGCGCTTAATTGAAGTGAAGAGACTTTTCGTTTTCTTTGGTTGACTCGTTATGCAAAAAAGCCTAAATATAATTTGATGACTATTCATCGCTCTGAAGAAAGCGTGTAAAGGAGAGAAGCCCTGGAGAAATATGAGGAGAGAGAAGCGAGGTCTTTCTCATTTAATCTAATTAATTCTTGAAACCTTCTATCTAATAATAACTTGTCAAAAGAGGTTTAGCTTTTGTTCTCTTCTTATATTCTATTGGAATTCGAGAGCGTCACTCACTAAGCTAAGCGCGCTAAGAGACTCTTCTCATGATTAATAAGGTACTTAAACTAGTATGAGAGACTGGGCGGCGTCCAGTTAAGACTAAAAGAGCGAGATAATTCTAGCAAGTAAAAGGAAAGATAAATTAAATTCTTATCTTAATGGAACATTCGGTTCGTAGTGCCAGCCTAACTAGGAACAATAGATTTAGTATAACAGGTGCTAACTAAGAGCGGGTCTTCGTATACAGCCGTTCTTTTACGTTGATTGAGGAGGGACTGTCCCCTCCTATAATTATAAGAGCCTTTACTTTATCGAGCTTCTTATAGGCAGGAATCCCTGGAAAACCACACAAGATGGCCGTACCCTCCTTTACTACATTCTAAAAGAAAGGTTTTTGAAAGAACTTGGGGAGCGATTCTAATCTATGTAGCGAACAGAGGGTCTGCAATTAGCGGTAGGGGTGTAGGCGAGCCATATCTACGGCTGTTAACGAACATAGCCCCGGGGCGGATGGGACTGCGTAGTAGAATGTTAACGAGAACATAAAGAAATGTGTTGGCACGCAAAGAAGTTCTTTTCCAATTTAAATAATTAAAGTAGCATTGTCTTGTGCTAAATACCAAAAGTCTACAATTTCAAGCAGAGACTCGATCAAAGGCGAAAAAGCAAGGTTCTTTAGAAGCATAATGAGCCCCGGCGGCTACTACTGGGATTGTTGGAGAAGAAGAAAGCTGCCTTACTCCAGTCTGGGCTTAGGGATGATACCTCTTCTCGTGCCGGTATTCTTCTCCATCAAAGAGCCTAAGACAAATGAAGTTGCTTTCTGTCTGTCGTCTATCTATTGGACGGTGCCATCCCTCTTCTCATGCCCCGAGAAGAGAGGGGTGTGAAAGGAAAGAAGACGAGAGCATTCAAATGGAACGAGAATCCAGTAAGTGAAGCACTGGGTGAATGAATATATGTGCTTATGCCTATTCTATTAAAAAGAAATGAGAGTCTTCGATCTGATTTATAAACCTACTAGGCAGGGGCGCGACCCTCCTAAATTTAATGAAACTAGCTTTAGGTAAGAGCCTTAGCTTCTATCACAATTACTAGAGTATCAAATGAGAGAGTCGGCGGCTTTCTAAGGGCTTTTTAAATAAAGAGTAGGATCATATATATCGGCAGGAGCTGCTCTCTTCGTCCTCTTTTTCTCTTACAACATCGCCAGTCCCGTAAGAGTCCTTTCTTAGTCGAGTCTCTTTCTAATGAGTCAGTCGTCTTGTAGTAATTGGGGGATCATCCATCGAATCGAGCGTAACATAAGTAGCGGTATGTGCAAGTGCAGCTGATTAAACCGCTTCCTAGTCGAGTCTGTAAACACCGTCTACTGCCTTTAGCTTTCTAGCTTCGAGAGGTTTTTAAATAATATGCTCCTTCTTTTAGAGGCTTTCTTCAGCCCCTACCTTCTATATGAGTTGTCGAGCCATCTCTACACACACCCACTACTTGTTCCATAGAAGTAGCAACACCTACAACCGGAGCTTTTATTCTTGTAGGATAAATGAAGACATAAGCTCTTGTAAAAGAATTGGGACAAGTCGAATTCTAAGAATAAAAAACTTCTTTCTTTGGATTCATAAGTATCAAATCAACCTGATACAGATGGAGCTCTTTCTCCCTTATCTTAATCTAGTATAGAGGCTTTTCCCTTTTTTGTTTGATAAGGGCTGTCTTTCTAAACAGGTGTGAACTAATGTACGAGGCAACTTTAAGTGTGTAGCATGGTATAATGTTTTCTTTAGCTTTCGCGCCCATATCCTATTATAAATCCTAGTGCCTGCTGCAGGATAGGAGGATCGCTAGCCAAACCATATATGAAATTGTCCTCTCTTTACGATACCGCCATACTTTTTATTCTAATCCTATAATTAATTTCTCTTTCGTTTTAAGGAGAGCTTCTAGTGGTACCTCTTGTTTTAAAGCCTGCTTTACTGCCAACTACATTTCCTATTTGTTGATTATTCATCCGACAAATTAAGAGAGGGCCCCCTTTTATAGTACAATCTCAATAAGTATGCTTCATAAAGCTCATTATACTTCCCAATGGTATGCTATGCCCAAGATGATGGATGCCTGGGCGCTTATATTAAGAGAAAGCTTTTTATTGCATAAAGTTTGGTTAAACACCCCCCTGGTAGAGATCCTTTGTTTTCATGTCTGTTCTTTATCCCGTCGAAAGCTGTCTTATAGCATTAAGATCTAACCCTCGCAGAGTAGTTAAGAAAGCATAGGTTGGACTAGCGTGAGTAAGCCGGATTCGCCCCAATGCAAAAGAATTTTATAGAGCATATGTCAAAGGAGTTAAAGAAGAACTAGAAGAAGTTTTTTCTTGCTGTAATACTCACTAGAGGAGAACAAGCCCTGTTTGAGGAAGATCATTATGATCATATGCTAGAGTATAAGGCTTTAAGTGGGCCAATGCCCTTGTTTATGAATCTGCTTGATTGTTGTATAGTTTGTTGCTTAACCCCGATCTATCTGGTCGACAAGGCGCTACCCGTGATATAAGAGGTTGTATGTAAGGCGGCTTGGCTTCTTCTCAATAAAACGTGGGAGTTGAAAAAGAGTTCTTTACTCCGACTCACTCTATCTAAAGGAAGGATGGTCCAAGGTCTTTACCTACAAGATACGTACTAGAAGCCCTTACACGGGAGCCTTTCTTGCTTCCATGCGACAAGGATATCCCCCTTTTTATACTCTAAACTTCCTCTCTGTGGGAATTGAAACATTCTTATACTAGTAGAATACAGCCTTATCTGGGACCGTACACACTCTATTTTTCTTAGTCTTTCTTGACTGATGATAGAATCAATCCTTCCTATTTACTCTCTCCCTTTCTTTATTTATAGGATGGTAGTCACTTTCTTTAAAGGCCGCCGCCCTATCTGTTGCCACAGGATGAGATGAGACCTCTTTCTTTGATTCCGAATCGGCTGCACTCTTTCCTTACTAACTCACGGGTTAGATACATACAGCCCGTATCAACAGACTTTCATATATATATATATAAGAATTAAGAAGCATTAAACAAAGAGGGGCGGCTAGACCTAATGGCTTTAGGCTGCTATTCGGGTAGGCGCGTTATATAAGGAAGGAAGGGGCGTGGATTCCTATCTTAACAAGGCCTCTTCTTTTTATCTATGTATGTGAACAAACATTAAAAGTCAAGGACAGTACTTCCAAACGCATCTCTTTATCAAGTTGCTGGAATGTTCCGTCCCGTCGTTTCGAAGAGTGAATGTGTGAGGGCTACATGTAGTGTCGTAGTCCCTCCTGTGAAGGTAACGGGGCTCGCTTATACTACTAAAGAGAAGAAGGCACAACTGCGCAAGTTTCCGCCGCGCAAGGGTCGTAATAGAACATGTCATATAGGGGAAGGTGTGGTTTGCTAAGCCCCGAGAGTCCTTTCTAACGAAACTTCCATTTTAAGTAAGGTCATGTAGAAGAGCTAGCTGTGTGATCGGATAGCTTGACCGGCCAGAGAGAGGTCCCTTAAAGAAAAGAATGGGCTACTTAGCCTTCCCTTTAGATAAGGTTGAAAGAACCTCCTTGTTTGAATGTAATGTGAGGAACCCTCATCTCGCTTGCAAGACCTCTTTCTAATGCTACCAAAGGAGACTTGTCCTGGTAAGAAGGCCTATTCGCTAACAGAACCATCTGGGATTAGTGGGATTAAAGGTAGGGAGAGAGTGACTCGAGATAGCCGCTCGCATTTAAGTTCGTAGAACAAAGGGCGAAATCCCCACCCTTAATCTTAAACCAGAAAGTTTTATGCAATGCAAGAAAAGCATTACATATCAAATCCACCTCACCTTTAACCTCCCGGAATAATATAGGGGTTCTGAGAGAAGAGTAGGTATCTTATACCCGAGCATGTCATCAACCAGTGTTATCATAGATGCGTTGGATCTTCTAGGTTGGGCGGAGCGCCTTTCCCTTTTGCATTTAAAGAAAGACAAAGGACAAAGCAAAGCGGGCTAGTCTCACTCTCTCTCGAGATAGCTGCAAAATAAAGTGCTATCTATCACAAGTATGCGCACAAGAACAAAGAAGGATCCAGTCTAATCTAAAATGAGAGGGCTTTTTGCAAAGATCTTTTGTATT
Organism: Silene conica; assembly: GCA_029255685.2. Taxonomy (NCBI): domain Eukaryota; kingdom Viridiplantae; phylum Streptophyta; class Magnoliopsida; order Caryophyllales; family Caryophyllaceae; genus Silene; species Silene conica. The sequence goes on from JAQQAY020000114.1 coordinate 70,319, forward strand.
TCGGGTATACTTTGATAGAATGAATAGGGTTCTTTTTCTTATATATAGATACATGCTTGCTTAGAGTGAACGGGGCCACGACCTTGGCGACTCTCCTGCCAGTTAAGAGGATCTAGTATCAAAGCATATGTGTGTGTAACCGATGACGGACATATTAACGTAGATTTAGTTATGCCTGGCTCGCCCCTCTCGCCTCTTTCCTACCCTTCTCAGCCTTCACCCCCGACCCCTCTCTACTATACCTCCACTTCCTTTGTCAGTCTTCACCTCCTTATCCTCTCTTTTCAATCGAGTCTTCTCCTTCCCTTCTTTCCCCATCACTTACGTTCTCTATCCCGTTACCTCACCTTAAACTCACGCCCGCTCCTTATCTTATAAAAGCAAGTCCCACCACTTCTCACAGACCTGAGATCTACTTGCCACCCCAAAGACCCTCTCTTTCCTAGAGATGCAAAAGAAGAGATGAAAAGGCAAGTGAAATACAAGCCCCTTTTCACCCGCATTAAATTCGCTTAACAAAGGAAGTCAAAGCCAAAAGCAGAGACTGAAGCAAAATCCAAACACTCTCGTTCCTTGATCCCCACACCGACCCAGCGAAGTCTCGCCGAGCCTCTCTTACCACTCCCGTCTAGTTACCTATCTCTACTCCACTTGTTGAAACTCTTTATTGATTCTTCATTCTTATATACGTATATGGTAATATAGATTCATGTGTTAATTTATGCGCTTTTTGACGCAATTTATCCTGAAGATTGGACAGACCTTTGGACTTTTCTTGACTTTGCTCGCTATGAAAAAGCCACAATCTCAGATGATGGCTATTCCACGTATTCGACCTATTTGTACTGAAGATTAGAATTCTCTTGGCTGAAGAGTGGACTTGGCTCTGTCCAATTCATGTGTACGAAAAAGAGATCAAGTACCAACTACGATAAAGAGAGACTTTCTTACTTAGAGACCTGCCCTCGTTGTGTAGACATTTAGCCTCTTTTTCAAGTTGCGGAGTTTGACTTTGTACCGCCCCCAGCGAGAATTTGTGGTTTGTTGAAATTGCTTTCTTTCTCTTGCTTTTCTCTATTCGCTTTTTAGTTCTCTGTCCTTACGTTGTTCTTCAGTTAGTGTAAAGTAGGCTGTTTATTTAAGTCATTTTTCACATTCTTTCTTACTATCAAGGCGTAACCCTCTTTCAGCAGGAAATTTCTTTCGTTATCTCTTTTCGCTCTTTTTCTTCTTTATGTCTTTTCTTGGTTGAGATCGGATCGCTCTTTCTTTGTGAGAAAAGTCTCTTGTCTTCTGCGTATGTCTTTTCTCGACCAACTTTCTTTTCTGCTCTGAGAGCGTCTCTTTTTGTTTGTGCTAAACTTCTCTTCTTCCGCGCTTTTTATTTTGGGACAAGAAAAGCAATAGGCAAACAAGTAGCTGGATCCTTGGGCTGAGTGGAATTGCATTAAAAGTATCAAACTAGGAACAAAAGTAGGTTCAAAAACAAGAAAACGAGTCTTCTTCCTCTGGAAAAGGGCGAGAAATCGAGGAGGTTCATCCCCCAGGCAAGGTACCTGAAGGGTCCGATCACCCCAATATAATAAGAAAACCTAGACCCGAAGCAATGCTTCTCATACCTGCTTTTCTCGTTTGATAAACCGGAAACTTCTGACACAACATCTCCTAAGAAGAACTCAAGATTTTCTATTTAGAAAAACCAAAGAAAGAAAGTATAACATGCCTCGACCAACGGGGAGGAGTCTGTATACATAAAGATGTCCAAAGTCCCTACGGGATGAAGAAAAAGAGAAGGAAGGTTAGATAGATGCTTAAGACATGGAAGTATAACGAAATTAAAGAAAAGACAAGAATATATAAAGAAGCTGAAGGCGCTCTCCAATTAGTGAGTAAATTAGTTTGCAAACCCTCTTTGTAAGTAAGTAGCGGAGGGGTGCTGCGTAAAGCAAAGCCAGGTCCAAGCGAATGCAAAAGGAAGCTAATGCAAAAAAGCAAGACAATCAAATGAAGTCAAATAAATTCGTTTCGAGCACATCTTTTTTGGGAAGGTCTCTATCGGCTCGAAGAGGTTAAAGTGAAAGGCGTTTTTTAAGAGAAGCTCTTCAGTTCGTTAATTCACTCGAGGACTTCTTACATAGAGGTCCACCCATTTCAAAGCTGATATAGCAAAAGTAAGTCTCTTTTCCTTCTTTGCAACCTCTACTCTCGCTATGCTCGAGTCTCAACTCTTTGCCAAATTAACCGAAAAAGAAAGCGCCTAAGAGAAGACTCCAATCAGTCCTCCTTACTAGAAGGACCGGTGCACCCGCGCAAGAGAAGGGTTGGAAGTCGCGCCATTGGGTTAATTTTCCGCTAACTAAGAGAGAGAAGCGAGGGATGAGACCAGAGAGGGGGGGCGAAGTGGGAAAGAGTGTTAACGAGAGGCGGATAAAGATCCCTCGGGTGTAAACGATAGGAGAAGCTAGTCGAACGTGAAAACGAAGTGAGGCAGCATCAAAAGTCCCTTTCGAGAACAAGAGCCTCCCTTTCCTCTCTTTGCTAACTAGTTGCCAATCCCCGCTCCATCCTTCACGCAATCTCCTTACTTATGGATTAGAGCATTTCGAGTTGCTTTCTCTTGTCTTAATTTAGCGCATTTTTAGCCTCTTTTTCCCTCTTTCAGCCACCCATTTCAACAAAGAAAGGGTGGTGAATTAACGAACTGAAAAACTTCCTCTTATTTGAATTTCCTTTTGATATGCTTTCTTTTGCAACCTTTCTTACTTAAGTATACGTGGCTGGTTTTCAAGGGGGTTTCACTTGGAATAACGCATGTCTTAAGCAAAGAGCAGCCCTCTTATACCGACCCAGAGACCACACCTGCTCACGGAATAAAGCCCAAAGGAAGGAGAAAAAGCTCGAACAAAGCGAAAGGAAAGAGGTAAAGCGGAATGGGGGGCTGAAAAGCAAGTGGGATTCGAGGGTTAGCAGTTACAATTAAAGAGCCTTACCTTGCTAAGATTAGTAGCATAAGAAAAGAGATCCAAAACTTACTCTTCGCACTGAGCCAAATTCAAACTTGACACACTTCTCTTAATATAGGTTTCTGAATTATACGATAATGGGCCTTTTCTCTTCTGATTCTGTCTCTCTTTGCCTTAAGATTGCGCTTTGCTCTGTCCAATTCATGCGTCCGATTAAAGAGTGGATTAACGAACTAAAGAACTTTTCTTACATTTTGCAAATTAAAGTCTACGAGAAAGAATCAGAGGGAGCGTGAACTTTTTCTCCAAAAGGCAGATAGATAAGAAAGCAGCACTCGAGCCTATCTCCTCACTCTCGTTACTCTCCTTAGCAGTCGACCTAGTTTCACTCTTCTCCCCGCATCTTATTGGACTGACGAGTGCCCTCATCTTCTTTGACTTCGTAGTCTTCTTCTCCAAGGAACTTGACCTCCTTTCTTCATCCCGTCTTTCTGATACATCGTTTTAATCGTTCAGTACAGAAGTTTCTTAGTCATATTCTGGAAGTTATCCAGCTGACTCTTCTCTTGTCTGGCTTCTCCTTAAGCCGCTTCGCCTTCACCACCCTCTTTTTCGAGCAATTTGTACTGAAGATTAGAATTCTCTTGGCTTAAGATTGCACCTCTATCTAGACTCGTGCCTTTTGCAATTTAAAGTCTACGAGACAAAAGTACGCATAAGAAAGAGAGCAGCGAGAGCGCATTCCCCAGCCCAGATAAAGGATCTTATAAAACAAACCTACTACACGCGCGAAAGTACAAGAAAGAGAATAAAGTAGGAGAAAGGCTCGTCCAAAGCATGAAGCCGAGGTTAAATAGCTCGACTAAAAGGGGAGGGACATGAACTTCACTCCTCAATATATAGGTTTCGTATTGTAATTGGAGAGAGGAGATAGATAAGCCCACACAGACCCGAGATGCCTTCTTTCGGGCTTAAACTCAGATCACACTCATTTGCTCTACTTTCCCTTCTCATTTTCAAGTGCATGCTTCTTCAGATTGCAATTCTCTAGGCATCCTTTGCAGTCGAAGGATACGCTCCTCTCACTAACGATCGATCCCCCTGGCAATCTCCCTCATTCTTCAGTCGCCCTTTCGCCTCCGGGTCCTTATCAGTCGTCCTCGCCTCGCTCTCCTATGGTCGACAGGCTACGCCCCCTCTCTTTGAACCAAACAGTTATTCACATATTCTTCTTCATTCTTTTTTACGTATATGGTAATAGAGAGAATGAGACTAGATTAAAGAAGGATTACCAGCATCTTATTCCTCTTTTTCCAGAGGGAAGTCTAATTCCTCCTCTTACGCACGCGGAGAGCGCACCATCTGCTTCGCCTTCTTCAGCTGACCCGTCTTATTCGTATTCTTCCGAAGGAGATTTATCTTTCTTCCGATAGGACTGACGAGTGGACTGATCCGTGCTTTAAGAATTCCACTTCTGCCTGTACTCGGATTGAACTTCTTTGTCTTCTTAAGTTGACAGTTCCTCTATTCTTACTTTAGCCTACATTTTGCCGAGTTGGGGAGGTTGACTTTGTACCGCCCTCAGTGAGACTTTGTGCTTTCTTGGAATTACTTTCTCATTCTTTCTTTTACCTCTTCGTTTTTTAGTTCTCTGTCTTTACGGGTGTCAAAGAAAAGAGAACATTTCTCACTTTAAATAGCTTGACTTCCCAGGAAAGGAAAAAGCACCTATTGAAGATAAGGAAAGGTACGTTAAAAGCCTAATTGTATGCTATCCTGAGCTTTCTCTTTATACTACTTGAACGCGCTCTGCCAAAGGAGCGGAGCCTTTTCTGTCTATTCACTGGACCCAAAAGACTGCCAAGTAGAGTAGAGAGGAGAAGGGGTGAGATCGAGTGACAAGGTTTAAATAGCTCGACTGTAAAGGTGAGAGGCTCGTCTTCAGTATGAGGGCGAGGAGAGGGATGAGAGTGTTAGCGAGAGGAGAGGATTTAGAAAGACGAGACTGAGAAGTAGCGTAGAGAGGAGGGTAGAGTGCAGCTTACTTGAGCCTTAGCGCGAGGGGCCTTATAAAGGAGAGAGAAGCGAGGCCTACTTCCAAGGAGATAAGGTGAAGACTGAAAAGGAGATAAGCCCGAGGGAGATTTATCTGTTGACCGATAGGACCCAGAGGGGGGGTAGACTAAAAGGAGAGAAGTAGAGCCGAAAAAATGCAAAACGACTCCCTACCTGCATCCCTCACCGACCCGAAATGCCTGCGGACGGGCTTAAATTCGGATCACACTCGAACATTCTTATATACATATATCCTAATAGCTATTTCAAGCTCTTTTTCTTCTCTTTTCCTTCCTATTGTCCTTGTCTTGTCTTCAGATAGAACTTCTCTAGGGCTTCTTTGGGACTTAGCCTAGGGAAATGAACGTGTCCGAGCTTAAATTAAAGTGCGAGAACGAGAAAAAGAAGTAGAATAAGGAGCCCTTCGTAGAGGCGGGGAGAAGATGTGACGACGGGGGGTCGTAACTTTCCTGCAAGCTAAAGGAAAGAGACCGAGTTCAATTAGGCCATAAAATTGACTCTCCTGCTCAAGAAAAAAGAAAGACCGTAGACGGAATGGGAAGCAAAAGCCAAATGTTAGGCTATCTGGGTACCTTTTCTGAAAGTAGATATAATTCTCCACTGATTGATAAATGCGAACGAATAATTAAGGCGTATGGAAGCTTGCCGACTTGGGCTTTTTTGAGTCTAACAAAGAAGACTAGTCTTGGTTGAGATTGCACTTTTTGAATCTATCTCTTCAGTCAGAGTCCTCTCTGGACCCGACTGTGATGCGACTCTCCTATTTAAAGAAAGATATCCTCCCTCTCTTCCTTTTTCGTCCTAGCCCGCCTTTTACTTACTCCCTTCGCTTACGAAGACTTAGTGTTGCCTTACCCTGCCTTCACGCTTGTTTGCTTTGCCGCTCTTTGTCGAGGGCTGAGTCGAATTTGGCAAATGTAACAACCTGCTTATATACGTATACGGTAATCGAGACTTTTCGTAAATTCAAGTGGAAAAAACTTAGATTGGACTTCGCTCTGTCTTACTTGCTTTGGAGTCTCTTGACGAGTGCTTCTCTGCGCTTTTCTTCTTTCTAGTCTTTGCCTTTTTGTATCCTTTCTCTTTGATGCTTAGGGACTAGCCACCTATTCAAAGAAAGAGTGGATTAACAAACTAAAGAGCTTTTCTTAAAAAATTGCACCTTAACCTCTTCGATCAATTTGCCTTTTACAGTTACTTCAACTTCTCGTTTTCAAGTCGATGTGTACCGGCTTAAATTAAAGTGCGAGAGGGAGCATCAACTAGACCCTTCCTTCTTATTTAAGTTTCGTCTTGTGTCTAGCCCCTTTGAACTTCTCTAAAGCTGACTTCCTTAGGGACTTGCCCCTTTCTTTCTCCTTGGTATTCTTTCTTTTTCTTATACCTTTATTTTCCAAAGAGAGGTGAAATGCATGCACTTGAAAAGTAGAAGTTTCATGAACTGGAAAAGGCGCAGAAAGCCTCTCTTTCTTTAAGCTCGTAGGCATCGACTCGAAAAAAGAGTCCCGCTGTCTTATAGAAGAGTAAAGTCAAGGCGAGGAAAAGGCTCTTCCAAAGGAAGAGGAGAAGACTCACTTGAGGTACGAGGGTGAGGAGAAGGAGAATAGGCTCGGATGAGGTACGAAGACTAGGAGGTGGAGACTGAGGTACGAGGGCCGATTGGGGCTCGACCGCTAGGGTGAGGACCCGAAGGGCGAACGACTGCTAAGGAGGTAGAGTAGGGAGGACACAAAGAAGTGGGATCTAGTGCCAAGGGGATGCTAATTTAATAGCTCGACCAGAGGGGTGGGTCGGGTTAAAGAGATCGTCTGAAGCACGAAGTTGAGTATAGTAGAGAAAGTTACTCCTGATCATTTAGTAGTAAGTATTCCGTCGAAAGGTCACAAAAAACATACACTAAAAGGCAAAGGAAGACAGAAGACGAGATTTAAATCTTGAAGAGTGAAGCTCTTGTTCTCTTTCTTTTTATCTGCAGGTAAGACAATGAGAGAAGTGGAAATCTTCAGCCAAGAGAAGTTGCATCTTAAGACAAAGACAAGTGAGTGAAAAGAAGGATGCACTTGAAAGCTAGAAGTTTCATGAACTGACAAAGGATCCCTTTTCTTATCCACCCGCAAGGACAGGTAACTAAGAATAGAAGAGGTAAAAGCACGCTAAAGCACGAAGTTCCAAGAAAACAAAACTTTCTAGCTGAGTCCATAGCTGAGTCCAAGATGAAGCTAAAGACAAGGGAGAAGAGCTTGAAAAGGCGTAAAAGGATATACGTATATAAGAGGAAAGCTCAATCTTTAGGAGTGAAGTTCATGATCCCTCTTTTTAACAAAAGGAAGTTCAAAGAGAGGAAGCTTTCCGAAGACAAGTCTAATCTGAAGCCAGGGAGAAACCCCCTCGTCAGTGCAAGATGCAGCCAAAGTCAAGTCTCGAGCAAGGCGTTTTGGTATAATAGAGGAAGTGCCTCCAGGTCATTTAGTAGGAGGTCTTCCGTGGAAAGGAGCCGCTGTCTTTGACACACACAACCATAAGATAGGGAACTAGAAATGTACTAGGCAAAAAGTACGAATAAGAAAGTAATTCCAAGAACCTGTGTTTTCTCATTCTTTGTTCTTTCTCTGCTTGAAAAGTGGAAGTTTGATGAACTGTCAATGGCTTCATTCTGATGAGAGAAGTCAAGCTTTCCATAGCTGAGTTCAGCGAAGTAAGGCACGAGTCTAGATAGAGGTATAATCTTCAGCCAAGAGAAGTTGCATCTTAAGACAATTCCAAAGAGAAGTCCACTCGTCAGTCCAATCTGAAGCTAAAGACAAGGACAGTTGGAAGCTTACGTCTATAATCATGAAGCTTCATCTGCGAATTTGCTTCCGTTCGGATCTTCTTTTTTCACTTTCTTTTGGGAAAGGACTTGCTTAATTCTTTCTATTACCATATACGTATATAAGAATTTAGAATCAATCTGTGAATTGGCCTCAGTTCGCATCTTGTTAATCTCTTTCTTTGGCGAAGTCATTTTGAAAAAGCCAGAATATCAGAAATGGTCACCCATCAGAAAGACTGCCAAGATATAAGAGTAGCTAGGCTCGCTCATAGCGCGAGTATACAGCATTGAGGCAAGTGAGCCTACGAGAGGAGTTAGGCGCAACAAACTGGCTAGTAGCATAGGCTCTAGTTGTAACGAGTTAGCGAAGAAAGCAGACTGCATCAGCCTGGGGAGTGAGACAGCCTTCTTTTCTTTGACACCCGTAAGGACAGAGAACTAACAAGCAAAGAGGTAAAAGCACGCTAAAGCACGAAATTCCGACAACCCTTTTTCTCGGTGATTCCATAGACAAGTGGGATGATCTGTAGCCCTAGAGAAGACCAGTCTGAAGCTAAAGAAAGAGGAAGTTGGAAGCAAAAGACAAAGCTTGAAAAAGCGTAAAGGGAGTCGACTGCCAAGGAGATAGAAAGCATGGATTGAAGAGAGCGTTGCCCTTTTTTTCTTTGATCTTTTTTTCGTCGATCTTATCTTGCATTTTGTGCTTTCTTTTGTTATCTCATTTTGCAAAAGCGAGAAAAGCAAAACCGATCACCCCTTCAGACAAGTTGAGGTAAAAGAGGGGCAGCTGCTAAGGAGAAGGCTCGTCTGACAAAGGAAGGCGAGGAGCGTAGCCTTGTTCTACCTGAAGTGGTGATGAAAGAGCTCGAGTGAATACGAGATGAGGGAGGTGACGAGTTCGAAGCTCTGTGAGAGCAGTGAGACTTGAGTGAATAAGGCTCGGTGCTGTGAAGTAAGGCTAGAGTCTAGATAGAAGTGCAATCTGAAGTTGCATCGACTGGAAAAGACAGAAAGTCTCTCTCGAACAGAGGAATTTTCCTAGGCTAAGTCCGTAAGCTTTCCCTAGAGAAATGTAATCTGCAGCCAACCAAAGATCAGTCCACTCGTCAGTCCTATCGGAAGACAGAGAAGGATCCTTCGTCAGTCCAATCCGAAGCTAAAGACAAGTTCAATCTTAAGGCAAGAGAAGTGTAATCTTAAGCCAAGTCCCTAGAGAGGTTTCTTCAACTGGAAGACCTCGCTGAGTAGATAGATCAGTCGAATAGGAAGTCAAAGGGAAGTCTAAAAGAGTCCGGGTTGAGGTTTGACTAGCTTCTCTCTTTCTTTATCTTGTCTCTTCTTTCTTTTTCTGAAGCAGGTAGGACAATGAGCCAAGTGAAACCTTAAGCCAAGACAAGTCTAATCTTCAGTGGAAGCAGTAGGAATTTACGGGAAACTGCTCTCTTACCATATACGTATATAAGAATTTCTCTTAAATCTTGAGTTTGGCTCTGTCCTTTGCTCTTTGAATTTGCTTGGGTTCGCCTCTTCTTTTTCCTTTTCTTTTGTTTGTTTATTTTGAAAAAGCGAAAATGGCAAAACTGATCACCCCAGCAGCCTGCCTTCCAAGGATCAGGAGTGGTAGCGAGTGCATACGCCCATAGAATGGAGATTTTTCTCGCTCGAGTGCATACGAGAGGGGTGAAGGCTGAGGAAAGAGAGTAGATAGAGCATATAAAGAAGCTGGGGAGTTAGAGCAAAGAAGCTGGTTAACGAGTTATCGAAGATCGAGTGAATACGAGAGGCTAGTGATACGAGGACGAACGTTAGTGCGAGAAAAGAGAAGGTGAGAGTGGTGATGAATTCGCTCGACAGGACCTTTGTGGTACGAGACTAGAAGGAGATAGATAGAAGTTTAATCCGAAGTACAATCTGCAGCCAAAGAGAAGTTCCCGGAAGAAGTCAAGTTCCCTGTATACGAAGTAAGCCAAGATCAGTCCAATCTGAAGTTTCATGAGCTGTCAAAGTGAGAAATGCTCTCTTTTCTTTTTCGTACGTAAGGACAGTGAACTCGAAATGGAAGTGAAAAAAGTAAGCAAAAGAAAGGAAACCAAGAGACCAAAGTAAAGTTAAATAAGAGAAGCCCGGTTCTTCAGTCATGGATCATTCTCCTCGCCAGTCCAATGTGCAGCCAATCTCAGTCTAATCTTCGGGTAAGAGAATGGGAGAAGTCAAAACTCTCTAAACTTAGGAAAAAAATATGGGAAGTAGGTAAGAAATGGAGTGGCATCTTCAGCCAAGTCTTCACCTCCTCGTCAGTGGCACTCTGAAGTTGGATCAACTCGAAAAGGAGGTTTTTCAGATGGCATAGCCAATTGTTGCTATTATGACTTTCGCATAAGGAGAGTACCAAAGAAAAAGGGAAATCAAGTAATTCCAAGAAAGCGGAGTTAAGAGAATGAGACAAGTGCAGTCTGCAGCCAAAGATCGGTGAAAGTAGAAGAAGGATGGACTTGAAAATGAGAAGGGCAAGAAGATTAAAACGATGTATCAGAAAGTAGGGATGAAGAAAGGAAGCCAAGATCAGTCCAATCTGAAGGCAAAGACAAGTTCCAATCTTCTGCCAGGATCAGTGCTGCGGAGTAAGGAAAGAGTCTAGATAGAAGTGAAATCTGAAGACAAGTGAAAAGAAGGATGCACTTGAAAGCTAGAAGTTTCATGAACTGTCAAAGTTGGAAGGTCTCTCTTTCTTTACTTCTTTCGCTAGGGAGTCATCTGGTTAGTTAGACCAGCTTCTCTCTCTTTATCGGACGCATCAACTCGAAAAAGAGGGCAAATGGAAAATGAGTAGGTTTGCATCAGATCGGTCTTCCTATTCTACTCTGCATTCTTTAGTTCAAGCTCTTAAATTTGACCCTTCTTTCTCTCAGTCTACTTGGTCCCAGGCTGAACTCGAAAGGCCTAATCCGAGGCATCACAGAGTAGTCAAACTTCCTTTCTCTTGGTCTTCGCGCGCGCGTACTATTATATATGTATGTTCGGGATCTCTCCTTCTCCTTTCTTTGACAAACGTAAAGACAGGGAACTAAAAAGCGAATAGAGAAAACCAAGATAAAGAAAGTAATTCCAAGAAAGCACAAACTTTCCCCGATTTCAAGGAGTTCTCTCTCGTTCGGATCTTCTTTTTCTCTTTTTTTAAGGAGTTCTCAGAAGTAGGAAAAGTAGGGGCGCATATATGTAATTCAAGGTCTCATATCTTTCTGGTCTCGTTTTCCTAGGAAAAAGGCAGGATTTAAGGCCGAAATAGAGCACAAAGTATGCCAAAGTATGCTATAAGTTGAGGATAAAGAGGCTCTACTGAGGTACGAAGTGGAGGAGCGGGTAACTCCTTAATTCTTTCTATTAGCATATACGTATATAAGAATTTAGAAGAAAGTGAGACTTTGATCCCGTAGTTTCTCTTGTTCTGTTAGTTCTCCCTTTTTCCTTTCTTTCTCAGAAGTGGGCATCTTTAATCTAGTCTCATTCTTTCGAATAGGATATACGTATATAAGAGGAAAGAGCGTTTAATGAATTCGCCTCCTTCTGTGAGTTGTTACTTTAGCTTTCTTTTTTGCTCTCTTTAATACGTTCCAATGTGCTTGACTCAAAGAGCACTCTGCTATGCACGTACCATGTTCTTCTGGGGCTCGTCCTTTTGGCTTTAAGTCAACGACGAGTCGCGCTAGCCGACCATCAGACTTTAGAGTTGAGTGCATTAGGGAAGGTAATGAGTGAGAACTTAGTGGAAAGAGTTGAGTTCGCAGGTTAGTTCGAGGTGAGGTGACTGAGGATTAAAAAGCTCGGTTGAAGCATGATGCCGAGGTTTAAATAGCTTGCCTGAAGAATGAAGGCGAGGAGAGAGAAGAGAGACTGGCATCTTTTCTCATCGGCTTCTAATCGCAAAGAAAATAGAGCCCACCTACCATTTTGATTTTGCTTGATTTTCATCGCTTTGTTATTTTACGCAGGTAGAGTAGATAGGCCCGAGTGCATACGACCATAAGATGGGGCTCAACTGAAGTATGAAGGAAATAGGCTCGAGCACAGCGATGAGGGGGTAAAGAAGTCCCTGCTGAGGTACGAGGTAGAGGCGAGGAGAGGAGAGTGGACCCGAGGTCGAGTGCAAGTGATCGGAGAGTGAAGTGGTACTCGATCGAGAGTGAGAGCAGACCGAGGAGATAGTGCGAACGTGGAATCGAGTGAATACGAGAGGCGGATAGGCTAAGAGGTTAACGCGTTAGCGAAGAGCGAGTGAAGAATGAGGGAGAGGAGCGTAGCCTGTCGACTGGAAAGGAGATTGAAATGAAGCTCGACCAACCGGGAGAGGACACGGAGTGGGATCGAGTGCATACGAGATAAACCCTTGTGGGACTCGACAGCTAAGGACCACTTGTGGGGATCAACTTCAGTATGAAGGCGAGGAGAGGAGATAAGCCCACGTAGTGGGGGGTGACTGAGGATTAAAAAGCTCGGTTGAAGAATGAAGCCGAGGAGAGGATAAGATAGAGGTCGAGTGTTAGCGAGAGGAAAGAAGGAGCGGGGAGCTAATGTCGATAGTTTTTAGAGGCTTAAATCAGCTCTTTTTGCACTCTCTTTCTCTCCTCCGTGCTTTCGTTCTTCAGTCGACTTCGTTATCGTACTCACAGCTCGGACAGACGAAGAGTCAAAAGAAGAGTGAGGAGAGCGAAGCGAGGTTGAAGCATGAGGCCGGGGAGTTAGGCTCTACTGACAAAGGAAGTGGAGGGGGACGAGACTGACAAGGATCGGAGATTGAAAAGAGACTCGAGTGAAAAGGCTTGGTTTGGTTCTATTAGCTGTGCCTCTTCCTTTCCTTACTTACTTAGCAGTCGAGCTCGCCTCGCTCTCCTTAAAATACGTTAAATTGAGACAATAAACTGGTCGTATGCACTCGACCAACCAAAAGGAGGGGCTGAAAATTAAGCAAAATCAAAATCGCAGATCCCCCTCTCCCCGTAGCACCGGTCCCGACGAGCTTTTCACGGCCGGGCCTCCAGTTACCACTCGACTTGTTGAAACTCTTTACCCTCCCAAATGAACTCGCTTTCTGAGACTGAAGTCAACTCCCACGTCCCGCACTCCCGATATAAACCCGGTGACGAGACCCCGCTCCCTCGTACCTCAGTCACCTCCCACAGGGCCCTCTGCCTAGGGTCAGTGGTAAGTCGAGAGCTGCTTGAAAGAGAAGTTCATTGGAACGTATTAAATAGAGATCAACTTATTACGTTAAAACTTCCTATTCGAACTGAGGCGAATTCAAGATTGAAGATAAATTCTTATATACGTATATGGTAATAGAGCAAATAAAGAAAAGAAGACTCATTCCACGCACCAAGTAACAAAGAAACGAAAGAAAGTCAAGCAGCACAGAAAAGAGAGTCATTTGCTCGGACAAAGAAGCCGCAGATAAAGTACAAGAAAGAGAGCAGCACAGAAAGAATGAGTCCTTTTCGAAACTCATTTTGAAAAAGGCAAAATGGCACAACCGATCACCCCATGAGAGTTCTCGATTTTCCATAGGAAAAGGCTCTGCTGAGGTACGAAGTGGAGGAGAGAGGCTCGACTGCCAAGGACCGCTAGCGGGGCTCGAGCGTTAGTGATGAGGTTTAAATAGCTCGACCAAAGGAAGAGGAGATAAGCCCGAACGTGGTAGCGACTGTTAAGGAGAAAGGCTTGTCTCAGTATCCCGTCGGACTAAGAGTAAAGAGGTCCTGCCTTTAAGCCACGGGGTGGGATATGTATTCAACCTTACTGTTTAGTCCTCTGTCCTATATCTCCTTGCTTTTCCATGATTAGTTGGCGAGGGCCGTTAGCTAGAGCAATCCAACAACTACTATTAAATAGGACGACTCTATGCCGATTCTATTATCAGAGCTTAGGCAAAAGAAAGAAATGGGATTGGAACACGGCTTTTGTGAGTATAGCTGAACTATATTTCATGATGTATCGCGAGAAGAATTTAATGAGTTTTTTTTATTTTATAACTCCAGGGCACAGCCACTCTCGGCATTATTCCATTCCGGGAGTACGCCTAGATTCTTAGGTTCGGTTAGCACGCCCAGACGTTTCGATTGAAGTAGTCGTCGCCCTATTTAATTCAAACGCCGCGCCCAGTATCAACGGAAGTAATTACGTAAAAGTAAAAATGTCAGTTGAATCCGCTTTAGCTGGAATCATAAGAGTTAAACCGGCGTCAGTTCAGCACCTTACTTAAGGTCTTTCTTTAACCTTACATATGAAACCAGAGAGAGAAGCCCTCGGGTTGTCTTAGGCGAGTCAATTATTACCTATCTTTCTTTTCTACGGAGGAGCTTCGCACTTGCCTCATTAAGAGAAGAGGCCTTTTTTTCAAGATCTTTCAAGACATTATTATCCTGGTTCGAGTAAATTCTTCATAATGGTTTTTAAAACAATCCCTGAACCAGTCCCTTAGACCCGGAAAAACAAGAGCCTTCTTTACTTTGCTTTTCCTCACTCGCTTCTAAAATCATGGAACGCTTGGTTGTCTCACAAGGAGAACTTTTCCATCCTGCTTTTCTTTCTTCTTAGCCAGCCTTCCGCCTGATAAACTATTTCCGGAATGCTTAAATGCCTTTCAACTATTCTTCTCCTTAATTTAAGAATTTCTTTCTCGATTTCCAGCAAGCAAGGACAATGGCTTTTCTAGGGGCTCTGACTCGGAGGCGGGTGTACACGTACGAACAAATAAAGAAGTGTGGCTTATGCTCCCTTTTATCGAGAATCCTTCTTTCGTCCTGCACCGTTCCGCGAATATACTTAACTTTATTTAAGATAGCGCTTTATAACGTTTATCGTCTTGCTACAGACCCAAAGTCATAGCCCAATGCCCGGCTTAATCTTAAGTGCACCTAATCTCGTAACTGATCTTCTTATCTTCATAATATAGGATAAAGTTCTCAAACAAGCATTATATATAAAAGAAGCACTCTTTACTTATGTATGGCGCCATATTGCGCGTTAAGGAACTTTGTCTCAATTCCGAGTATGCTAGGATCCATGATTGCAACATGAACTCGACTGACTACCAACTACCATGCATCTATAAAGAACTTCGCGACAGTCCTTCACTTTCTAAAAAACTCTCTTCAAGGCGAACCAACCCCAAACTAAGGGCTGCGCTCTAAGTGCACGGGCTTGCTTGCTTTCCTAGTTTATGTCCTCCGCAGATTACTAGAGATGGAAACTTGTTTCAATCAATTAGGCTAAAATTCTCGAGAATCCTTGTTATATGGCTAAGTCAATTCCTGAAGCTATTCCAATTGTTATCTTGTAGGCTCTCTTTATTCATTATGCTCAGGAAAGTTATATATTCCACCCATTTCTCTAAGAGCTAGGTCGACTAATGGCTGCTACGCTACGCCCGAACAATGTTAAAGGAATTGTAAACCCGTAGCTGGATCGAGATTGGACAACGATCTTTACCGCCCTCCTCCTTTCGGGGATTAAGGCTATATAGGTTCTTTCAACTTGCACGTGTTAAGGGCCTCTCTTCCTCCTGAGCTAGGATCAAACTCATTAACTCCTATATACGTGTATTGTGTGGGATGTGGTTTTTCCTGGGCTCAGGCACTCAGGTTGGATTGAGACGATTACCCGGAATAGAAAGCTTTATCGGGAACTTATGCTCCACTTTTTATAAAGATGCTCCGATCTCACTCATAAGGATACAAGCTCCCGCCCTTCTATTTCACACCCCTTATCTTTCCTTTTTTTTCTACGCACGCGCTATAACTCACCCAAGCAAACCCTTTGAAAGCTTTGCTCGTGATACCCTGTTAGAGAGTGTTTAGATGAGTATCCGGGAGAGCGGTGTAAGCAATTTTATATGAATGTGTGGATCACAGATGCCTTCCTCGACTGGACAAAGCTGAATTAAGCCGGCGCCTAAAAAGCAAACCTACGCTTCTATTGTATTGAATCTCTCTTCTTTGCTTTCTTCTTTAAGATAAGAGCGCCTCTGGCTTTGGTATGAGCCTTACAAGGATCTGACTCGATAAGTACCCTGTCTTTAGCAGGTTAGGCTTCTACTCCACCAGTTTGCTCTTTCGAACACGCAATAGCGCGTCGTGCCTCAACCAAGCGCTAGCTTTATCTCGTAACCAAATCCACGGCCAAATGATTGTTTTATTTGTATTGAGCTTCTTGGGGCTTAACCCCACGTGACAGGTGCCTTTGGGATCGTCCCATTTATCTAAGCATAACTAAAAAGTATGCACTTGGTCCTGCCTGTCCGTGCCACAAGGAGAGGAGGACGGCTATTAACCTCTTCAGTTGTGAACACTCTTCTTGCAAGCAAAATACTTCTATCTAAAGCCTATTTCCAAGGACCTGGTAGTTAGAATTCAAGATCTGATTCAGATAGGTTTTATTAGTCTCAGTCAAGTCGTCCCTTCGGCTTTGGTCGAGATGAATAAGAAAGAATCCCTACGCACCTTCAGTCCTAACTTTCCCTCGTGTAGTTGATATCTCAGTCAATGTCGTCAATGAGACGATCTCTTGGAAAAAGAATCCTTCTTAATGGGATCTCCGTGCTTCGCTTATATGAAAAAGCCCCATAGTAAGAAAGACTAAAGACTTCATATACCTTCTTTGTTTTATACACGCGAAGACTCTCTTAAAAGGAAGCGTCAGGTTCGGGATGAATTTCCATTCTAATTTACACGAGACGGAGACGGGCTTTATGTTCTTCAGTCCAATTATAGAAAGTCTTTCCATTCTTCCTTCCCTAAAGGAGCAAAGGCGTTTTACAGAAATTTGTTTATATTCCTAAAGCACTGGAGCGAACCCTATCATATGTTTCCGACTGAGCATTACTAGACACTACGAATCACGTCTCTACAGTAGACTTTTACGACAGCAACCGAACTAGGGCCGGCGGCCTAGCCACGAATGACTCGCGGGGTGAACCTTTGGCTTGTGATGACCATCCCAAAGGCGGCTACCTTTCTTATTCTTTCTTTGGTAAAGGAGCTTGCGATTAATAATGCAAGAGCTCAGGACAGCTCCCTTATATACGCGACTCTTTGAGCATCTACTATATAAAGTAAGTACTGCGACAGGTTTTTTATAAGGCTGGGCCCTTGTCAGGATCAGGACTAGCTGACTTAAAAGAGAGGGCGCGTGATCGGGTGGACCGTTGCATCCATCCTATAGGAAGGCCTTTTTTATCCCTACTTATATATCATAGGGACGTATCTGCTCAACCCTCTTCACAAGAAAGCAGCTTTCTATACTCTGAGGAAAGCGCCTACCATAAAGAGGATTGTCGTGAAGCCCGTGCTTCTATTGTATTGAATCTCTCCTCTTTGCTTTCTTCTTTAACGTATTTAGGCACTCCATGCACAACCATTTGGTAAGAACTTTTCGAATATAAAGACACGTGGATCATAATGTGACTTCGGTCTCCGTAGTACTCGAGTTCTTTCAGAGAAAAGCCAAAGGTTTTGAGCCAGTCTTTTTCCGAAAGCTTAGAAAAATTCCAAGAAGTATAAGTGAGTGCCTTGTAGTTTGCTGGCCTTTCTCTTAATCTTAATGGGGCGTCGGAGGTATGCTCCTTTAAGCAAATCCCCACGAGCCTACAAAAAGCAGCGGGATTATAGAACTTATAAAGCCTTGCGGTCGAATTGATTTCGGTTCCATTCTGAAAGGACTCTCTTGGTGGACACCACATTACGTTTATGACTATGCAGGCGTCTTTCAAATTTCTTGGTCTCTAATTGACATGATCTTTCACTCCGATCTCGCCCTCTGAGCTTTAATTTTCTTTTAATATTTCTTAAAGAAAACTAGGATAAGGGGATCAATAAGAATTTCCGGGATTGCATTAATGGGAGGTTACGATTACGCTCTTTACTTTCGGTACCCTTTTCCCAAAGAAAGTTGCACTGGGCCTTCTGTCAATACCGCCCTTTCTCCGCCTTATCTTTTTCTACATAAGTAGAGGCATAAACGGCACCGAAACGAGTCGCCCTCGTGCCGCTCCTCTCTTCGCCTTCATACTTCAGCCGAGCCTCTCTCCTACGGTCTAGCTCCATTTCATTTCAATTGCCTTTCCAGTCGACCTCACTGCTGCATGCCCTCTCGTATGCACTCAAGTCTCTTGTTTGTGGTCCTTGCCAGTCGAGTCTCATCTCTCTCTCCTCATCGCTTTGCTCGAGCCTAAGTTCCTTAAGATAAGCTAGTCCTACTCTCCACTACAGCTAGGGGCGTCTCGTTAATGTGTGAAAAGGTTAAGCAGACGCAAGCTCTCTTTGTTCTTTAAGATGTAATAGTCTTCATTCTTATATACGTATATGGTATTGATCTCTTTTCATGCTGGGAGAAGCGTAGCGAGAGGTATAGCATGTTCGACTGAAAGAAGATAGGAAAGACTCGACTACCGAGGTATAACATTACTTGAGTAAAGGGGTAGGTATAGCAGGTTCGACTGCCAAGGAGAGGGTGAAGCCTAAATAGTGCTCGTTGGGGTTGGCTTCTTGTGAAATCCTATGCTTTTATATCCGCCCCTCTTTCCAATTGCTTTGGGCGTGTCATACCCTCCTGTCTTTGAGCAAGCAGGAGGCAGACTTCATCGGAGTAAGACGACAGCCCCATTCTATTAGGTACGTCTTCCTTCCGTGCAAATATTACCAACTTACTAGGGTCGGTCTATCCATTGTCTTTGAGGGTAGTATAAGTAAAGAAGAAAGAAAAGAGACTCGATTGCATAGAGAAGAGGATCGGAGGGTTATCCCTTGCTCTGGCTGAAAGTGGTACTCGACTGACAAGGATAGGTACGAGGTAATAAGATCAACAAAGAGAGAATGTCCTTGGATAATCAATCAGGAACTGATGACACCTAGCCTAGGACTATTAGAGCCTTTCCGTGGTAAATTGAAAGATGCATGCTGCCCATAGCGGCTGTTGTGAGATGCCTGACCTAACGTTGAAGTGGGTAGATAGCTTGCATAGGGCAAGACAAAGCACGTGGTTTAATAGCGAGACCAAAGTCCGGAGGTTGGCAGGCAACTTCCCTTAGGTTTAATTGTTGTTAAGTTTAGCCACTTTCCTATTAATGAGGAAATAAGAGGGGGCTATGTCCTTATATTTTGCGGGTACTACACAGACAACGAGGCAAGGTTTAAAGAAAGAAAGAACCCTCCATTGAGAATGATATCGTGAAAGGATGGGCTGCGCGCCTTATATTTGTTGTTCGCGTACCGCTGTGCCAATCGATGAACTATATGCCCTGTGAAATTCATTCATATACTCATCATATACATATAATAAGAAGAGACCCTAGTTTGCGCCGAGTTCAACAAGGAAGTCAAGGCCAGCAGGGCTGAGGTAGGAACTCTTTTAGAACGGATGTGACAGGTGGTGAGATAGCTAGTTTACCCTATATCGGAAGTGTAAGCCCCTCTAATCCACATGTAAGAGCAGTACTTAACTTAATGTGAAAAAGGTTGCTTTTAGGGCTCTGCAGTTAAGGAAGAAGTGCCGCAGTCAACCAACAACAACGTTGCGCGCTTCAATCAGTATAATCTCGTTCCATATAGTTAAGAAGTTTCTGTTTACCAAAAGCTTGAAAAGAGAACCTCCTGAAGGTCCCACCATTAGAGTCTCGCCCTGCATTATCCTATATTTCAATTGCATGAATTGACGCCTCATCGCCATCCGTTTCCACATATCTCGCATTTTCAGACTCCTCCCCCTTTTTCGCATTCATCCTATGGTTTCTCGGACTTTCTCCTAGGAGAGAGCTCCTAATCTGCCACCATTTCTTTCTTGTAGAATAGGGGGCACCGGCCTGCTTGGTTAACAGAAGATTTGAAGAATGAAACTTCCAATACTACTAAGTGCAGCTAACGAGAGACACCATCCGGATAAGCTTAGCAGCACTTTATACCTAGGCACTTCCCTCTGTAGCCAAGGTCACAGGACCCTCTTCAACAACCCGACATCTCGGGTCGAGTAAGCCTCTTGCTTTATAGACTGGGGCAAAGAGCTATCCCAACAACCGGAGAAAGGCTTGCAAATTGTCGTCGTTCTTTTTAATTCCATTCGAAAGGAGGTGGCCTTTACTGCTATTAAAGCAAGCGATACCTATCAAAGTACAATGCTTTAGAAGACGTTCTAAAAAAGAGGAAATTTCAATGCTTACTCTAGAATAGGTTCTTTCGGACTTATCCTACGTTTAGGACATCTAGTTTAATTTGCTTTTTCTTCTATATAGTAGGGCTCGTTATAATTATTAGGCTATCAAAGAGGAGCTTCTTGGATGACAACTCCCTTAATTTAATGCGGCTTGTTGAGAGAAGCTGCTCGTAAATCAACCTAGGATTTGTAGCTGCCCAAGGCTCTTTCTTTTACCAGCTTGGCGGAAACGTTTAATTAAAGAACGCGAGTAAGTTCTCTGACTATGTATGTTTATCTTTAGGACGAGCAAGCCCACTTAAAGTAAATGGGAGGAGTATCACGAGGGAGAAAGAATGAAAGGGAGAGGTATGAGAACTAGAAGGGGGATCGAGGGTTCTACCAAAGGCGTAGGTGGATAAATCTCCCGAGGTACGCGGACCCAAGTGGTGGTGAAAGAGGTCGCATATACAAGCAAGGAGAAAGGCTCAAACAGGAGTAATGAGTAGAAGGCTCGACTAAAAGTAGAGGAGATATGATAGAAAGGCTGAGGTACGAGCGAAAGGAAGGGTAAACTCACGTCCATTTCACAGGCTCGCTTCGATCGATAAGGCACGAACGAAGGTCTTTTCACGCCAGTCGAGAATAAAAGCTTCGGTTCACTTCTTATTCGCATTCTTTATTTACGAGAGTGCCGTTGGCTGATCCACCGTACATTCAGTGTAATTCCATTGCATTTCTTCTTATTTTATGATAGAGAAGCTGCCTGTGGGAACGCTCTTTACCTCTTTGTCTCACAAAATAAGAATTCTCGGAAGAGGCAGCGCTGACCAGTTTGGGTCTCACTTCTTACCTTAGAAAGAAAAGCCTTGGTTATCATCCTCATGATTTCCTCGAACAAAAAAGAAAGGGCGAATTGTCCAACCAGTAGTAAGTAGTAGGATTCAATTGAACATAAAACAAAGAGGGAAGGGGCGGTGCTTAACACATTTACGAACCTTATACGACAAGGCTTTCTTCAGAGCTTTCGTTGTCAGTCGAGACTTTTATTCTCCTTTCGTATTCACTCTTTTTAAACCTTTTTTGACGAACAAGGAGTTCAAGAGTATAGAGTAGTTAAAGGCTTCCTCTTTTCCGACTTCCAATTGATGTTTCCGAGAAAAGTCTTGCCTTTGATTGTCTTCCTCTGTCTTCCGGGGATAGGGGTTCTTACGAGAGGGGTGCTTATTAAGGCTCGACTGTACGGATAAAGGGTTAAAAAGGACTTATAAGCGGGCATTGTTGTGAAAATTCATAGCTTTCTTATACCTACTCATCTAAGACCTAGCGTGAAGGTGGAGTCAAAACTGCTAATCTCGGGTGGACTTATAATACCAAAGCTGTCTAATCTTTTTCAGGGAAGCCCCTCTATAGAGGGTTCTCGACCTGCAGTCTGCTATTAAGAATTGCTCAAAAGTTATCCCAGGAAAAGTATTGGCAAGCAAGCTTCCTCTCTTTCAACCTTCTCTTGATTGGAACTACTTCCTTCGCCACCAATGGACCCCATTGTCTAAGATTAGGCACAAGTTGTCAAAACAGGGAGGAGTCTTCGCCCCCATGCATATGACTAACTAATAAAGGAGGCTCAGATTAGCTGTGGATAAATAGTGGATCTTAATTAGCCGCAGCGACGGCAAGTTTCCTATAAAGAGAAAGGGCATCACTTTTCCTAAGTTTTGGCAAATGCTCAAAAAGTATAAAACCAGAGGAGAGAGGTGTGAAAGAGACGAAAGGCTGGATCAGAAAGCCTTTGGTAAAACTCCAGGTCTACCTGTGCGCCACTATAATAAGTATATAAGGAAGATGGGAGTGCCGGTCACAATATGTTTAGAAGAGTTCCTTCTTTGATAAGTAAGCAGGTGTAGTAGTTGGGGACTGATAAAGGCAAGTTCAACCCCAAAAGACGGTTCACCGGAAGGCTTTCTTTTCGTTGTCATAGCCTCGAGCGAATTCTGACTTAATCCCGGAACAAGAAAGAGTTTTAAGCCCTTTATCTTAAATACTTTTGCATGAGACGCTTCCTACCGCGAGTCTGCAACTACTATATTCTATTATATTACAGTATAGAAGATCATAAGTCACAATTTAGCTTTCTCTAACAGAAGAGCCCCCCGGTAAGTAAGAAGAATTCTCTTATTCGCCTGGGGATATTTTCAATATCTGGCTTATTCTTTCTATATTCTCTACGACAAGTCTCTACATTACATTAGATGTCATCCCCTCTTTCTTATGCTTTATTCCGATCCCTAAGGTAGTGTTCGAAGAGTTCTCAGATAAAAAGAAGGCAAAGTTACGAGGAGCCATTCATGCATGGGAGCCTGTGTTTCTGTATTTGCTGTATTAGCTTAGCTGGAGCTATACGTTCTCAATCAAGGGGCCCTTTGGAGGACGTTTAACCAACATCGTTAGGAGGCTGACCAATGACAACTTATTCCCCAATCCCCGAACTAGAAGAAAGTTAGCCTTTATATAAGATAGCTTGCTATACTCTTATACCCAATTGCTATAAGTCTAATGCTCGTCTACAAGCTCGCCCAAGTTTAAGGTCTGCTATCTCAACACGCAACCCTTTTTAAATAGTGGATTCCGCTTCGCACGTACTGGGAGGGTCTAGTCGAAGACGTACATACTCTCCAACAAACCCCTTCGATCGCTTTTAACCAACCTCCCCTTCCTTAGCAGTCGATCCTTTTTCCTCGTCTTCATACTTCAGTCGAGCCCTTTCCCTTTTAGTCGACGGATCGCTGTGTGTCTTGTTCTATTAGGCCCATTCTAAAGCCCGGCAGCTACTTCTCCAATGTCTATTGTTCCCTTTCTTTTATTTTTTAAAAGTAGACTTCCTAGTAACAAGAGTCTATGTGGAACTCATTCTTCTAACCACTGCAAAGACTAAAAGCAGCAGACAGCCGAGTTACTTTCTCACAAAAACGCCAATGCTATAGCTAGTTGTTCTCCCATGAAAAGAGAATTCCAGCAAGTGACACATGTTACTTTTTCTAAACAAGTATAGAATATGGCCAGTAGAAATGCCCCTTACTTGACAAACAAACGAAGGGCTGGAACTCTCGAAGTCGAAGGATAGCCAATTGCATAGCTTAATACTATATAAAAGGAAAGGCGGCCTTCTTTTGGTTTGTTGCTGAAATTGCATAAGTTCGAGCCATCTAATTTGTAGAACAGGGGGGCGGCGCGGGTTGGCGAGTCTCACTAGTATCCGACGGAAGCGGTCAAGACAACTGGCACATAGCGAGGACACCGATGCCTGGCAACTTGTCTATCTATCTGAATCTGAACAAGGCTTGGTGGTTTCCAATTCTATTTAGTGAGGCTTCGATCGAGAAGAGCCTTAGATCGATTGGCGTATAAGGGGAAAGGATGACCACGATGACTCGACCGCTCTTCTTTAATTTATAGCAATGCTTCCTTCTTCTGAGCCAGGATCAAACCTCAAACTGGAATCTCGTTCTATTCTTATTATATATCCGCACGCTCCTTGGCGCCCTTATTGGCTCTAAAAGTTCTTGTTGTGCTTACTTTGCACCTTGCTTTTACCTCATAAGCCCTCTTTTCTATGAGGCAGCTGTACAGGCTTTATGCCGGCTCTCGTCGCCAGCCAAAACTAGACCTTTCTTTTCCGGAAGAAGATAAGTACTTTCAAGACCTAGATCTTCCTACTTTCTAGGATGTCCTTGGGAATAGCCTGGTTAAATCCTAACATCTTTTACTACGACGCATACAAGAGAAGAGAACACAAAGCCAGATGCCATCAAAGGCAGACATCTTCCCACCTTCCTATAGAATCTAAAATAGAAGGAAGGGCCTATAACGAGTCGCTTACACTAGTAGCAGCAAGGGTGGCTAGCGGTGATTAAGAGGAAAACGTGGCATCTGTTGTTTGTTACCCTACGGCTTCATCGGTTTACAATCTTTTGACGGCTTTATCTACTTGTTGACACACAGGAGGTCTATTTCTTTAGTAAGCATCTCTTTTCGCTAGCGTCACTCATCAATAGAATAGTGGGCTAGGAGAAGCTTTCAGTATTAGAACATAGATTATATCGCCCGTCGTCCAATGACGCTGTTTACATTGTCTCTGCGGCTGCTGCCTATGAGGTTACCAAGCTCGAGCCCTTATCTCAATCTCATCTCAAGAAAGCAAGAAAGAAATGAACTCGGTACATTCTATACTTTGAATCGTGAATTACTCCAAGCGAAGCTCTCTGCTAACAAACTAACGGAGCATCCCTATTAGAGGGTGGGCGCAAAAAGAATAAAAGAAAAGGGCGCGTCCCATATTCCATAAGACTTTGTGATCTTTGTGACGAGTACGAGCTCTTGTTTTACCTTCCATGCACTATTTTAATCTCTTCGATAGGAAAGTAAAGACAGATCTTTCCCCGGCAATAGACGCGTTGAAAAGGCCCAATTAGACGGGGTGAGGTAGGTCGAAGAAGAAACTAGCACCAAGGTTGTTTATGGAGCTTTCTCATCTATAAGGAGCTTACTTATTATCTTATTAAGTATGCTGCGAGAAGAATCTTCTCCTATAGAATTCTATACTGTAGTTACATAGGCGGGCATTGAAAGAATTCTGGATAAAGCTACTTCTACTACTACTTCTTCTTTATCTAGGACTGACTCGTCTCACCCAAGAGCGAGGGTGCGCTCTTTGCTTAAGCCTGCTTTTAGAAGAGAGAAGATAAGGCCGGTCGAGCCCATGAGCATAAAGCAGGAGTTATATGAGATCTTACAGAGTGTCACATTATAACGGTCTGTAAGATAGATCGAAAGAAGATAAACCTAGGAGGAGCTCCCTTTCAATGCACTTTCAAATAAGGTTAGAACGAGTACTTGGAAAGATAGAACTAGTTCCTGTAAAGGTTGCGCTTCTTGGGCTTGGACAAGCAAATGGGAATGAACTCCCGCCGTCATTATCAACAAGCTGCTTGGGTGTCTTTTGCGCAGATGTTAAAGTCTCTTAGAATCTACAGATAAGCAAGGGCAGCTTTGTTTCTAGACTCTCTTTTTTAATACTTTGTATTTACGACTACGACTTCGTCTGAAAGGTTCGAGCAAGGCCCTTCTACATCATGAGACGAACAAAGACTAACTGTCTTTATATAATAACACAACCGGTTCAAAACTAGCATACAGATTGTTCGAGGAGACGTAACTTGGCTCAAGCGGCGAGAGTGAAGAGCTCACTCCCAAGCGTAGCTAGTCGGCGTGGGAAAGCATCCGTACGATTAATTCATAGGTCTTACCAAACCTTTAGCATCAAAAATCATATATTCTAAAGCGTCTCGTTCGTCGGGTGGGCAAAGACCCCAGCAATCCTAAATAAAAGGGGGGAAAGAAGCTTTCAAGGCTAGCCAGGAGGGTAACGACTTCCCTATGAAATCAAAAACCTGTGCGACCCTTTCTTCTTTTAAGAAAAAGAGGGCTGATTTGGCACATCCGTTCTGTAATGCTTGAATGCTCGCCCGCACATGATCTAGCGCGGCTCCTTTTAAGCACTATCTGATATATATCCTCCCGGGAAGAATAAGGAAGCTTCCTTGGAAGACTCATACGTTCGCAACACCATCTATACTAAACCATGACCTATGGTTAGGAGACATCTATATGCATCCAAGAGGGATTAGAGTTCAAAAAGACGCCTTTCTTCTTTGACCGAACTCTTGTTCAGCTGATAAGTTAAAAGGTAAAAGCCACCCGCCGACAGGCATTCACGGCGAAGAGAGTAAACCCTACAAAGAAGATATATAAGACGTATAGACATTGCCGAATATGTATTAATGGTAAGGAGGTTCCGTTTCAAATAAAGGAATTTAAAGGCAACCTTACAAAAAAGCAAGAAAGGCCTTTCGGTTTACGAAAAGGGGACGAAAGCTGTCAAACTTGGGTTCTTTTCCTAGGCGCCTGGTATCTGATCGACCCTCCTAGCTTTTAAAAATGCCTTGCTACCGTTCACACCCGCTTCATAAGGAAGCTTTCTGCGCAATGCTGCTTTATCCCACAGCTAAGACCTACTCACAGGTGTCCGGCTTTCCACAAAAAGAATATAGTGAAAAGACCTTAGAAGGTACTAAGGTTATCGGTTTACACAGGAAGCATAATCCAAGAGATCTACATCTGCTGCCAATGTCTCTGATAACTAGGGCGGGTATCCCAACTCAAAGGTGAGATAAGCCAGGATTCTAATCTCTTAGTAGTCTTCTTCGAATGAGCCCTATTATATAATACTACGACTTGTTTGTAGTTATCCTCTTATACTAGGGCAAGAGGCTCGAAGCTTTAAAGACTTTCCTCGCTCGTACCAAAATTAAAAGAAGCAAACTCAACCCTTTCCTTTGTTGCGAACTCACACTCCGAGCATGCTTAATATATAATAAGAGAAAGCTGTCTTCCTACGAACGATTCTCTCTCTAAAGGGCAAACTTCCCTACTTTCTAAGTTGCACCCTCTTTCTGTGGAACAACGGGCGAGTGTAGTGGTTAGTACAGCGTAGCATTCGGCACTGTTTTGGCTGTTAACTAACGCGGAGCAGAGTCCCGTAGCTCTCATATATGTATAGCAGTAACAAGCTAGAAGTTTAAATCAAAGGTAAAAGAGAGTTGCCCCTTATTTTAAAGGATCGCTAAAATAGGATCTCTATGTCTCTGATGCTGACACTTTCCTTAGAAAGCCTCCTCTTTCAGGTCTTATATTATAGGCCAGCGCTTGCTTCAATCTTTAGCTATTAAAGACTAGGATTAGATTTAAGTAAAGTGATGGGAGAAGCCCTTTTTAAGGAAATAGGGCGCAGTCCCTACTGACACACCGCATAAGTGGATTTTGTGACTATTCATTCTGAAGAAAGACTGCTGCCAAGGGGGGCGCGAAGATAGGTCGAGGCGTAGCGAGAAGGGGGAGTCCCTTCGCATGCGTCTCATGTTTATGAGGAGAAGTCAGCCCGAGGAAATGCTCTAGGCACATAAGACGATCTACGCTATCCGATCATAGGATCTCATTTGGGGAAAGAAAAGGGGGGTTTACCCTGGCATACGCAAAATTCTATTTCCAACCGCCACTTATGTGAGAAAAGAGCCTTTCTGGATGTACCAAGGAAAAGAAGGTAGAAGGAGACAGACTGAAAATATGGCAGCGTAAAAGACAACGCATCCCTACAGCTCTATGGCGCACGCTTCGAGACTTTACACGAAAACTCCGCGAATCATTGTTTTAACTGCGGGCAGACACGTCCCATACTAAAGGATTCTCCCATTAATCTTATCAAAAGAGAGAATATAACCTTTTCCTATACGCCTACAGTAAGGCCCTTTCATTAGCCATAAGGAGGCTTTTTACTTACCTATTAGACTCACATACTGCACAAAGATATTAGTCTAAAGAGCCGAGAAGAGGTTCCCCAGATTGGAAGAATTTTACCTTAATCAAAATAAGAGTTCACAAAGCCTTTTTACCCCACCCCACGGAAGACTCGCCTAAGTTGCCAGAGTTTCGCACCTCACTGAAGCCCCTTTTAAGGAAGACGGGATAGGGGAGGATCCCTTGTTTATTTTTTTAGGCGTACTTTACTACTATCTTACCTTATTTGCTTTGAAGACTGCGAAAAAATTCTCTGTTCTAGTTGAATTGTAATGTAAACATCCTCTCGCTACTCGTAAAATATGGGCGAGCAGCAGACCTCTAACCACCATAAAGAAGGAGGTTCTAATAGAGAAAGCTAGACTAGCGGCTGTAACAGCTTAATGAATACCGGACTTAATACAAGGTGCAAAGTGCCCCCCAAAATCTATCTTAAACGTCGTGTCGTTAATACCTAAAATATACTCTCCCTACTAGATAAACTCTATCTGATCATCTTCTTATCCCGTTAGACAAAGAGTTCCTATAGGCGGGCTCTCTATTGCAGACAGACTCCTGCTCGAGGAATTAGACTCTATCTTATGCAGCCTTTCGGCACTAGCAGTTGGCCTATTATAGTTGCATCTCTTTTTATATATGATAAGGTATGTCGAGTACGAACCCGTCCATCTCTTATGTATACCTTTATATTCCAATCCGAAACAAAGAGGCTTGTGTTCTTGTTGAAGTTCACACTGAAACATAATGTGCCTATATATATCCTTCTATCCTCTGCCGGGTGTTCGCGTATTGAGTTTTCCAGAAGGAGGAAAAAGGGAAGAATCGGGTAGGGTTACTAACTCTCACAGGGCTTTGCGCCTTCTTTCTGCCGCTAACAAACTCCAGTGCTCTCATAAATAGAGAAGCAAGTCTGCTCCTTTCGATCATATGCATCCCGAGCGGGTTTTCCTTTGGCCTATTAGGGCCGTGCAACACCTAACCTGTTGTCATTAAGAGTCTAATTCCTTACCATACCAAGTCGAGTCGTTCATTCCATTTCTTCTACCAGCTCTTCGCTCTCAAACCCTCTGAGAATTAAGACTTCAATCAAAGAAAGGTCTTTTTGCCGCCTATACGATTTATCTTCTTCTTAGTCAGTCTAGAAGCACTCTAGCCTTAAGTAAGAGGGCAGTAGGATCTCGTACCCATTTAGTTCCAATAGCATGGAAAACTTTTGCATATCCTCTAGAAAAAATTCTTCGGTAGTAAGCAGCAGGTTCCACTTCATATTAAAATTAAAGGCTTTAATACGCCCCGCTTGAATCCATAGTAGACCTTTACTTACGCCAAAAGCCCCTCAAAAATTAGGGCATAATGAGAGAATCCACGCAATGTTTGGACAAAGTTTTAAAAGTAACAGAGAGATTAAAACGATTCCACGAATTAAAGGAAGGAGAAGTCATCATTATATAGTGAATATAGCCTTCTGCGTCTTTAGCCTCTTGTCTTTCAATGACAGGGTAGGTTGTCTTTGTGTTGGATGATGCGCCTGTCATCCTCTCAAGCCTTAGTATGCCATTCACCCCTAAATTATAGTAGGAGAGCGGGGGAGAAAACTTCACCTCTAAGCTAGGACAAAGTTTCTTTATATTTGCGTATTGGGGTAGGATCGGGATAGAAAGAAAGTGCTCTATTGAAGAGAGGGTGATTATAGACTCTAGTGCCCGCCGTGAAAGGGGGAGGAAGAAAAGGGCCTGAACACGTAGCAAAGGGAGCTAGACTCTAGCATAGCGAAAGGGGAGACTCGACTGTCCTACTCCATTTCTTCTTCTCATCAGAGTTCTTGCCGGAGTCAGCTCCTAGAGTCAGGATCTACTCACATTGGGGTTTGTTTTCTAACTAGTTTATATGCGAAAGATCTAAAAGTACCTACTACAAATCCGGGAACTCTATTTAGGTTTGGAAAATACGAAAAAAGGGGGGATGTCTGGCTCGATAAGACTCGGACTGGGCAGAGAGAAGCGATTACTCATTAGAACGAATAGATTACAAAATAGAAGTGAGCAGTCGTCTCTCTAGTAGGACTCAAATTAACAAAGAAAACCAAACCAGAAGTGAAGTGGAACATCTACTCTTGGAAAGCATGGACTAGTAGACATACATAGACGGATCGAGCCCATCACTCACATCTTTACTATCTAGTTGGGGAGCGGTTTTTCCATATGAAGCGAGAGTTCACAGGTGAAGCAGGGAGCTAATAAACAACGAGAGGGGTACTCAAAGAAAATGTTAATATCTTTCCTTTCGAGCGTCTGTCATTTCTGGAGTGCTTTTCTCATTCCCCAGCCCTGGCTCTAAGGCGTGCGTCTTTATCGATGTCGTTTAGTTTTGGTCATCTAAGAAGATTTGAGCTTTCGTTGTAATTAACCGTAGGCTCACCTTGCTCTATCGAAAAGCGCCCTTAATGTCTGGTGGTTGGACTTTATCCCCCTCTGGACAATCTCATCTAGGCCTTCCATTACGCCAAGTACAGGCCCGCAGGAATTCATATGAAAACCCCCCGTATGTAGAAAGAAAGGGGCAAAAGGGGAGATAAAGAAAGTGCATACTTATTCTATCTACACACACCCTACTCGCAAGAACCTGCTCACAGGATCCTCTCTTACTATCGCGCTGTTCTAAGTCTTTCATAACAAAGCAGCTCTCGTTCGCCCCTCTTTTCTTTAATGGAAAAAGAAAGGATAACATTTGCTTTCCAAGAAGGAGAAAGTTCTATGCGTGAAAGAGATGGTGTAACCTAGCTCGAAATAGATTTCCAAATTATAAAAAGCCTTTTCCTATAATTAATTAAGTAAGGCAGTGTCTCTTGATTGATCCTGCTACTATATATTCATCTGCTTCAATCCAATCGTCGGATCTATATAAACCCTAGCCTAGGCTGAGGTGCTTTCTGGGACTTTACTTACCACCAGGAAGCCTTATAAAGTACTCTTTAGTAAAGTAAGCAACACTTTAAATTTATTCTTTAATTTCGTCCGGCATAAATTGGATCTATCTATCTTTCCGATTTAAGGGCCTTTTGGCACTCGACTATAAATAAAGGAGAAAGAAATGAGACTCGACCAACGGAAGAGGTGAGAGGGCCTTCTTCCAAGTAAAGGGTGGCGTCGGTGAATGCACTAGTTGTCTCGAGATAGTGGTCTCATTTTGGAGATATTTCCCAAGAGCCTGCTCGCTTCATCGTTTCGCCCTCCCCAAAGAGAGTCCAACTATTCCGTCGTCCGCTTTCTTAAAGGGATCTCGTAAGGTGTGTTGAGCTGCATAGGTCTCAAAACAAGATCTCATTAAATGATTTAATTCACAGGGCCGGTCTTATGCTGTATTAAATATAAAGGGGGTATGAAGCTCTTTGACCAAGGATGCTGCTCCTTTACTTCGAGTGGTGAGAATAAAGCAAGTGACTGACTCTAGTCATCAAAGCAAGAATGAGCTCTCATATTCAGAGCAGTAAACCTCTCTCCCCTTAACCTGTTTAAGCTGATGAATTTTCTGAAGATTTATAGGCGAAGAATAGGATCTACACCGGATGGCTACTACATTAAAGGAAAGTGATACGTTTCAGCATCTTTTTTTACCTTCATCTAAAAGAGAGAAGCAGCCTCACTTGAACAAAAAAACGTTGTATTGGAAAGCCTTATTAAAAGAGGAAGGCGGAGACTCTGTTGAGAGGTTTTCTCCCTTTGAGTCTTCATAAAAGCGCTTCCTCGAAATCGCCAAGGGGACTGCCGTTAGAATAGGGGCCTTCCCCTTTTAGTCATAAATGGTTGGTTTCTTTGTGTGACGCGCGGTTAAGTCGAATTAAATCAGAGTGGATACTCAAGCGCCCTGCCCCTATAGACGGAAACCCCCTGCGAGCAAGTACAGGGAAGACTTGTAGCAACAACTAGAAAAAAGAATAGGAAGAAATCTCATATAGAAAGTAGATGCAAAGGGGATCCTTCTTATCTGAGTATATGCACAAGTAGAAGGTTCCTTTGGATTCAAGGAGAGAGTCATCTCATCTAAATTGGCAGCTCGCTGTATAAGCGGGATTTTTCCTTACTAAAGAAACCTACTAAGAGATGGCAGGCTTTTCTTTATAATTGAGTTGCACATGCCTGCTATATAAAGACATAATAAAAGATCTTCCTATGCTATAACTTATTACCCCTTTCTTGCTTAAGCGCCGCTGGGGGTTGGCTAGACTAAGGGGGC
Source organism: Silene conica (assembly GCA_029255685.2). Taxonomy (NCBI): domain Eukaryota; kingdom Viridiplantae; phylum Streptophyta; class Magnoliopsida; order Caryophyllales; family Caryophyllaceae; genus Silene; species Silene conica. The sequence continues at coordinate 101,987 of JAQQAY020000114.1, forward strand.
CGCCTTTCCTATGAGGCCTGTGAGATAAGAGGCTATATGCAGTAAGGGTCCTGTATTCTCTGATTCTTCTTAGAGAAGGGAAAGAGGAAAGACTCGGAGCAAGTAATCAGACAAAGTGTGATTAAGATACTAGAGTAAGCGCGTAACATTACAAGTCAAATTGAAGACTGGGTAAAGAAGAAGGTCCCTCAGAGGCTCTCGGTGCGAAACCTATAACTCAAATCCGCGGCTTCAAGAGCAACCTGATCAGGTACCAAGCTTTCTTAGAAAGTAGCTTTCAATGCTTGCGGGTTGGGACGACCCTCTACTTTTCGGTTGAGTCCCGCTTTGTATTGTTAGAAAGGGGCGAGGGTTGGACATTAAAAACTAGGGAAGGTTCTGGCCTTAAGCAGAGGATGAGACTTCTTTCCGGTCACACCACAGGCCTTTCTTTTATTTTATATAGATTCCCGAAATCTAAAAGGGTAACTACTTCTTCATAAGTTTCTATCCACCTCTACCCATCTTCGCTGTGTTCTTTGCTCCACTCGAGTGAGAAAGAAAGGAAGCCCGGCTTCTGTCGATCACCGGTATTGAGAATATGAAAGCACATACGTTGTTAAATAAATTTAAAGGCTCTAGATAGAGATTGAAAGCGAGTCCCTTTGTGTATGAGCCTCCCTTGGATTGAAACCTCCTCTTTTCTATCATATATAGCAGAATGCGACAATCGCCCGTACTTTACGGAAATGCACCCATTACATTATATACTATGCTATTAGTGACTCCTTTGTTTTGTATTCTTTAATAGCGAGTGGTTAAGTGCAATCGTCCTTAGAGTATATGCAATGTTATACTCCTCGCTTGTCTTAACTCGTTAAATGTGGTATAGAGATGCTTTGATCTTGTAGTCATTCTGCGCCAGACAGTTAGTTGTATAATTCTCTAGATCGAAAAGGGAAGGGATGCGTTTAGTTTGCGCAATGAGAGGTACCAAGTGTTTAGAGCTTGACCGCCAGGAATGAAAGACTCGAGCAAAGCAAGAGGGGAGGGGGGAGATAAAGGGCTCGAGGAAGAAGAGAAACGAAGGCTGTAAAGGATAGGAGCGGCAAATGGCACCCTTTCTTCTAGCTCTGGTCCATAAGACCCACTTAATCCCACGTGCTTGAGGAGCGTTAGGGGGGAAAGGCGGCTGGATAAAGATCGCGTGGATCAAAGCTCTCTGCCTTCAGAGCATTCCATGTGAGTAACTTCAGTGAGTAAACTAGGCCTACCTCTCCCATTAGTAGCCCCGCGGGCGGAATTTATCTTTCAAAAGCGTAAACTCTATGTAAGAGGGGAATTCGCGTTATATTGTATGAGCCCTTATAGTCTGACATTCTGAGCTTAGGCAGAATTTCCATAAATCATTTTAAAATTCTTGTTTTCGTGTTCTTAGGTAAAAGGATTAGGCTCCCCTCCAAACATTTACGGAATAAGTTTTGTAACTGCGCAGACCTTCCTCATTCTGCTTGGGATAGCGCTTTAAACACGCCTCTCTCCCGCTCTATATGCTTGTCTGCTACCTGGTCTAGTACTTAAAACATGTAGTTTAAGAGGGTTACGGGCAGGGGGTGATCAAATATGGCAAAAGTGCTTATTAAAGAAGGTGAATTCTCTACTAAGAAAGAAACTAAGTATAAGAAAGTAGCTTCTATATGCCTAAATAAGGGTGCGCGCCTAGGTTCAACGCGAAAGCAAAACCTTTGAGCTAGCTTAGTGGTAGAAGCTAAATCCAACTCTTGGGAAAGATTAAAGAGCAGCAAGAGGCTTATCAAGTAAAATCACTGAAGTTTTAGTAGTGTCTGATTTGTAGTTCGCAGTACCCTTACCTTAAAAGAAATCTAAAGGATAAGAGTCTCGTCTCCACGATTATTTCAACCTCTCTCTCTTTAATCTATTCTCAAATCTCTATTACCATATACGTATATAAGAGCATAGAAGAAATAGAAGACTCTCACCATTTAATGCATGGCGATGTAGAAGCTAAACAAAGGACTTATCCTTTCTATTCGTTCGAGCACTTACTCTTGCCTTTTTTTTCATCCTAGAAGTCAGTCGCGTGGGGAGCTCTCTTGGGGGGAATGTCCACGAAGCCCCGGCACGCTGTGACCGGGAAGGACGCCGCCCTGCGTACAAGTCTTTTTAGGAGAGGGAGTAAGGAGATAAAGTGCTGGGCCCGGTGGGGTGAGTTCGCGTTCGGTGACCGGGGGGCTAATCCATATAGTGCAGTTAAAGGAGTCTTAATTTGCATTTAATATGTCATTTTCAACTGGCATTCTATTGTCTCCTTTCTTGTCAGCCGAGTCCCGCTTTGGGTTTATCTTCTTGCCAGTCGCTACCACTCTGTGTCCTTTCGGTCGCCAGATAAATTAGAAGCCAACAAGTCAAAAGTGCCGTGTTTTAGAAAAGATTTTGAAAAGGCTCACTCCTGTCTTAACTTCTGTAAACCGCCCTCGCATTAAAGTGTCCTATTGCGGCGAAAAAGGGCCAGGCTCATCAAAGATTAAAGCTTTCTCCGTGCCGCTCTTTTTTCATCAAAGGGCGCAAGCAAGGTTTTCTATTGGGCCAACAAAATGATCGGAAAAGGTCGAGCGTCGAGAAAGGTCATAAGCTACCGGACGGGGTATAAAGCAAGAAGACGGAGCATTTCATAAGGAAGTTCTTGAAGATGCAGCTAACATAGAGGCAGAAGCTTTAGCTTTACCAGGGGCGGCTGATGGTGTTAATGATGTAAGGAGTCCGCCCAGCCCATATCTTTCCTTGGATCTTGGTCACTAGTGTACCATTCTAGTCCGTCGAAAAGTCTTCTTTTTTTTCAGTCTGAGCATCCCATTCTCCCCACGTCTTAGCACAGGAGCAAGTCAGTTAAACCGCGTTCAGTTCAAGAGCAGCCGATCCCGCAGCATTTCCGAGAAAACTAAAAAAGCCTGACCAATGTTTTGCCGTGTTCGCAGACGAAGCCTACTTACTCAGTTGCCTTTTTTGTTTGCATGATGATTGATCTTGGATTAAAGTAAAGGCCTCCTTGTTTAAGCTCCTCTCGCTCATATGCACTCGAGCTAATTAAACTGACTTTCTTTGCAATCGACTTTTCTTTCACCGCATCTTCATACTTCAGATGAGCCCACTTCGTTCTCTTTTCTTCTTTTTGCACTCTTGTTGTTTGGATGGGTTCTTCCTTTTCTTTCTTTAGTACGTCTAAGAGGTGAAAAAGGGATGAAAAGTCCAATCTCTTTCGTGCAAAAAGATGGCCTACTTCCTCCACTTCGTTCCTCAGCGGAGCCTCTTTCTCCTCTCACTAACGTTCGAGCACTTATTAAGCCCTCCACTTCCTTTGACGAAAACTCTCTATTACCATATACGTATATAAGAGTTAAGATTCAATATGGAATTCTACTCTGCTCGAAGAGTCTGTTTTCAAGGCAGTTTTTTCTCTGTTTAATCCCGTCCTTTTCTCTTTTCTTTTGTTTTCTCGTTATGAAAAAGTCAGAATAGCAGAAATGATCACCCATCAGAAAGACTGCCAAGATATAAGAGGGAAGATGGAGGCTCTACTGAGGGACGAGGTGGAGGGTTTAGGCTCGAGTGCCAAGGAGAGGGGACGGAGTCTACTGCTAAGGTACGAGGTAGAGAAGATAGGTGAAGGTTGAAGAATGAAGGAGAGGAGAAAGGCTCGACTGTTAAGTAGAGGAGATAGCCCGGAGAAAAGCGAAAGGGCGACTGCCAAGGAGACGGGGAGAAGGCTGGTTCAAGAAGAAATTCCTTCTAATGAAATCAGAAAAACCGAATGGACAATCATTTAAAGCTTCTTGGTTCTCGGATTGCTCTTTCTTATCTTTCTTAACTTCTCGACAAAGGGGCACTCTTCTATTAAGTAAGGCTTTCCCCTGTTATCCGAAAAGCCGTCTAGCCCGTGTATTGGAAGAACTCGGGTATCAAGAGTACTTTGTTTAGGGCTGAGCTACTCATTCGTAAGGGATCTTTCTAGCCCGACTGGAGCGAGACTCACTCCCTTCTCTTATAATAAGGTTGAAAAGAGACTCGACTAGAAGGAGAGGACCCGAGAAATGAGGAACAAGGAAGGAGGCCAGATAGAGCATTCCTTTCTAGGAGGATCCCTCTCTCCTTTGCAGTCAAGTACCACTTCGGGTCGAACAAGGCTACGCTCCTCCCCACCGAGCACACCCGAACAAAACAAAAGGAAAGAGGGAAGTTTACAGACAGTACAAAGAGCCAAAGGGGCCAAGAGAAGAAGAAGAGAATACTCATACAATTACAAAAGGAAGACGTTAAGCATAGAAGAGCTTCCTTTTTTAGTGCAAATCAATCCCCATTCTTATATACATATACGCTTTAGCGCTTTTTTCCTTTGTTCAAGTTGCTTTCACTTTTGCTAAAAACTGACTGAAATATCCCACCTGTGCGGCGAAGATGCAAGGCTTGCTTACTTAAGGGAGTTTGGTACCACTAATTCCTACACCTTAGGATCTTGCTTATATGACCATTGCGTCGACCTCCTCCTTTCTTTCTTCTGATAAATCATCTAGTCTTTTAGGTTGCTTAATGCCTGAACAAGGTTCAACCCGCGGACTGCCCTGCTTAGCCCATGCCTCCCATCTAGCTCTCTCGTGTTTACTACTAGAATCTAATAGGGCTCTCGAATCTTTCCAAATGCGTAGTAGATCTTACGTGCATTCTTACTAAGTTTAAAGAAAGAAAAAGGGCGCATTAATTCTTTTTTCAAGTTTGCTTCTTCTCTTGTGTAGAATAATTACTAGCAAGGCAGGCGGCTCGAGAAAAAGCCGGTTGATGGGAGGAGCTCCTTGTCGGCGTTGGGTTGCAAGAAAAGAATGTCCCGCCGAACCTCACTAGAATAGACTTGACTTATACATAGGCGTATACATAAGTGATAGAAAAGTACGTTACATTATAAGGCGCAGCAGCCCGAACTGTCTGGGAGAACCCCTTTATATACTCCGATCTTTATACCTCCCTAAATATAAGAGGACATCAGAAGACATAGAATTTCTTTCTTGATATGCGAAGAAGCTCCAGCCGCAGATGCACGGTCGACGTCACAATGCATTTACATTAGAAAGAAATCTCTCCCGAGCGTCTTCTATCCCGATTGGTGCCTATCTAAGACCCCTTTTAAGGAAAGGGTACGCCTAAACAAGGTATGATAAAAAAGAAAGGAGAAGGAGGTCCTCGCTTAATTGACACAACTCTTTACGAAAGACCCAGCCCCTAACTGTCCTTGGTTTGGTTTACCGGTTGACCCACTGTGCTCTCAAGTGAACTGGCTGAACTACAATAGCCTTATATACAGACGACTGTCAATCCCCTTTTTAATATGATGATATCAACCAAAGGTCCTACCTCCTCACTAGCGCTTGAGTACACTTCTGCCTCTTAGAGTTGAAGGAGTATAGAGCCCACTTATATCTAGTAGACTAGCATGCTTTTTTATAAAAAGGAAAAGAGTTCTAGTCTAGGGCCTACGCCGCTTATCAATCACGCACGTTTTGTTTACATGTGTTAAGCATCTTTATTCATAACATAACAGAAGTGAAGTCAATAAGCTGCGCTGTATCGAGAAGAGGGAGTTTAGCCTAGCTTAACCTTTCTTTAAGGCATCTTGTCCCCAAAAAACTAGAGGGAAAAATAGAATTATAGGCTCCATTATGGTTGGAAGAGTGGGATTCACAAACCTCTCTTTATATATGCTCACTATCTCTGATCTTCCCCTTGACAGTTGATTGTAATCATCCGGTCCTTCATACTTCAGTAGACCTTGTTCCTCTCGTATTCGATCCTATCTCCTCGTGGGAGGCTTAAAACAGGTTTTCTCTCCTTAAAAGCAAAGCTATGGAACATCGGGGCAAAGAGCTGGACTCAACTATTGCTGCGAGGGGCCGCTCTAAGTTAAAAGAAGTTCATTCGTCCTACCCCGACCTTTATTTAATGAAGGAGTCTATGTCAATCAAGGCGAACTGCTGACTCTCTCTGTCATGGGCCTATTTGTTCAAAAGATCTGCCCTGTGCTGAATTCTTACGCTAAGGCTACAGTATCCTTTGGCCGACGCCCCCTAAAAAGGAAAGTTTACAGCCTACTAAGGAGACCGGACAGGCTAACTAAACAGTTATCCAGGGGAGCCTTCCTCCTAACAAGAAGAGACCCTCGTAATTCAAAAGATGCGCTTATCTCGAAGTTCTATATAAAGAACCGCGTCTTCCTTTTAATGGAGTCCTTGCTTGAAAGATACTAAGACTTTATAGTGAGAAATATCGCTATGCCTACTTTGAAAAAGATGTCAGTCAAAGAAAGTAAAAAGTCTTTAGACCACGTCTCTCGAGTCAAGAGCTTTATAGAATGTTATTCTCTTTCTGATCCTGGCTTTCAAAGTCAATCTAAAGAAATTAAAGCAAGCCTAAAGTCCTACGCTTAAGTAAGAAAAGAGATGCGGATAGAATTGCTGTCACGAACGAAGCCCCGAAGAAAAGATGTAAAGAAAAAGCCCTTCATAGTTCTGCGGATATTGATACCATCATGGTAGATGGAATTCATGCCCCATATGCCGCCTCCTAAAGGTCTGTCCCGGTGGTGACTTTCAGATTGAAACGATGGACGGACTTCTTCTTTAAGTAAAGACCCTTCAAAAGAAATCTTTTCCAACTTGCAAGATATAAGTAAAAAGATCTTGACCGCCTTTATGCATAGGGTGATCACTATCTGCACCCGAAATATAAAGTATGCCCTCAGTGTCGTCTATTTCCGTAACTTAGTAAGATTTGGCGGGATCCTTTTACTAAAACATATTATCGAGCACCATCACCCTCACTTGACTGTGAGAAGTCTTATGAAGAATAATGAGATGTATGAGCTGACTGTCTACTCAGGGACTACCCCCCTCATCTGCTCCCAGGATCTCTCAACTCATTTCCCAAGAAAGAAGCTCTGCCCAGAGTTAGGAGCTAAAGGTACTATTGAACATTCTAAGAGAACCTTAGATACCATATCCTCCGAAATGAAAGAAAGCTTGCTGATCTATATGCACCAAGGGGCTCTCCTCTTAGGAGGCATCTTCTTTAAGTTCCAGAAGCTACATTTTGAGAATTTTCATGCTTTTTTATATAGTAGAAAGGGGAGCACTCCCTGCCCAGGCTAAGGATCTCTTTCGTTCACGCTATCTTCATGATCAAGTGCATCCTCATATTCCCACTGAGAATGACGAGAAAGTTTCATTAGGCGCGGCTACTGTGGCGGGCATACAGAAAGCTATCTTCCTAAAGTAGAGGACCTATATTATGAAAACATGTACTGTTCCGGGAGGAAAGCCCGGTGGTGCCCTGACCTAACTAAGTCTAAGCTTGAGGACATCCATGGCTTTATAGAAGCTCATATAGAACGCCCAAATGATATCAAGCGCTCCTTCCTGCCTTATAAAGATACAAAGAAGGAGACTCTTATCTTTCCTACTGGTAAATAATGGGTGGGATTTCTACTATAGCGAGGAGCTCAAGTTTGCAAGTAAGAATAAGTTTAAGATCGGGCCTTTGCAGGGCTACCCCTTTGAAGAGATTGAGAGTTAGTCCAGGGCTACGTGACTGAACTCTTTGAGAGTCGAGTAAGGGCAAAGTCTGGAGGAAACGAGTCCCTCTCCTTTTAGCTAAGCTCTTCATGAACTCATTGTATGTCCACTTTGGCATTAACCCAGAATACAGTAAGACTGAAATATGTGATGAAGATCGATACAGCGCTGTAGTAAAGTAAAGACCTCCCTCTCAAAGATTAATTTCTTAATTAAAGCTCGGAGTTTTTTATGGAAACCTATAACCACATCCTTTCTATGGAGGACAAAGCTTCCTCATATACAATCCCAAAGATTAGCGCCGTTCAAGTAGCAGCAGCCATTACTGCCAATGCTAGGATCTATATGTACAAAGAGATTAATCGTGATGGATGATTGCTACTACACAGATGAAGAAGTCTCATCCCCTGAGATGGGCATGCTTAAGTTTGAAGCTCATCTTAAGGGGGAGCTCTTTCTAGTACCAAAGTGCTACTGGTATAGCCGGTATACCTCAGAAGATGAAGTCTTTAAGTAGAAGGGCGAAGAAAGAAATCTAGTAGATAGGGCTTTCTTCTTTGAACCAACTCGAGCCCTTGAAAAGAAAAAGACGGGGGGTTTCATCAGAGACATGTCCAAACAGGAATTTCGGGAGGAGGCGGGGCGTGTCTTCAGATTACAGCTCATCGACAAGTAAGAAAAGAGTCCGTGTCATAGAGAAGAATATGTGAGTGGGATCAGTCCCTATTATTCTTGAGAAAGATTTATATGAGATAACAGCACACCGACCGGGGTAGGCTTATAATCAAACAGTTAGTTAAAGACTCTCTCTCATATATAATACAAATTCTAAATAGGCAGGAAGAAGATCAAGATCTTAAACAAGAGAACAAGCCCAAGATTACCAAATCGAAGATTAAGATATCAAGAAAAAGGAAATGGAAAAAGAGTTCGTAAGTGATATATATCGACCAAGATGATGAAGACCCGCCTTCTTAGTAAACAAGCAAGCGTTAGGCTCTTTTATATAACAAAAGAGGAACATCTAAAAGAGGAACATCTAAAAAAGGAGAAAGAAAGGCATAAGGGAGTGAGCGTAGGGCAGAGGTGGGCAGTAAGCAGCAAAAGGGCAGCACATGTTTAGTTGCGCAGAGCGGCGTATTGCTCCTCCTTAATTAAAGATCGCACGGTCTTCCATTGGACTTTATGAGGATGATCACCCAACCTATTATCATGTACATAGACCCTTTGTACAACAGTCATCGTAAACATCTAAGAACTTATTAACAACCTTTTTCCCAGCCAGCTCTCTTTTTCCGCTCAGACTGAGGTACATCCTTCTGATGAATGAAGTTGACAAAGGCAGCAGCTATTCGATCGATTCTTTTCTTTCTCCCCGGCATATGATGGGGCTGGGATGAGAGGGCCACAGAGCGAGACTTTCGAGTGCTATTATCAAAGGCCTTCACTACGTCTGATTCTACCCGCGTAGAGTCTGGGCAGGTGTCAAAAGAAGGCTTTGTACTATATAATACAGGCCGGTCTAGAGCTGACTATACCAATAAGCTCCATAAAGCAAGACATATTCCTCTATATTTCTTTCCAAACCAAAAGGCATAACATGGATTGGTGGCTAGGGTGACACACTCTTGTCTCGTTAGATCCGATGATGGCCAGGGCATTAGCAGTACTATTTACTCTCTTCAATCATAAAGTCTACGGAAGCCTGTTCCTGAGAGAATGCCTTGTAATAGATAGAAAGAAGAAGGCTGTTGCGATCATATACCTTCTCTGCTCCTTAGCATAATGAACCTCTTGAAGCTTCTTAGCAGCAGGAGAGTAAAGAGTAGTAGACTGAGAGCAAAGTCTCTTTCGTGAAAGTGAAAGATAACGCTTCGATAGAACCTCTCCCAGAAGTCTAATAAATAAGGCAGGATAATAGATTGAGTAGCTCTTTCATAAGCGCATAGGCCAACATAATGATGGTCTGCTGCGCAAACTGGGCCCTCTGGATGTTGGTTGATAGGATAGTAACCATTCCTGTATAGCCAGGGGTCGAACATAGCGGCGGAAAGGCGCAGGTCGGTTAGAGACTTCCCGCAATAAGTCCGAGTCGCGCTGCCTACGACTAGCATAAGCTCTGAGGCATTAAGAGCCCCCTTCTTCCAATCCCAGCCTATTTTGCAGGAGCTTTTTCAATTGCACACTGTTGATCTTAAAAGACTCTCATTGTAAGCCATTGATAGCATTGCACATTTTCTGAGCTTTATCTACATCGCGCAGATAGCCATTCTACTGTCAAAAGATAGATGGAAATTACCAAAGTTGTGGCTACTTAAGGCCGGAGCGCTCGAGAAGCTCTGTACAAATGGCTCACTTAGATAGCCGCCCAAGATCTCAGAAAGGTCCAAAAGATTCCCATAGACATCAGAGGACTCAAAGTGCCAGTCAGCAGGCTCATAGCTCATTGGCAGAGTCAGCAGCTTAATAGGAGGGGCTTCTATTGAAGGTACACTTGGCATAATTAGACTTTTCTCTAGAATAGCTCTTTCCCCTCGTAGGAGTCTTCTTTATAAAGGTAGTAGGGCTGGTCTCTTCTAGTCCCATTGTAAGAATTCCATCTTTGAACCTATTTGTAATAATGAGAAGTCCGTGGCCTTTTAAGAAACTTGGTCAGTGCCGAAAGGGTCTTTCCTGTACCTAGCCTTGCCGGGTCGGAACATCTTAAGTCCCAGTCTCCCTTTTCTTAAGATTCTAGCAGGATGTCTGACTGCATGTTCTATTGATCAACCAGACGATTGGCTGCGTTGGCGCTATTCTTCTCTAGGTTAAAGAGATAGCTTAGTGTATGAACGAGAAGACGTACAGTTTAACATATGCTCTCCCATTTCGCCCAGGATCTCCGTAGAATAACTATCCGGGAAGTTCACAAGAGTTCTGTCAGCCCTCATTGTCAGTGCAGATTCTCTAAGCTTACGTGCGCCTGTGTCGCCCTGAGAGCAGTCCCTTAGGAAGAAAAGCCTAAAAAGGTGCAGTTCACCAGCAACAAAGTCTAATTCCCTTTTATCGGACTACCGAGAGCTATAAAAACCTATGCCTAACGGAAATGGTAAAGAGGTGTCCGCTGTTATGGAATTTGATCACCCCGTAGAATAGAGTCCCATGCCACTAGTGCCACTAGTTGTTGTTGCTAAAGCTCCCTATTTTCTGGGAAAGTTCACGCAAAAGAATGCCCAAAGGAAGACGACAGAAGCCTTTACCTTATAGCTATATGCCCCTTATTTGAGAGCTCAAAATGCAAGCTGCCGGGGATGTGAGAAAGCTCTAGTAGGTCTAAACGCTACTCCCCCTCCTCATTGCTTTGCTCGAGTCTCGTTTCTCTCTCCACCGCTCCTCACATACCCTTTCCCTCACTCACTTTGGTACTGTTACGCACCCCTACCTATATTAGAAGTTGTGAAATCTCTTGTTTTAACTTTCTTTAAAAGGCCCCGTCTTCTTATATCAGATTACTTAGCTGCCAAGCACTTTTGCAAACCGAAAATGCTAAGTTCATAAAATGGTATTAAAGTTACCGAAGCCTTGTTAGTTGTCCGCGTAGATCTAAGCCCCTCTTGATTGAACGGTTGGTATAAAAAGATGCCCATGAAGAGGTCTCTCTTTCTTTACCTTTTTATTAGGTAGAGCTGAATAAGGCAGTACAATTTAAATAAAAAAGAGGGAATGCGAGAGACTCTTAAACTGCTTTTAGTTCTCCGGGAGATGTCGGTAGACGCGTGAGAGACTCTTTCTTTATATATATAGTAAGGGTAAAGTAGAAAGCTCCCTTGAAGGCCTTTCGAGAAGTTAACTTAACTTATGGACGGTTACTTTTTGAAGAAATTATAACTCTATTTCTCGCAAAGATCATATGAAAAGAAAGGTCTTGGTCAAATCGTATCCTTAATTGGATGGGAAATTCCCTTGAGCGAGTTCAAATTGAACGGCTGTTGGCGAAAGCACTTCTGGCTTTCTCAGACGAGTTAGCCTAGTACATAATCCAATCTCCTAGGACAGACTCATCGGATCTACACCCCTCTCTTTGGAAAAGGGTTAACGTTACAGTACCAGCCCTATGCCTTATGGCTTAGCCTCATTCCTCATTTCTCAACATGACTTATGCCGAGTCAGTAACGTGGCTTGCACACTAAAGCGGCTTTGTCTAAAGTAAAGGCTTACATTCCTCTCTGTTCAACGGAGGGAGGATGCAGCCCAATGAGTGAGTGGGCCGTGACCTGCTCTCTAGAGGCAGCCCTCTTTCTTTGATATCACCCTATATCATAAGAGATTTCAAAGGGTAGGCATTTTTACGAGGGCCTCACAGTCTTTGAATTCTATATCTTAATATGTATCTCTCTGTTTGTCTAATGAACAATGCCTGAAAAGTAGTAGAGGTGGCGAGAATGAGACTGCACCGATGAGAAGGCGGAATCCTCTCTTGCGTTGCGGGTATACTTGAACATCATACCCCGAAATTCTCTACGAACACAATGCATGGATAATGAATTCAGGTGCAATTGAACACTGCCCTTAAATAAAAGAAGAAAGCGACCCAAAAACATAATGAGAGATGGAGAGACTTCTTATGATGATGCTTTTCTTTTGGTGTTGAGAAAAGGAGGAGCGATTAAATCGGGCTTAATTTTTAAAGTCTTGCCTTTTTGGCAAGTGCATTTATAGATAGGAAAACGGCCCCGTTTAAAAACGACACAAAATCTTCTTCTTTTGTTTGTTCGATGATGCAAGGCGAACTCCCCTCGGATCTTCGTTGCAACCGCACTCGGCTGGCGTGTCATTCGCATCTCCCCTATCCCACTCGACTTTTCTTTCCTCTCCTTAGCAGTCTTCATCCCGATCCATCTCGTATTCATACCTCAGTCTTTTTAAACCTTACGGTCGAGCATTTTCTACCTTCTAGTAGTCTTCGCCTTTCTTTTCCTTGAATTTGACGAAAAGAGTGCTGCAATGTCCAATAGTACTGGTTGAAGCGCGATAAGAATGCAAGGCTAGGCTGGAAGAAGAAAGTAGTGCTCAACTAGAACAAGAGGCTACTCTTTGTATGTAGGATTGGCATGAGTTGAACTTTCCTTTCTTATTTTCTTATTTAAATCCCTCATCAAAAAGCCAGTCTGTTCCAACCATCTTATCTATCTATTATCCCCAGGCGAAGTCGAAAGAAGGGTGTCACAAAGGGCTGCTTTTTTAAGTGAAAGGTCACGATCTTACTAGGCCCCTCGCAATTCTATTAGAGCGGAGGGGTTGTCAACTTCAAAAGTAGAGACTGTGAGATGAGAGTTTAGGCTAGTATAACAACGTAGCCTCACCCCAAAACAAGGCCTGTCTTCCTTGTCTTATATATATTCATATAGTATATATAGAACGTGTGAATGAAGCTAGATCCCGCTACTGTCTAGGTAGGGCACTCGACCCCGTTTTCCGAAGAGTCCTCTGATAAAGCCCTTGGCTTTTGATATACAGAAAGTGCTGGATAAGTGCTGATGAGTATAAAGTAGTACTTGGCTTGATCTTCCTAGGGACTAGAGGACCCCCTTCCCTCCCAAGACATAAGGCCTACTGCTGCAATATACCGTTTTGGCCTTCGTATTGTGCTATGTAGATAGAAAGAAGAAATCAGGCAAAATGTTTCTCAGAAAGAGTATAGTAGATGTGGGCCAAGAAAGCGAACCCCTCTAGCTCTAAGACAAGTATGCGAGGAAGAGATCGGAACCCTCACCTCTGACCGAGACTTCTCTATTCTCCGAGGACGGGATATTTCAGGTAAGTGGTTTAACTTAAGGTGACATCTCGTATCAAGTATGTTCATGACCGCTGGAGATGGCCGTTGGTACGAACGAGAGTATATGGGAGAGTATAGTAAAGTTTTTAAAAAGTTTGTGTGATCCTGGTCTCACCTGGGCGGGCGAGTCGGTGTTTTTTATGAAGTTTTGTGGTAATGAGCATATGTAGCAGTCTTTTTCCGGTGTGTTGGAAGGCTCGGGTAGCTGGTTTTCCAGTGCGCGCCGTAGAACGAGGAAGCTCTATCTGAGTAAAAGTCATACATAATGAGAGCGTTAAAATAACTCTTTTTGAAAGCATGTCTGAAGGCCATACCCTTCGATAGGAAAGGCAGCAACGGGGCTTTTCTTTAGGAAGAAGGGTGCACTGAGTATGGTTGCGCTTACAGCAATGAACTCTTGGGGGGAAGTCCCCGTGGGTGAATTTAAAGGTAAGGCAGTTCGTTTCCTTTTTCTTCTACTGTGTTTAGGCTAGAGAGTCTTTTCGCTCCCAGTAAGGCGAGCCCCAAAAAAATCTTACGTACTACAGCTAGCTAATCTAAAAAAAGGAGGGAATTACCACCCAATTCTAAGCCTTCTTTCCGCCCTCGCCAAGAGATCAATAAAGAGGGCGGGATTCTTTGACAGGAAGGACTCTTTCAACTGTATGGGAAATCTCATTAGGCTCTATGGAAGTAAAAGATAGGTCCGACCATTTCGCTGCAGTTTGGCCCCTAGAAGTACAGGAGCGATCTTTTTCCCTATTTAATTAAACCTAAGCTTGCATACCAAATGTGTGATCTAAGCGAGTCCAAGCAGGCAACTAATGAGCTGCGATTGGATCTGCTCTGCCACCTTTGCCGGGGGTTAAAGTCTTTTTGAACTACTTTTTCCTCTTCTATATGACCTAACAGAGTAAGAGAGGGAGAATGCTTGAGTAGTGGGATTGGGATCAATTTGAAGAATATAAAAAAGGAACTTCCCTTCAATATAAGTTGGGTTAGAAAAAGGGCACCCCCCAAAAGGGAAAATCCGGAGAAGCTCTGTTTTGGGCAGTTTGTATGCTTCATGGATTTTGTAGCAAGGCTTTTTATAGTTTGTGGTTTCGCGACTGAATGACTTTTTTATTGCATACGATTCGAATCTATTTGGTCTTTTGTATGGGTTGGGGCTTCGAGCCCTTTTCCAGCGCAATTCGGGTATCATTTATGCGCCTCTTTTCACCCATTTGTGCCAAAAAATATAGGGAGGAGAGAGAGTTTTTCTTTTTATTTTGCTCTTTGAAACGCGGCCTCCCTCTTTTACCTGCGTGGGGAAGCTCGGTCGATAGTAAATGAGGCACCACAGTCACATCTTCCTCAAGAGCGTGCGTGGGATGAACGCACTTGCTTTTCAAAAAGGGGGTTAACTGGGGCTTCATTACCATTTCGTAGTATGATGGTTCGCAAAGAAAGAGAAGTCTTCTCCAGGGCCGGGAGTAAGCCAAGCAAGAAGCAGGTCGAAGTCTTTTCGTTGAGTGGATTCTGTGAGCTTCATTTCAAGCTCCTCTGATCAAAGACAAGGAAGACGGCAGGCGCCAATGAAGAAGTTTCTTTTGCAAATGCTGCTGATGGAATTGCTTTTTTTCATCATTAATCTCAATAAATTGCTCGTTCTTAAATAAGAAAATAAGGGAATATGCCTTCATTTCAACAACAAGGTAAACTCAAAGTCAGTACATTTGCTAGAGGGCGCAGTTTCGTGCGCCAACGAGAGGCTTACTCGAATTCTTAAAAAGATATCCTGCTTTCTCCAGTCGGGGAAGGTGTCTGACTACGCTTGTGGGCTTCACAACCTAGGAGGAGGATAACCTGCGTGCCATAAGAACTTCTTTTACGTGAGACATTTGCATCTTGTTCATATCGACCCGACGAAGATTAATTCTATTAATTTAATTCATAGGAGTTGTCATAAAACTTGTAGTTTTTATCATCATTCGCATAAAGTTTATCGATTGATTGGCCTAGCAGTATGCCGCCAAAAGCAAGAGCGCTAATCCGGTTGGTTCGTTACTTTAATCCTCCCACTAGCCACTAGTTTCGGAAGGGCCTCTAAGGAAGACGTTTAAAAATTTTTCTTTATTAGAAAATCTAAGGTGTCATCAGGTCTGCTAATGATGCGCTGTGTCAAGAAGTTGGGTAGAGGACGGCCTAGCGAATGAGTGAACCATCTCGACTCGGGTAAGCTGTTGAATGAAAAGATAAGGCAAAGCAAAGAGGAGAGTCTGGGTTTCAGAACGAGCAATAGAACAGCCTTTCTTTTCTGTTGTTCTCATTTACAAGCCTTCTTCATTCAGTTCAAATAGGATATAAGACGCACGAAATGTTAGGTAGCTCACCAAGGCGGAGCAATAGGGCAGAGAGAGGGTAGGTCCTTAAGATACAAGGAAGTCTTTCTCTCTTTTTACCTCTTTCTAGTTTACGACCAAGGTAGGGCAATCTTCGGTATTTCCATTACCACTTCCTAACGAGAGTATGCAGGGCGATCCTCTTTTCTTTCTTTTAATTGGGTGAGATTGAACTTTCTCATTCCTTAGAGAAGCAGGCTTTGATGTCTTCAATCGGTATGCTTCGAGGAATCCACCCTCGCGCTGTCATAAAAGAGAAAAGGGAATTTAAAGTAATGTAGCGAGCTGCCCTTATGCATGAGTGAAAGTGGACAAGTGGGATCCTGAATAGTAGTTCTCGTCATGACAGGCAGGAATTTAATGCTCGAGCAAGCAATAGGAAGAAGAAGGAAGAATACTACTACTGCTGTAACGAGGGTTAGGCACTCTAATAAGAAGAATGACTCTAAGAACTATAAAGAAAGAAAGCTATTACCTTGCTCTAGGAGAATCCGGCTAGGCGAGAAGGACTTACCTTTCTCTAGAGCACCGTTTTTAGATATGTTTATATATAAGTGAAAGAGAATCCTCTAGTGATGATTGCAGGTATGCCCAGGTCTTTGCATGTTGGTAGGTAGGAAAAGAGCGGCGTCTCGCTGGAATCAATCGTTAACGTCTCGGCGCATGTTAAAGTAGGAGTCATAGGGATCTCGTGTTGGCCCAGAAGGAGCTTTCGAACCACTGCTCGGCGGATAAACTAATTAAGCGCTTCCCAACATGCTAATTCATAAGGTAACGGCGGAAAGCATGATCTCACCTTTAGTGCTTTCTCCACAGAAAACTTTCAATCTGTTTCTTTATCAGAACCGAGTGAACGCCCTTAATCGTTGGCAAAGACTTCTGGGCTAGCTCAAATCCCACCCTTTGCTCAAGGCGAATTTCTTTAAAAAAGAAGTAAGTACTCATATATACGTGCCCCAAAAAGATAGGTGGATTAGTGGCCAAACTTTAGGAAAGTACTGGTAGAGAAAGAGAATCCTTGATGCATCGTTCGTTGTTATCCCGTAAGTTAAGTGTGTCAAAGCCACAGACTTAAGCCTCTCAAAGGCCCCTCTTAAGAAAAAAGGATCTCCCCTTGCTTGCGTGATGAGTCGAAGCATGTCTTCTTTGAGACCCGCCCTCCCCTATATAGTGTAGCATCCTCGTTGCTTGAACAGAGACCGATGCTGCGTGTGTACAAGTTATTCTTTACTCTTATATATATAGTTAGTTAAACCGCTTTTCTTAAACTGCAGAGTGAGACTAAGGAGGAATCCCCTCCCTTTCATCGGACAAAAGACAAGTTGTTTCGCGCTCCCTTAACACAGAAAAGAATAGGAAAACCGGAGTCTTCCTTTACAACGCTTTGCCTCTTCCTGTAAATGGTCAGATAGCTTGATTTCTTTCCTATTTTTTAAAGTAAAGGGATGGAAAGCGCATGCCCTCTATATATAAACTACATTACACGGATGTCAAACCCTCTCTTCTTTAGACAGAAAGAGCCGCCTAGCACTTTTTACCTCGGAGTATGCATGCTATAGGCTTTACCGCGCTATCAAGTAGAATCAATCCTCTATGGAAAGAACCTTTTCTCCTCATAAACCCAAGCAGGTTCATACCTCTACTTTTCTTTTTGCGTTCTTTGGTTCTTACATCTTCGCTAGCATGCCCTTCTCGTAAATAAGATTGGCGAGACATCCATGAGACTAAATTACGAGATGAGCTCGGCCTATGCTTTCGAATCTAAGGAAAAAGTCAGAAGCAAAGAAAGAGAGTCAAGACAAAGGAAATGCTCCGTCCGCAAAGGCCCTTAATCTTCTTCGCGCAGTTTGCCTTGATAGGCCCGACTTTCCGCTCCTCCCGACTGGTTCGACCAACCATACGTAACTTCTCTCTCGAGAACAGTCTCCTTTTTCCTTCTTTTTCAATCAGTAAAGGTAATCAGGCTTCCGCGAGGCCCCACCTACTATATGGAAAGAAAGAGAAAGCCTTTAATTCCGGCATGAAGAGCGGAGTCAGTCCAATAGCCCCATGAGGTGAGAGTCATGCTAGATAAGCTTGTGCTTGATTGAAATGGTAAGCAGCAACCAAGGGGAGTTAGTGCGATGCCAGCTGTACGAAGCTTTCGTCTCTAAGGAAAAGGAGGACCTCGCTTATTCTAAGAAGATAGAAGAGGGGGCTTTGGACCGGCCTTTCTTTCTTTTAAGGAGTAGAATTACGCTAACGAGTGTGTTGCCACTAACTATATTCCATTGTGATCTCGCTAAATGGGTTGAACTCTCTTTTCAAGGGGCCTTTTTCCTGGGATGGGATCTCAACTAGGCCAGCCCTCTGAATTAAAGCCATTGTCGGTGTGAAAGGAAAGAGCAATCTTCGTACCAAGCTCTAGTCACCACGCCTGTTCTTAAATAAAGGGGGAGGCTTCGAGCGAGATGCCGGGCTAGCCTGATTGATTCAATAAGAAATGGGCGAGAACTTCGCTCATAGTCAACTTATCCTAATCGAGTCTGCTTATGGCTTCCTTTTTTAGGGACTTCTTCGGGCTACTTTATTTAGGGTTTAGGAGAACTACCAGGCCTTATTCAGACGGGGGGGTGCCCTTTTGAAATGCGAGCTTTTCTTTTGCGCTTTGTTGGAGGATCCCTTGATTTAATCTAAAAGTACATCTATAAGAGGGGCGAAAGGGCTTCCTGGATTTTTCACATATTAGAAGAAGATGATAAAATGGATGCTTTTCATAATAAAAAAGAAAGGGAGGAACTCCTTCTTTGTAAATAGAGGGTAGCTTCCTTTTAGAAGGCTGGGGAATTGTCGTGAAACTTCTGTCTGTCTCATTACAAAGGAAATCTCATAAAGAAGAGCAGGACTAAGAGAGATTCATCAGAGAAGAAAAAGAAGAAAGAAGGGTAGAGATAGACGCAAAGCTCTTTCAACTAATAAAGTCTCAAAACTTTCTCCCATTTATGCTTTTTTGGACTACTCACTCGGAATGTCACGTATTAAGAAGGTATAGTAAGAGGAGGGACCTGGCCGAGTAGTACTAAGTCTCGGAGCTTACTTTGGTCTCAATCCCATAAAGTACGAGAATTAGTTTTGTGAACGTACCTTTTCCATCTGAAGCAGGCTCATACTAGGCAGGCAGGGCAGCTGGGGGGGTGCTTTCGAACCTGCTTACTTCCTCTCTTTTTGTAAACGACGACGTAAGTATAAGGCCATAAAGAGAAGCACCCTCGATCACATACGCTACTGACTTCATTAAGGAAAGCAAGCTTTAAATCCCAGAACTCTTTTCACATTTAATTGTAATGACTACTTTTCTGATCAACTGGCGCGAAGCTTTTACCACGTGTCAGAGTAAGTAAGAAGAGAAAGTTTTAAAGATAACTCTACCGCCCATGTCCAACCATTCCTGGGAAAACAAATGGTGCCAATCCTGCTGCCCCCGAGCTTGGATCAAAAGAAAAGTCAAAGACGAATTCACTCGCACTCCTGTCTTATCGAACCCCTCTCTCTTCATAGGTTCGGGCCAGGCGTTTCCCAATATCAGATCAAGTCTGATGAAGAAAGGCGCTCGTAAGTTCAACCAGTAGGACACGAGGACTTTCCACCTCGGTCAGTTATGAATGAGAGGTCGAAACATTATAATAGAAGCTGCCCTAAGCAAAAGTACAGCCAGAGCCCCTTCTTCCATCTTCTTTCCTCTCGCTTTGCTATACCTCGTTTCTCTCTCCCCAGTCAATACCACTTCGCACTATCTATCTCCTCTCATTGTCAATCTCACCTCTCTCCCTCATGGTCCTCTCCTTGGCAGTCGAGCCTTTTCTCCTTCTCCTCTTCCTTTGGTCGAGCTCCTTCCAGGCTATCTCTCCCTACGGTCGCCCTCGTGACCTCTCCTCTCCTTTTAGTCGAGCCTAAATCCTCGCCTTCATACTGAAGACGCGCCTTTTCCTATGGTAAAGCGATCTCTTTCATCTCCATTCTATGGTCGTTACCACTCGATTCTCATCCTTCTCCTCACCTTACACCAGTCGAGTCTTTCTGCTCTCTCCTCTCGCCGCCGTTCGATCCCACTGCGCCGTGCTATCAATGCCCTTGTTTAGGGCGTTAACAATCGAGCCTCTTTTACCTAACCTTTCCTTCGATCTCACGTTCATGCTATCTCCTCCTTGTTTGTCGATGCGAGTACCGCTTCGGGTCTTCTTCCATTGGAGTTTTCAAACAAAAGAACCTCCCTTATATATAAAAAAAAGAAAGAGTACCTTTCACAGCAGTTGTCGATTGAATAAATTAAGCCTTGCCTTATTTTCTTTGAGCACGCGAAATGATATAAGAATTGCTCATTTAGCAACTAATGCTAAACCCGTCTCTCTTTCTTTTTATGTCGATATGCTTTTCTCATCCCTTTATCTTTCCTTATAGTTAAGGGACTATAAAGGGATGAAATGGAGCTTATACTCAAAAAGAAGTCTATGTGAACTAGTAAACTGTCAAGTCGCCTGGTCTAGGAGAAACGCTAAAACCAAAAACTTCGTCGTACCTATTCTATGCACAATAAAGGAAGAGTCGCGCTACATTGCATTGACATTGTGTAAAAAAGGAAAGGCAGCGTGCTCCTACAAGTTTAGGATAAAGGGACGAAGATGCGCATTTTTCTATAGCCTGGCTCTTTACAAACTGTCGTCATTAAACGAATGAGGTGGTGTAGAAGAAGAAGGAAAAACTGAGTAGTATTTACAGATTGACTGGTAGAAGAACTAAAAGAGGGAGCGCTCATTCCACGAGAAATACAAGAAGAAAGAGTTGGCGAAGTCACATAAAAAGCCAACCAGCAGTACTATGGCAAGCAAGAGTGAGTAGTAGAGGTAAGCTGCTTTTTGCAACTTTCTTGGGATTGACATAAAAGGGGAGAAAGCGGAGCCTTACCGCCGCGGAAGGTCAGTAAGTAACAAATATGTTAAAAGAGGTGCTTCTCCGTCGCATAGATAGAAAGAAAAAGCTTTTAATCATATTAATTATGATGTTGCAAAGTAAATAAAGAACGCAAGCCAAGGCCCTACATATACACTAAAAGTGCAGGCTAGCTGCCTTACTGGTTGTCCAAGCATTTAAGTTCCTATATTCTTTATATATATATAAAGGCTCAGGACTTATCGCCGTGAAAGCTCTTTGAATTAATCACCAAAGTTTTAAGGTCAACGAGACTCCTTAAACTAAACTAGGAAATTAAAGAGAGAGAGCGGACCTTGCTTTCATTCAGTCTTTGAGCCTCTCATTTTCTTCTCTAAGCTAAGTACAAGGGTCGGTGAAAGAGGAGAACTCGTCTTTTTCTCAATAGAAGTTGGTCCACCTGTTCGAGATTGATTGGCTCTGCTATAGATGTAATTGAGAATCAACAAACAAATATAAAGAGAAGGTATAATTCATCATGAGTGAGACGTCGAACTTATCTGAAACCTCCCTTTTTCTAAAAAAGATGAAAGTAAACTACTTTAAGAATGTGACGATTCCGAAAGGATGTCGCTCTCTAAAAATAGAAAAAGACAATCTATATGGCAAGCTCCGTCTGTTCGAGATTAATTGGCTTTCAAAAGAAATCTTTAGAGACATGCACACGCTTGCCTTGAATTACAGCTTAAACTGCCTTTCTTTCTCTATATCAGGACCTGCTGCTTGCTTGCCAGCGACAGCCGTCGAGCCTTCTTGAGCGGCAGTCTCGTCCCATAGAAAGGAGCCCGCCCGCACTAGGTAGGACTTCGTGGCTCAAGATCCAAAAGTAGAAAAAGCAAACGCACCTTGGATAAAGAAAGGAAATGTATGGCAGCCCCTCTTATCTTACCACGTTAGTGAATGTCCGAAGATCGACGTACAGATAAGCGCTTCGTTGATGGATCGATCGTGCGAGGTGCGTGTTGGTGGGTTGAAAGCCTTTTGCTTTGCTGTCTATAGAGCAGGG
This sequence comes from Silene conica, assembly GCA_029255685.2. Lineage (NCBI taxonomy): Eukaryota > Viridiplantae > Streptophyta > Magnoliopsida > Caryophyllales > Caryophyllaceae > Silene > Silene conica. Next base: position 123,749 of record JAQQAY020000114.1, read on the forward strand.
CTTGAAGAAAGCTTCCACGAGGCTAAGTTCGGTTCAGAAAGAAGGAAGCAGAGCAGCTTGACTAATCCTTTCGTTGGCCTTCTCGGGGCTTAAACTCTGAATGAAAGTCGCGGCATTAAGTGAAGCGCAGGAAGGCTTTTTTACTAGAACGCATACCGCAAGCTGTCTTGCCTATAGAATTTTAGGATGATTGCTAGCAAACTACGCGTAACGGAAGATCTTTACTTTAAAAGCTAAGGCGGTCAGGTTGAGAAGGCAAGATTGTATGTGGGAGTAGTGGGAGTGCAGGATCCTTGGCTCGGCTACAAATGCTAGGCTTTAATACGAATGGGGTGCGAAAGCAGGATCTCTTTTTTTATAAGAGGTGAGAAGAAAGCCTATTCACAGGACTGGGTTCGATCAGGGATCGGGTTAGGGGGGCTCGCCCTTTAAAAATTTAGATAGGCGTTCATGAACGAAAGCTCTTTTTATTTATTCACATTTCCATTACCACAAAGCATAAAGAAGGCCCAGGAAGTGGGCGGTTGGTTCAATTCTTTCTCTAATTCGAAGGTAAGAAGAAAAAGTCGGGTAAGCGGGAAGTCTTCATAGGAAAAGAAGTTAAATAGCTTAGTAAGAAGCGAAGGTTACGGAGTGAGAGATCAGTACAAGACCCCTCGCAAAGCACACAGATAGGAAAGAAAGAAGACCGGCACTACTTGAACTGAACTCCTAAGTTTCCCAAACGCGAAAGCAAGACCTACACGCGCTACTTCAATAAGGACTCTCTTACTATATTCTATGAGGCAAAGGCATTAAATTCACTGGCTTAGTCCAGACATGCTTCCCTTTCAAATCAAAAGAAAAGAATGAGTCCCATGCCAGCAGTTTATCATATCAAAGAAGTCCCGTCCGAATCCATAAAATTAAACTATATAGAAGAAATTTAATCTTAGACTTATCTTTCCACTACCATAAGGAGCTTCTATTACAGCAACATCAACAATGGGCACGTCTTTGGGGCCTTACCCTGTATGTAGGAGCGAGCTATTTCAAAACCAACCTTTCTGTCACTTTATTCGCCGCTGGCCGTGGATGGATTTGCCTTTTTAATTTTTAATTTGAGACAAGACTTTCTCCTGTATTCTAATTACTTTGTGGATCTTATGAGATGCTGACTTGAAACTGGAAATCATATCTATCAACCAAGGGCTTGTGATGGATCATTCAATACAAGGGTCTAAGCCTATGCCCTAATATATAAGGGAATGGCCGCCTTTCTTTACAAGAAATTTCGTTTAATACACCAGAGGAATTCTTTCGCTTTATCCGATGTCCTATCTGGCGGGCGTTTTACATTCACCACTCAACTCTTATCTTAATAAACGGGTTTCGATTCAACCGGCGTGTAAGCGGGGAGAGTTTTATATAAAAGATTCTCGGATTATCCCTCCAAAACAAAGAAGAATCCCTTTACTGCTTTGTGATCCTCATCCTCTTTTTCTGCTTGCGGCCAGACGAGATTCTCCTTTTCCTTTTCTATAGCTAAGCGCAAAGTAGGACTCTGCCTTCTCTAAGCCGCCAATCTTCTCACATTTGCTTTTCCTCACTTTTCTTTCATTCGTTTCTAGTAGTTAGAGGCTGGGTAAGATTCTCTCTGGAGCCGTGTCTGTCTGGAGATGAACCCTTGCTTGCCCTCTAAATGAGAGCTTCTTTAACTCTATACGCAGTCTTTAAATTTTAAAGAATTTTTATCTTGTAGGAGTCTTACATTCGACAAAGTGGGAGTCCTAGTATAGCCTATTATAGGGCGGCATAGCTTTCTCTATTGTGTATGTGTGGGAACTTATCGGACTTCTCTTCTTCCCTCGGAAAAGCTTATGGAACTCTTTTATCTTTCTTTCGCGGATGTTCTTTTATTACTTGTCTCATTCTGTTTTAAAACAATTCTTGTGATTTAATCTTCTATCTTTATGCTTTCTTTGAGAGAAAGGCTTGCTTCATGAAAGGATCAACCCCCACTCACGCACGTGTCAAGGGACTTTTTTCGCCCTTTTCTATCTAGTGTCTTCAACTTTAAGAGAGAGAGACATAGCACCTTGATTAGCACAGCATGTCAGTCCTCACTACCAAAATGCAACGACGCTGTTCATGTTCAATTCGGCACTTAGGAGCATTCTGCCATAACAAAGAAAAGAGTACTATTCCCATCTCTCACTCAGACTATTCTAGCTCTTTGAGAAAACTGGAGCGGGCGTGAGAATCTTGCTCGAACTTATTAGAAAAGCAAACCTTACTTCCATTATTGAGATATGGCAGGCACTTCGATATCTTGCTCAACGGACTCTAGTTAAAGTGGCTTTGATTAAGACGCTCTTAAACCGAAACTACGCTCTTTTAAAAGGAATCGCCAAGCAAACTGGGCTCTATCCCTTTCGCTTTCATTCTAAAACCCCCCGGACTCCTTCAGTTGGAACCTTCCCTTACAAGTTCCTTTAGAGTACGTACGGACCTCTCACTAAGAGAGAGTCCCTCTTCTCCAGTCTTCTCTAGTTAGTTAATTAAATTTTTAAAGGGGTCTTGCGTAAATGCTCGCAAGAGATTGACTCGTTTTATGACGCCCTTCCTTGGTAACGAAAGGATTGAACAATTTAAAAAAGAGCTCTGAGCGAATAGCCTACTTCTTTGAGCAGCCGAAAAAGTCAGTACAGCTTTACAAGAAAAGGTTTCTTCGTGCAAGGGGGAGTAGAAAGTTTGAATGAAGCTTCACAAGTCAAGTGCCTCTTCTTTTTTTAGAACCTTTGTTGTAAGTAAGAACTCAAGCTTACAAGGCAAGACGCAGATCGCTGCTCAAAGTTTAAGGAAGTCAGGGGGATCACCAAACAGACCGGCGTATAAGTGTACAAAGAAAACCCAACGACGAATGCGAGCTGCTCGATGCGGGTCCTCTCGGTATACAGAACTTTCGTAACAATTGTAAGTTACTTCTCATAGAGTAGAATCCTTTCATGGATATTAAGACGCCTTTTCCTTTCTTCATTCATTCGCGAAATTCGCTCTAGCCAGTGTAACGACTGACTGTTCAAAGCGCAACAACTGAGACCACTTACATTAAAGAAGGGGACCCACCCATGGAATCAATCCATCTTTCCGTATCCGCTTTCATCCTTCTTCTTAAAGAGTGCCTGTCAATGAGAAGTTCCGAGGGCGTGTGTATTGAAAATCCTCCTTTCTTTATTAAGAAAAGCCAGGCATCTTACTATACGGAAGAGCGTACATCCTACGCAATCTCCGAATGTGCATTCTTTCTTTTAGGCTTTTTCCTACTAATCCAGCCAATCTCCTTCCTGCCCAAACAGGGGCCCGCGCCTGCACGAAGAGGTGGTCTTGCGTAGAGAGTCTAGAATAAAGACTAAAAAAAGGGGCAGTAAAGGCATAGCATCTCTATTCTGATCAAGGGCTCTCGCTATAAATCTTAGTTAGACGACAGGGCGGGGGTAGACTTTCACGAGCATCCAACCAAGAGCGAAGGCCAACCAAAGGTGTTTTAAGGTGTCCGACCTTATACTATAAAGCAACTAGCACAAGCATCCTTTTCTTATGTGCACTCTGATCTAGTGGGAACGCAGGCATGCGTGTCAAATGGATCTCGGAAAGAAGCTCTCACAGGGAGGGCCTCTCTATTAGTTATAGGCTGGAATCAAGGCAAGGGGTCCTTTATTAGCCGTACCTTTTTGGGGATGAGAACAGAGGCTTCACTCCACTATACGCTTAAGTAAAAATCAAAGCATAGAGGGCCCGAAGGAGCGTAGCCCGGTGACCGCGAGGAGATAGGCTCGAACGTTGGGGAGGGGTGAAGGGGAGAGTTTATTCATCCGAAAGTCCCATTTCAGTGGAAAAACCCCGGTGAGACAGAACTTTTACAGAAAACTTGGCACTCTTAGAGCGGAAAACCTTGTCAGTCGCGAAAACACGGCCTGGGAGAACTTTTTCACCCTTTTTGAGCTTCCATTATGCCTTCTCTTAGGGGAGACTGCCCTCTTTTTCACCCTGTTTGAGCCTAATTTGATGCTTTTCTGTCAACCCGAGAAAAACAGACAGAATGGCATTTACGCTCTGAGAGGCTCCTTTTTTTCACAAAAGTTCTTCCACGTATGTAATTTTTGAGAAGAATTGGTTTTCAAAGAGGCAAGGGTCCCTTAGTTTGTAACGAATCTCCCAGCCCGCCCCGGATTTGGCGACTGACAAGGATAAAGAAAAGAGGCGCGTTGACGAGCGTACATCTGAAGGTTGGGCTAGATCGGGTGGGCTTTAGCTTCTGCTCTTACTTAATTCTTATTTACTATCAAGCCCTTTCTCTTAGGCTTCAGACAAGTTCTCACAGAATTTCATATATTATATTTATGTTTGAGATCGGAGTAGTACTAAGGAAGAGTTCGTCAATGAAAGAAATGCCCTAAATGCCCACTTGTCAGTCCTCTCGCCACTTGGGTGGGTTTTCGAAAAGGGTGCTGCCATAGGAAGTATAAGTCTTTGTCGAAACTGGGGCTGATTCTGAGGAGGATCCGGTTACACTCCCTTAGATTGGAATTTAGAACCTTGTGCTTTACCTTGGGATTTCTTTGCCGCGGCCTTGAGAGTTAATGAACTACAAAAGAAAGTCCTCGAGGAGTCAGCCGTTCGAAGAAGAGCGCCATATTGCAGGTAGAATATAGCTTGGAATCCCCCTTTTTAACCTTTTACTACCCCCTCTTATTGAAGGGTATGTCTGAAAGCCTTCAATTTAACCTCTTTTATATGACCTCGTTAAGCCAAGGTCTTTGCTTGATCAGGGCGAGATCAGTACACGAAGAGAAATCCCTCGGTTTCCTTGATGGGTGGGGCCAGGTTTTTTCTCGTACAAGGGGCAATGATTGAACAGAGACGCGTGTAGCGTTGTTTTAACACATACCATAGAATAAAGGCAAGCTTTTAAAGAAAAAGAAAGCTGCGCTTAGATGTAGGACCCGTCGGTGGTCTTTATACGCCTTTATTAGGGACTGCTTCTAATAACTTTTCTTGAGGCATACAAACTAAACTCTTTAAAACGCCGAAACATTCTGTTCCCAAACGGACTTCTGCCCGGCGTATACGTTTTTCTCGGCAAGGAGCTCCTGTGCTTGTTTTCGTTCGGAGATCGGAAGGATGTATTTGATTACTTCTTCGGATGATTCCCTTGATACCCGAGGACTTCCTATAGTAGACTTCTCTGCCTCGTTTAGTTTGGTATCCCCGCCATTAACCACTCTCTCTTCGTCTAGGCTTCATTATCCTTCTTTACTTTCTATAAACAAATGTAAAGTATGCAAGCTTTCCTTTTAGGAAAAGAAGATGAACCTTTCAGACCTCTCCTTCTCAGCCTCGCCTTCTCCTTCTTCTGATCTTAAAAACCCCTCTTGGGTTAACGCGCAAAGAGTCAAGGCCTTCTCTATCCTTTGCAGTTTCTTTGTAACCTTCCTCGGCAGTCTTCATCCCGAAACCCTTGGTTGAGCTCTTTCATTACCACTTCGAGTAGAACTAGGCTCCATTCTTCAACCTTTGGTCGAGTCGTCTTATACCTTGGCAGTCTTTCTTCAGACTGAATAGTCATCAAATTAGATTTAGGCTTTTTCATAAAACGAGAATACAAAAGAAAACGAAAAAGTCTTACTTTCTTTCTATCCTCTTTCCTCCCCTGTGTTCCTACTTCGGGAAAGCCAATCCCATATCCAGTTAGTCGAGCCTCTTTTCCTTCTCCCGATTGGTAAAGCTAGAAAAAGCCAAGCCAATTCCTTTGGGGTTAAAGAAGTAAAAAAAAAATGATTAATCATCCCACATGCGCAGATTTAGGACATAATGCTACGTCGTGTCACATGCAAGCACCGTCCTTTTTGTTTGTTTACAGAAATATATGAGACTCTTACTGTCCTACCATTAGAGGACGCGAAACCTCGCATTTATCCTAAACTCTCTGGCTATCAGAAAATTTAAGTCTCTCTCCTACGAAACTTCCTATGTACGTGGCAAAGGAGATGGGATTGTCTTTCTTAAGCATCGAGCCTTCTCTTTCTTTCTTTTTGTATTTGCTTAGCATTCTTTAACACGCAAGAGATTAAAGACGGCTTTACCTGAGGGTTAAAGGCTTGGGTGAATACGAGAGTAGCGGAGCCTTGACTGTTAAGGAGATAGAGAAAAAGACTTGAGCGCAGTGAGAGGAGAGAGGAGAATAGGCTCTTCTGAAGTGTGAAGAAGAGGAGAAGGCGTAGATTGAAAAGAGAGGAGGTGAATGCTGAGGAAAGAAGTGGAGGAGATTGAAAAGAGACTTGACCAACGGGGGAGGAAGGGGTCTTTTTGCATTCAAAGAAGGAAGTGATTTCAAACCCCATGCAGCAAGCAGTAGGAATTAGGTGGGGATAACTCGCTCCATACGCTGCTAATCCCGCGCCATTGTATACAAAGGAAAGCCTCTCTATGTATGTATTCCGTTTAATAGTGGAACCTTTGTTAGAAGCATATAACTCTTGAAACCCCTCAATACAGAAGAGGTCACCAGGAATAGAGAGTGCCAAAGAGAATTCTGATTGGTAAGCGCTCTCACAGCCCCGTTGAGGGAGAAGTCAAATTCGAATTCGCATTCTATCGTTATTCTAGCCCTTCTTTATGTTCCAAAAAGTAACTCTCCCAAATAGGCGGGAAAGGGCAGAAGTCCTTAGTAAGGCGGCGACACATCCCGCAACTGGTTTCTTAGTCTGGTAGATCCATGCAGATCAGATAGGGCGATTTATTGCGTCTGCTCGTTCGCGATTGATCCTTGACTTGAGGCCATATTATCCTTATTTAGGGCCGCTTTTCATAGAATCGTCAGCGAGTTGATAAAGAAAAGAGGGCGCATCTTAGCATTTGAAGGTTAGCTTTAGTTTAGAAATACCAAAAAACCTTTCTCCTTTATATATATGCAAGCTTGAAAGCATGGCTTACTTTACCTGTCCTAAGTCTGTGCGAAGGCTCCGCTACTGCAGGCGGGCGTGGTCTTCTCTGATGAAGAAACTCCCCTTTTTCTTGGGAAGAGGGATAAGAGTTTAAAAATAAAGGCAAAGACGCCGCTTGAAATAGTCGAATAACGCCGGACGTAACTAGGGTGATTACCAAGAGGTCTAGTCTAGCCTTTACATTATGAGCGCTTTTGCTTTGGAAAGAGGTTGTCACCTATGATTTGAAGCCCTTGCCCCTTCTCTTTCTCACACTCGAGCCCCTCTTTTTAAACCTTTGGTCGAGCTCTTACCCTAACCTCACGTACAGAGTAGGACTTAACCGAGCGGATAAAAAACTTGACTCCTCTTCTCGGGACCATCCTAAATAAATAGACGAGCAAAAGATATGCCGAGCATTAGAGCGTAGGGGATTGAGGCTTAGGGGCAGTGCGCCGAGCCGGCTATTCGCAGATAAACCAAGGCTGCCAGGTGACCAACGCAAAGCGAGGGATCCTACTTCGCGTCTCCTTTTAGTGGGATTGGGGAAACTTGTACCAATTCCTCGAGCAAAAGACCTCTGACTTTAGTGTCCGCCAACAAGCGCACTTGCTTACTTTGCTCACTTTCTGCCGTGGTAGTTGGAGAACTTCTCGCCTGTAATTCCTTCCTTTGGATGGGAAAAGCTCTTAACAAACAGAGTCATAAAACGAATTTCATATGATTAATTAAGGCACCTTAGTGAATTACGTCAGGTCAGTAAGTAAGCGACATAAAAAAAGGTAAATGAGAAAGCCATTCTAGCAGAGTTCAAAACAACCATACCTATGCTTAGCGCGTCCCTATGGGATTACTGCAAGAGAGGACTCGGCGCCTACACAAAAAGGCAGCAAAGATAGAGGGATCCTCAGTGGAATTAAACTGCGTAAACTATTGCCTCAACTCCTACTACCTCAAAGAGAGGGCTTGGTCCCAAAAGGGTTTATTTAAAGTAAAGAGAAGGCTTAATACAGATGCCTAACACGAAGTTTTAGCACCCACCCTTAGTCTGGCGCTCCTCGTTTTCCTTTTTTCGAGTCTCAATCCGATCGAAGGCATTTCAAAAGGGATTCACATCAGTGAGTGAAGTCGCATTCTTTCTTATTTATAGGACATCGGAGAAGTAGCTTCTGGGCAGTGCTAAAGGAGGTTCGACCCCTTCCTAGCGCATAAAAGAGAAAGAAAAGAATAATTATAATTTGACGCTTACTGCCGCATCCTTAGTTTAAAGCAGACTTTGCTTTCTTGATTTAAATAGGATATCATATATTAAGTATAAAAAAAGAAGTTTATATATCGTGCATTCCTCGGAAGCGAAAGGCGGATAAACCTCCTGTAAAGAGTAGAGGCTCGAACGTGGGATTCGGCTAGTGGTTCACCTGAGAGCGCGGCCTGGGATCGATGAGTCAGGTATGTATATAATGAGCGATGCAAGAAAGCTATGATTGTAACAAGACGAGTAAGCCCGAGTTCTCCTAAGCTCCTTCTGAGTCCGGTATGCGCCAGGGCACTTCTATCTTAATATATATACATATATAATGTAAGTAGTTTGCTCTTCTGCTTTTCTTTCCGTCTTCTCTAAGGGAAATGAGAGAATGTAGACTGCTAAGAAGTTCTTTTTCTCTTAGTCTGAGAGTCTCTAATCTGCAAATCTGAGGGCTTATAGTTTAATTGGTTGAAACGTACCGCTCATAACGGTGATATTGTAGGTTCGATCCCTACTAAGCCTACTGCGCCCCCACTAGGACCGGGGGACGCTTAAAGAGATGTCTCACTTGCTTACCATCTTAGATCCGAACGTAGGACTTTTCTCCAACGGCGATATCACATACATAATATATCAACTCTAGTATATATAGAGTTGCTTAACAAATACACTGGAGTAACTGTCAAAAGAGAGGGCGTGCTCTCCTTTAAACGAAAGGGTGCGCTGGACAACCCCTCCTGTACTAGTAAAATAGCGCTAGGGCGGCAGGTCCTTTTGAATTCTTTGACATGGCAATGACCTAGACTCAGGGCTACTTCGCGGAGAAGCTTTCCATGCCATTGGTCTGGTAGAGATCAGACCGGGTGCAGCTCTGTCACTTGAGCGGCTCGAGGCCTTCTTCTAATAGGAGCGATCGATCCATCCGGATTGTCCGATCTTTAAAAAAGAAAGTTTATTGCTTGGCTGGCAGTACCGTGTGAAATTTCCGAGCCCTTTGCCTTATTTCATTCAACAAGACGGCGTGGAAAAGAGGAGTCTCCCCTCCTGGCAAGAAAGTTCATGGGCGCTTACTACAAGGAAGAATTCAAATATGCGACCATACTCGAGTATAAAAGAATTCCTTTGATAGGGATCCTTCTTCGAAGAGATTTAAAGCACGTTCAGGGGATAGGTGGATGGCTCCCTCTTAGTAACCACGTTGGGACAGGCTGACCAAGACTCCTTCCAAAACCTAAGGATCTATCTCGGCGGTGCTCGAATATATATGTATCCACCTATCTCGAGACAGACGCGCTCTGACGTCTTGGGGAGCCCCTCTCTAGCAAAGCACGACATGAATTTCGTAAAATTTATATGTAAGACTTATATAAAGAGTGAGTCTCCAGATTCGCCTGAATGGTGGGAATCTCCGCTATCTACTTGAGCGCAAGCTTTATAATCTGCTTTGCAAGAGAAGTTAGTTCTCTTAGGAATCCCCGTGCAAGAGGGACGGACAAGAGTAAGAGGTCGCTGTCCAGTACAAATGCAATGAGAGGGAAAAGTCGTCGAGAGGTCCCATTTTATAAGTAGAAGGGCTTAACGCATAATCGAAGAGAGCCCCTTTTGGTGACTCTGAATTGGCCACTGCGTCTTGGTCAGATTCATTGCCTACGCCTTCTTCTTTGTCTGAAACTCGACCTGCTCCCCTTTGTTGAATGTACGGCACCGGAACTTAGTCTACTTAGTGGGAGACTTCATTTTGATCTTCTTCATTGCCTTAGACTCCGCCAACAAGCGCTCCTTCACCTTACTTTTGCATTTTACTTTGTTTTATGAAAGTCCAAAGTATGCCGCTTCTTTTTCGGGGCTTAGACTGACCGCGGGCATGGCTGCTCTGGAAAGTTTCTCATGGGGCTTAGGCCGAGCTTTTTCATAAACCCGCTTAGTTAATTTTGCTTAACAAGGTCTTTCCACGACGAATCTCAATTTGAAAGGCTTTCTCTTCATCTACTACTATCTCGTAAGATCTAACCCGAGCTATGGATGTTACCACAGGACTTCTTCTTTTCGCGGGGCTTAATTTCTCGAGATATGACTGCGCCGGTACTGGACTCATACCTTACTGTTTGAGCCTAGAAATCTTTGATCGGGTAGAAACTCCTTGGATCGCCGACTGACCGCATCAATCGCTGGCTTCGTGACTGCACCGGTAAGTGAACAACTCTTGTTATCGCAGTTTGATCCGCTAAAGCTTCTCCTCTAGCGTACCCCTTCTTGACAGTCAGTCTATGTTATACCTCTCCTGTTATACGTCTCGTCAAGGATCTTACAGGATAAAAGAGAAAGGGTTGCTGGCATTGTTTGAAAGAAAAGCCTTTTCCTTTTCTTATGCGCGCCGGTTTCTTTTTTTATGGAGCGAAAGAGAGGAGGAATCACTGAATAGTAGGCCGAGATTTGCTTCTTGGGGGGAGTCTTGACTTTAATTTAAGGCAAAAACCTTAACCTTCTGTTCATCTCATAGTTTTGGGTCAGGCCCATTCTTGTCAGGATCTCCCTTATGCCCCCTGTCTAACTCGTTACAACAAGCGAAGAAATTTTTAATTCTGAAGCACCAAACTGGGACAGCACAGCAAGAGCCGGTCCGCCACCTATCCGGAGTCCTTTCCCTCCTAGACTTAGCACACGCATTCTTAGATTGACGCGATTATGTCATTTTATGAACAAAGCCCAAGACAAAAAGAGAAATTCTAGGCATGTAGAGTAAGAGAATTCCCACCAATCGAACCGACTACTTCTTATGTGATCTTTCCACTTCTTCACCTTCTGGTCTTCTCTCCTTTTATTTAGTCGAGCCTCTTTCATCTAATGTTTTCACGATACGGCACCGCGGTCTATTTTGTATTTGAAAAAGAATTAAACCAGTTACATTCCATGAAATTTTGATTAAATTCAGATCAAGTTGTAAAGGGGAAATCAAATACAAAAAGGTTTTTGCCATATGATACTTAGAATGTTCTTAAATTCTTTACTCCGAGACCCCCTGCCGAAGAGATAAAGGATGTCAATGGCTTGAGCAGCGGTAATGGGAGGGAACTTCTTTTATGGACAAGTCGCTTATAACAGGTAGAGTGCAAGGCCGCCCTTGGTTTCAATTCTTTACTTTAGTAGAACCTTCTTCCTCGTAAGTGACTCTTTTTTCGAAAAGCCTCCCCGCTGAACACAGGATTCTGTTTAAGATTTAAGAGGAGTCTTTAAACCAAAAACGAGATTATCTGTACCTGTACATCTAATTGTTCATCCCCTTCTCACGTCCTTCGGTCGGGATACAGAGATCCTTTTTTGTCTGATCTACTATAAAAAGGTTGCAGCAAGTCAAGCAGTAATCTTTGTTGACGCGAGACAATTAGTTAAATCTCAGAACCTAAGGCTTTCTTCGATCCATCATACTATGACTAACTACTCTTTTAAGTTTAAGAAAGAGAGCTACGCATCTATGTCTATTCTCCTATATTCTATTAGAAGTGACAGGCTGGAGCTACGCTATCCGTCTTTTGCTTCTGCCAGTTAGACAGTTAGAATAGAAGCTTTCTATCCCAGTTAGAGTACGAAGATCAGAAGAATCTCACTTATAATTTTTCTTTATGTTTATGAGAAAACTACACTACATATAGCGGCGTGAGTTCTCTTTGCACAGAGGAGGAGTCCTCAAGATGGGACGTTCAATCGCTTGCAAGAGAGAATTTTTTATATCTGTTAGCACCGTTGACCTGGGCCTGCCCCTATAGCCTTCTTAATTTAGCTTTTTAGTAGATCAGATGTAGAGGGCGGCTTCCAGAATATCTCTTTCTTCGCCCTGTTACAAAACAAAGCAAAAGTAAAAAGATATTGCAAATCATTAGTAGCTGGATCGTGGATCACAAGTAGATACCTCTTTTTACTCTGTACAAGTTAGTTCTACTTTTAAGTTAAGGTCCATTCTCTCCTTGGTACAGCTTACTACTAATTAATGTATGATCGTGGTATGCTGTCATCACTATATCGCTGAGATTGCTCCTCGAGAATAGAAACCTCTTTGTCCAGGGAGAACAAAGACGCCATCCTTTCGAACGCTTTACTTGATTATATATTCATTCTTCTAGGGGCACCAGTCAGAGACAACCGGCAAGTGGGCCTTTTTTCATTCCGATCCACCACTGAGTCGCGCCATTACTTATTACTATGCTCGCTAACAAGGGGTGAACTCAAACCAACCCTTCTTTCCACCCACAACAAAGAGAGATAGGGCAAGCAAACTCCTAAAGGGAAGCTTCATTAGCCCAGAAAAGAAGTTAACCTTTGCTCCTTAAAGATGTGAACTTTATTATATATAGAGATAAAAAGAGATTAATCAGAAAAGAAACTGCTGTAAATGTTTTGTTTAATGGCACCGGTCAAAGAAATGAAGGTCTCAGAGAAGCCCTTGTTAGTACAAGCAAACTTCCTAAAGCTCAATTCCTCGTATCATATCGCCTTTGCATTTAAGAATTCTTTTATTCGCTGCAAGGCTTTCTTATCACTTTCCAATTGGGGAAAGCTCTACTTCCAGAGACTCATTTCCGCTTAAGTCAACCTAACTCTATCTATGGGGATTGATTCTTTCGGCACCCCCCGCTATCCTCTTTTGTAAGAACGGAGCTTTCTTTCTAGCCCTTCTTCAATCATATGATTTAAGCACGGGCGGTTAATAAGCGAGCAGGCAGGTGTATAAACGAATAAAGGCGCCCAGCCACGCATCATTTTACAAAAAAGTAGGAGATCACCCAATTTCCTTGTCTGAACCAACAGTTTTAGGATTTTAGCAAAAGTCTTGAGATTTTTAAAATACTCGACATATTCTCACTTCATAGATTACGAAGCTCCCTCTTAGGAGAAGGGCGTGGTAGATAATTTTAGCCGAAAAGAAAAAAAAGAATGTAGAGAAAAAGCATCCTTTATTTACAAACCAAAACAAAAGCAAGATGCTTATATAGAAAGAGCAAGGTATAGATGGCGCTAAAAAAGGGGAAAGCCCCCGCTGCTGCCTCTTAAGCTTGGGGAATTTTTGCATTTACTTCTTTCAGACTTCATCCGTTGATGGAAAAAGAAAAGGTGTATCATGTAGGATTCCTGGAGATACTAAAAAGAAAGGTCATAAAAAAAGATGACAAGTAAAGTACCATCCCAACATCTCGTGGAACAAGGAATCTCGAAGAGTCGAGTTAATGTTTGTTAAGTGACTACGTGGCTTATTTTTATTATATTAATAAAGAAAGCGCTCGTCAACACGCTCTTCCTGTATTCTTTATTAATTAGAAAGCTATTTATCATGGGCAGTTAGATCAGGACATGCTCTGCCGCGAACCTGTTAACAGATAGGGGGCGCTATCGTCGTCAGCTCTACAATAAGGGCCGAAGCAGTGTCCACTGAAGTGCGATTGATATTAAAGAGTAGACTTCTCAGCATCAAAAGAGTTCTTTCCTCTATCTATGAAGTCTTGTCTTTTTCATGTAAACTCATGGAATAAGGGAAGAAGCAAAAGGAGGAGACCCTCGCTTCTAGACTTCTAGAAAAGTTCTGAAAAAGAAATGTGATTAAATACCACTCACACCTTACTTTACCGCTCTTTTTCCTTTTTCTGTGGCTGCACATGCCTTACTGACTGATTTCTCTATTCTTGTCTTGTTGTGCTAGATCTTTGTAATAGCTCACCTTGCTATAGAGCTTTATTCTAGCCTAGCTATTCTAGTTTTTGTAGGAGTGTTGTTCAAATCGCGCAAAAGCGCTTAGTCAAGTAAATGCTCTACTAAGAAGGGAGGAATGTCGCACGATATAGAATAGAATTAGGTTCGAAAGCTTCAAACTTGCTTATACTTAGCGAGCGGTACAAGCAAAAGAAACCCACCTCTCGGTCTTGGTAAAAGCAAATAAATAAGATTATAAAGAGCAGTATCAACAAAAAGGAAACTAGGTTTCTGCTTTAGTTCGCTCTATATGATTGACCTCTTTCTCTTTGTTGTCATCAGGCTCCTCTTTGCCTTTTGTCTTCTCAGGAAACTTGAAAAAGGAAAAGCTGAGTCCCTATGATTCTTGAAGGCAGCAACGCACCCTTTCGTCTGTTAAGAGCAGCTCCTTCTTCTCGACTAGGTCTATAAATGCGAGGCCAAAGAAATTGGACGACTTCTTTCGATTCATTAGTAGTAGTAGCCGGAGTCATGCTCTAGGAGGTTTACTAATTGTTATGGGACCTTTTTTCGTTCCAATGGGCGCGGGTAAACGAGACGACTCACATCAAAATACGAGTTACTTTTTTCGCTTATAAGCGTCTTCGATTTCTATTTTACTTTCTTTAGTAGTTAGTATAGAAGCCTTAATTTCGGCAAGGGGGGCGTACCATCCGCCCCTAAGAGGAAGTTAGGGCAATACCTTTATCTCTTACTTACTACGCGCCCGTAAGCGCTTACTTGCGGTGATTTCATAAAATACGTTTGATTGATAGGAGATAAAGAAAAGATCCTTTGCCTAGCGCCTAACTAACTAAATGTAAGGCCCTTTTCGGCGCTTTCTCGCTTACTAAGCCTACCTTCTAACTATCTATCTATAAGGCTAGCTCCTAAAGAGCAAGATTTCGTTTTTATCTTTTAACTCCCACCTTCACTAATAACAAGAGGGAGCGCTTTCTAATAGTTGGGATTTTTCCTTTTCAAAAGATAGATGTGTAGTGAACGAACCAGTTGCTCATAGCTTCGCCGCCCCTATACCTTTTCTTTACCAGCTCTGCACTCCAATCGGGACAGGCACTAGCTACCTATACACTTAATTACATTATGTACCAAACTGGAATTCAGGAGGTTCGAGACCACACCTTGCTTGGATAAGAAAGGTATAGAGGGAGGATTATCTTCCTTATTTATATATTTGGCTTGGGCACTTTTACTTTGTTGTTATTCAACTTCGAGAACCTCTGTATATTAGGACCGCTCGAGAGGGGAAGAGAGGGCACGAGGTTGAACGTTAGTGAGAGGACACGCAGTGGAAGCGACTGACAAGGGGAGGAGAAGAGCGTTAGATAAGCCCGGAGAACGGGGCTCGACTGCTTAAGGGGGTAGAGAGGGGAAAGAAGTTCGGAAGAAAGACAGGAGTAGCTACTCGACTGCCGAGGTAGAAAATGATCGGGCGTAGCGAGATGGCTTTGGGCAAGCTCTATAGAGAAATGCAAGAGGCAGAAAAAAAGGGTAAGCTCGAGTTAAATGTAGGGGCTTCGTACCGTTGCTCAGTTCTAGAGGAAAGGCTCGGACATGGCAACTCTCTTGCTCTTATCCGGGCAAGAATAATAATTAAAAGAAAAGTACTACTAGTTGTGGGCTAATGCTATTTATCCTGTTATCTCCTACTTAATCCGGATCGACACCTTTTTTATATATGCCCGCCTTCTTTCTATCTTCTTTCTAAAATAAAAAGGTCTCAATTGGAATTTCATTTAGGTTAGCGCCTCCTTACTCTCTTGCTCGCACTAATATAATATAGATCTCAGTGAGGTAGTTCTTCTACTAAAGACTTTCTCGTGATAAGGTGGCTACATCAGGATCGTTATAGTATTCGTAATCACGCTAAGCTCCGGGGCGAGGCCTATTCTAAGGGCCAATTCTAAAGGCTAGCTTTGGTAGGGATCTCCTTGATTAAAGTTATATATAAGAAAAAAGCGAGTACTTTTCACATTCCGAGGGGTGTGGCAATCCTTCTTGGTTGTTGAACAAGAAGTCAGTTACCTTATGAAGGCACTCTTTTCGTCAATATTGGAAATAGAACCTACACATGGATGGAGACATTTGAGAAAAAACCTTCGCGATTAGATCTTGCTAGGAAATTCTGGCATTGGAGAAAGAAGACAGCTTTCGGGTTTACGCTGCCAACCTCTTGGGACCTTTTTCCCTTTCGTTTCTAAACCTTTCACATCACAAAGTTAAAGACTGAAAAACCACGCACACTTTCTGATTTAACAAATCTTATTGTCCCCAGCCGGAATTGCATCACGACATGCATGGCCGCCATCTCCTCTCGGAGCTTCCTTTTTCTTTCTTTGGTCTGGGTTTATATCTTTTCCATTATGTGACTTGACTTTTGGTAAAGTTATGCCAGATAGACGGAGCTAAAGGAGATGATGGGAGTTTAAATGATAGAAAAGGCTAAGTAAGACTATGAACAGCTGCTGAAGTTGCATGCATTCTTCTTTCTATTAAGCCCGCACATATAATATAAAGAAAGAAGAGGGTAGAGATAAATGAGACTCGAGCATAGCAGCGTAAGGCATGACATGACTCTACTGCCAACGATTGCTTTATAAAGGCTCGAACGGATGTGACAAGGGGAAGAAGTAGGATCGCATATAAACAAGAAGGGTAGGAGATGGGTGAGGGTGTGAACGATGGGGAGAGGAAAGTTCCTAGCTCTAAGATAAGACCGGCGCGCTCGGGATCCCCCATTCTTCGGTGACGCGGGCTGGCCATCGAATTTGCATCAAAAACGTTATGACAAGATTCATACTCATGGGAGCTTTTTCTAATTGGAAAGAATTCTTTCGACTATTGGCCTAGATTTCCATCCCATTTCAATATAGAGGGGTAGGAACAAAACCCTCTACTAAGGTAGAAGAAAAAAGCCTCTTCAGGTAAGGGTACTGCGATTAGAACTACAAACGTGGCAGCTGAGTCTGGTGAGTCTAACTCCGCCTTATCTTAGCTAACATTCTCAAATGCTTGCCTTTACAATTAATTGAACAAAACGGGTGAATCATCTGGCCCAGGAGTTGCTTGCTTCTTTTGGCCGTCGGGCAGAACGTCATCTCTTCCTTCCGACTGAAGCCCCAAAACAAAAAGGGCGGGGGTTTGCGAACTGGCTCCTTTCCTTATAATGCGTGAGTAGGACAGCGCGAATAGTGACCCCGGTGTACAGACTTGACTGGAAGTGAGTCGTCTAATCATATATAATTTTGGATCACTTTTTTCTCAGTGAGCGCTTTAAATCATCGGACCTTCCACAGTACGCCAGATTGTAAGCAAATAGGTTGAGAAAGAGAGTTCGCCCTGTCATCCAGTGAAACCATAAAAAAGAAAAGCTGCAACCTGTGCTAGAAAGTGAAAAGCAAGTCTAAGGGTATATCTACTACGAGCTAAGTCGGAGAAGAATGAGGGGTTAAGTGACTTCCTTCTTTTTTTTAACTTCAAAAACCCTCCTAAGAGAGAGTCTCCTTGAAGAGCTGCTTGAAGAAAGACAAGAGCTAAAAACTAAAACCTCTCAGTTGCATAGTAGGTCGGGTGGGAAGGCTTCTATAGAAAAAAGTCTCAACTCTGCGCTAGGTTAGAAAAACTCTCCTTATTTTTATAGTGACGAGAACCCTCGGAGAAGAAAAGGTGTTAGAAACCATTGCACTCTCTGCCCACTAGATTAAGGCGAAAGCTCCTTACTTTATAGGTGTTCTTTATCTTTCGTACGTCCCTATGAGTAACAAGTTACCGCCTGCCTGGGGTGGATGATGCTCACGCCGGGGATATGCTGCAAGATTAGTAATAGCAATGATCTGACTACTTTCGATTAAATGAACATAGGAAGCCAGGCTAAAGGCAGGGAAAGAGATGCTCGGTCCTTCGAAGAATTTAAAAGAATTATATAAAGCCAGTAAAAACAAAACAAAGGCTGGAGCCAATATAAGTTTGTCGCCTACGCGAGTTTTCCATTTTTATTTGATACAGAGCTTAAATGAACGAAAGACTACTAAGGGAAAACAAAAAGACTCGGGTGCAGGCGGGAGAAAAGAGGCTCGACTAGAACGAAGTGGAGGGTGTCGACCGATAGAGGGATACCTGAAGCGGGACTCGACTGAGAAGCAAAAGGACCTCTTGTTCGACCCGAAGAGCGAAGAAAAGAAAGAGAAAGGACCTCCAATCAATGCAAGAAAAGATGCCAAACAAACAAGCACAACAAGTATGAAAAAGAGAGCGAAAAACAAAGTCCGAAACTAAGTAGATCCCCCACTCCCCGCGGAACCTCGCCCGACGAGCTATACACGGCCGGGCCTCCAGTTACCACTCACGTATCTTTGCAATCTCTCTCGTTCGCTCCTTCTACCCTCCCTCCTCGTCTTCATGTTTCAGCCGAGCCTTTCCTCCTTCATCCCTTACTAGAAACCGAGTCTCGCCCTGCCCAGTCACCTCTAAGGGTGCCAGGTCTGCTTGGGCTTGTCCCATGGAACCTCTAGGCAGTTAACTTCGTGGATGATTCGAAAGACAGCTCTGATCAAACACTCTCATTTGTATAAACTCGAGCAGACTCGAATTCAAGATCTCTTCTTCATTCTTATATACGTATATGGTAATAGAGGTTTCACGTTCTTTGAGCTGCTCTTGTCTTCATCTTTCACTTCTCTTGTCTTAAGAGTGAACTTTTCTAGGGAAAGCTTGCTTTGGGACCGTTTCAACGTCTCTTTCCTTTGCTTTACGCTTGCTGCAAAAGGGGGGGCTTTCTTTAAAACGGGCACCTTCTTTTGTGAGAAAGTCTAATTCTCTATTCTAGCTGCTAAAAGTAGGCATCTAAATGTTCAAAGTGAATCCGGCAGAAAGGTAATGCTGTGAAATCTCTCTCATGAAAAACGTTAATTGATTCGGCAGATTGGTCCTTGGTTTCTACTAAAAAGCCTAAGAAAGCTGAGCCTACTGGGGCTGAATTTCGGCTAACAAAGACGAGTCTTGATTGAGATTGTTCTATCGCGCGCGCATTCCTCTTTTCTTGATTGACTTTCGCTTCGCTATCCTCACCAACCCGAAGAGCCCCCTTCTCTAGTGCTTTTATGCTTTCTATTTGCTGTGCCTTCTTAAGTTACCGGTGCTTTTTTAGTTCGTAAAACTTGTATGTCTTAAGAACCGCTCTTTCCTTTATTCTAGGGCGGCATCAAAATCACCAGATTCGTTTAAATTCTTATATACGTATAAGGTAATAGAGAAGTTTTCTTTCCCAACTTCTGCTCCTGGGTCAGACTCATCACATAACCGCGTGATATCTATAAAAAGATTAGACCTTTTTTCTTTCAACGGAAAAAGTGTAGCCAACTCCTCTTATTGTGAAAACGAGAAGCCCCGATCCTTCTTCTTCAATGTCTGTATCAAACGTAAAGAATGCCCGAGCCTTGGGCTATCACCGAAAGGCGTCCTTAATTAGACGGAGAGTGGGAAATCCATCTAATCCAAAACATTGGGTTTTACGTGCATTCCTCTTTGATTTGAAATGTCTGTCATGATAAGTGCCTCACCCTCTCTGGCAGAAAAATCAGTGAATTAACGAACGGAAGAACTTTTCTTAAAAACGCCTTTCACTTTACTTTGCATTTTTGAGCGGGAAAAAGCTTTCCTTACTGAAGTCCCTCTTGAGTGAGTGCAGCACACACCTAAGAAAGCGCTACTTTCTGCCTTCTTTGCTTTACTCAAGAATCCTGCCGCGAGAACAGAGAGGCGGCTCGAAAGAAAGATACGTATTTTGCTTCCAGCTTCCTTGAATCTTTGTCGAGTCTCTTGCCTAGTGCTTTTCTTTTTCTCCTCTACTTCACTCTTCAGTCGCCCTTTCACTACCTCCTTCCCAGCCGTGTAAGCACCTCGGGTCGAACAAGGTACCGCTCCCCACCTCGTCCCTCAGTATTCACCTCCTTTCCCTCTTTCCTCGCCTTAACAGTTGAGCCTAACTCCTTTACTTACCCCCTCTATTCCCTAGAGATTCGCAGATTTACACACCTAGCGCTCCTAACTTTAAGCTAGTGACTAGGTCCCTGTACTCGGCCCAGTAATAAGCCAAGTGATTCTAGATTAAGAAGAAAAAAAGAAAAGAGAAAGGAAGCTCACTTCACTAACCAAAGAAAAAGTGCCTAATCAGAGGGCCAAAGCCGGAGCAAAACGCAAGATCTCTTCTTCATTCTTATATACGTATATGGTAATAGGGCTTTTTCGCCAATTTCAAGCCGCTTGAACTGCCCCTTTCCTGCAAATTGCACTATTCTTCTCCTTAGTATCCGGCTGCTTTCTCTTTTCTTTTTACGATTGGAACGCTCTTCTCCTTAGTAGGAAATAAGACAGAGAACAACAAGAATTTCAGAGAAAGAGAGACTTTTCTACGAATACAGGAGGGGGATTCAAACGCTTTATCCTGTACTTTCTTATACTAACTATAACGCTCTTTACTCCCCCGTCGGTAGACCTCATCTCCCCGCAGCCTCATACTTCAGCCGAGCCCTTTTCTCCTCAGGAAATTTATACGTCTTACGTTTGATAACTAAAGTTCCCACTTTTCCTACTCTTTTGGTAGACTGCGTCCACTCTTATCTCTTCTGACTTTTCTTGCTTGCTTTATGGCACTTCTTAAGAAAGAGAAGTTCACCCCCTTCTTTGTTAACCTCTTTTTGCATATACGTAGTATAAGAGGCCGATACCCGCCCCAGAAGGAAGGAAAGAGAGCTGCTAAACACATTTACGAACTTCATGGATGCTTTAAGGAAAGAAAAAAGATTCACATTCATTCTTATTATACGCATATGGTAATGAAGATGGAATTCATCTTACAGATTAAGGGGCCTGGTCGATGCTTAACATCTTTTCTTCCTTCGAATCATCGTAAAAGACAGCTTCGCCGGGAGCTCTGACAGAGCAATTCCCAGCAAGCCCCGCGTACTTACAAGTCTCTAGTGTATGAAGGGGTCGTCGTAAAGGTGCGAAGTGGGATCGAGTGAATACGAGAGGGCACAGAGTGATGTCGACTAGAAGGAGATGAGCCCGGAGGCGAAAGGGCGAACGTTAGTGAGACAGGGTGAAGATCGAAGAGAGAGGAGAAAAGGGCTCGGCTGAAGTATGAAGAAGAGGGTAGGAACGTGGGATCGGACGTTAGTGAGATAGATAAGACAGGAAGAAAGATAAAGAGCTCCACCCAAGGATTCTTCCAATTCTTATAAGCCCTGCTTTCCCGAGGACTTTGCACAGTCACAAGAAAAGTTTACCAGAGCAGTGACCTTCTGCGAGCGAGAGCAAAGAACACACATTCTACAGTGGCGCACTTTTAAGAGCCCGCTTCCCTGTTTTAAATTTTAAAAGAAAAGGCGAGATACATTCTAATCTAATTCTAATTTTTTTCTGGTCCAAAATTGTATAAAGAAGAAGGAATCATAAGAAATACATGGGATTAAGAAATCATGTGTATTGTAAGAGCTTTAACTTTAGCTTATGCCCCGAGTAAAGGATGCCTTACGCTCTTCCACTATGTTGGCACCAAAAAACTTCTTTTTACGCATGACATCTTGAAAGCCAAGCCGCGACTGAAGTGAATAGGCCCCAAACTTCGAAAGCGCCCGGCAAAGAGCCAGATGAAGCACCTAATCTGCACACAAGAAAGAGAGCAACTAAGGCGGGATAATACGAACAAGAGCAGGTTCTCAGTGGGTGAAAGAAAAAGACTCTAGCCTAGTCTGTCTTAGTAGCGAATGAAGCGAGCAAAGGAAGTCCTGACAGTTCATGATGATCTCCCAAAATCTATGCCTTCACCTTTTCCCTCTTCCTTCGACTAGACCACCAAACTATGAAATTTCGACCGAAGCTGGTTCTAAGCGCGAGCCTGGGTTGGCTGAGGAGAGAGGCTCGGTTGAAGAGGGGGGGTGGTGAGGCTTTAACCTCGAAACAAGCTCCACACGTTAGTACCTAGATCTTTGGGCTGGGTGGAATGCCATAAAGAGGCAAGCAGAGGAACAAAAGGGACAAGTAAAGAAATGTAATGCAAGGAATGCTCTAAAGGAAGAGTGAACTTTTCTTTACCTTTCGCTGCTTTCTTCGGAGCAAGGGTCAAAGTCAAACATTCTTATATATGTAGTACTTTGTCTGCCGTTGAGAAAGAAGTAAGAACCAAAGGAGAAGAAAGTTGACGGAAAAGAATCTTTAAAGGGAAAGAGTACAGTTTAAAAAAGGGTTCTGAAAGACCAAATTGCCTGTTTAAGGACTATAGTGATGGTTCTACCCTTTTTCTAGGGCGGCTTGCTTTGTTTGCAAGAAGAGAGAATAGAGGCTCGACTGAAGTATGAGGACGAGAAGAGTGAAACGAGTGTGTTCGATGGAGAGGGGAAGACTCAACTGCTAAGTAGAGGAGATAGGTAGACTGAGGTGTGTTGCATTTTCTTCTTTCTTCAATCGAGAACTTCTTCGGGTAGAACAACAAGGCTAAGCCCTATGTTTTATCCTCTGCTTGATGCTTCAACCGATTCCTTAGCAGTCGCTACCACTCTTTACGGGCTTTCTATCTTCTCATCGCTGTGCTCGAGCTTATTTAATTCTACCTTCATACTGAAGTCTACCTCGTTCCTATCTCTTTGGTCGAGCCCTTATCCTTACGTTCGAAAAAGAACTTCCCTCTGGGCTTTCCTTCTCTCATTGGTTGACCTCGTCACCCCGCTTCTCCTCGCCTCTACTTCATTCTTCAGACGAGCTATTTAAACCAATGAAACGAACGCCTTGACCGGAGGCAGCCCATCAACTTCATTGTATTCTGCTTCTTTTCTTCCTTCGCTCGTGTACTCTTCGCCTTATTATTCCCAAAGGTCCCTGTCTTAGTCCCGTTAATCTTGAAGTTCTTCCTCTTATTATTCCCAAGGTAACTCATATTCTTTGTCTTCTTCAGCTTCCACTTCTTTAGTTTGAGGTGAGGTAACGAGGTGGACCAAGGAAAGGGTAAAGCTTAGAAAGTTCTCGACTGACTGCCAAGGAGAAGAGAGAGAGAAACGGGACTAGAGCATAGCGGCGAGAGTAGAGAGTAGAGAGGAGCCGCGTTCTGCCCGAAGTGGGGTCGACTTATTCTTAAGTTTATCCCGCCCGCCAGGGAAGGTGTGTCTTAAATGTCTTGCGCCCCTTCAAGTAGGAGGTCTTTTACGTCTTTTTCGCAAAGCAAGGTCTTGCCTTTGGGTGGAGGAACTCTCCTTTCTATTTCCAATTGCTGTGTTACATCAAAGCGCTCTTTTCTTTACCTTTCTTCTACTTGTGTTGTGAATTTGACGTTTGGATTCCTTTATACTCTCTTTTCAATCGAGTCCTCTTTTAGGAATGGCATCGTGGCCACTAGCTTTAATTCTACGCCCTTTCATATATATATAAGTTAAGTACACGCGCGCGTGAGTATGACTTCAATCGACCGTAAGCGGGAGAAGAAGGGTGAGAGTCTTAACGATCATACAATGGGGCGAAGGCTTAAAGGAAAGAAAGAGAGTAGAACCGCGCGCTTTCCAATGAGCACTTTGATAAAGAAACTTCGTTAATTTGTCCGCTTCAACCAGATAACAGAAGAAAGTGAATAAAAGAGTCTATAAGCCCAAATTGCCTCCTTTATTTTTCTTCCTCTAGGGGCGGATTTTACATACATAAAGTAAGAAGGCGGGGGGAATCGACTAATAAGGAGATAGGGTGCAGACTGTTGACCGTAGGCCCCTTGTGGGGCTCGACCATGAGGGAGAGGAGATAGTGAAAGAAAGACTGAAGAATGAAGGAGAAAGTCAGAATGTTTTATGTTCTTTTTCATTTTATTAAGTTTGGTCGTTCTTAAAAAGGCATAAAAGCAAATGTGGCTATTCTTTCTGCATAAAGGCTTCCTTAGAAAGCAAGAGCACAATTGAAAAAGAGGTAAGATTCTCTTCTTCCTTATATATTTATATCCTTTGTATGTTTTTCTCTTCATTTTTCCTCTTGATGTTCAAGTGTGAGAAAAAGAATGAGAACTTTGAGAAACTTCTTCCTTTGTTTTTCCATTTCAACCAGACAGAATCATTTATGACTGCCTGTTAGCAAGAAAGTGACACCGTGGGATCGACTGGCAAGAAGGGAAGTTTAAGGCTGTTAAAGAAGATAGGCCGGAAGAAGCAAAGCGGTTGAATACTACAGCTCGACCAAGGATCGGACGAATGTCAGAAAGAAAAGTCTTTTTTTAAAGCAAGTTCGCGGAAAAGAATGTGAAAAGAGAAAGAATGTGCAAATTCTAATAAAGAGTCTTTAAGCCCATTTATCCTATTTTGTTTGCGCCAAAGTCCAATCAATAAGATTCCTTCTAAAGGAAAAGCTCCAAAATGCGCCCATCACACCCTATTTCAATTCGTGTCTTCATGTAAAAGTCTCCGAGAAAGTTTCTTGGAAGAAGGATAAGCTCCTGCCTTTCAACAATAACAATAGAAAGATAAAGAGAAAAAATAAAGAGAGCAAGAAGAGCGAGGTCGAGCGCATGTGAGAAAGATAAGAGCCCGGAGGGGGCTTTGCGCGTGCATGAACCGCTGCAAAGAGCAGATGGTATAAAGTGCAAGTAAAGAGTGACCTGACTTTTCGTTCGTTTTTTAGGGCTGGTTCGTATTTCAAAATAAAACGAGGAGATTGCTTGATTAAAAGAAAAAAGGATCGAGCATAGCGAGAGGAGAAGGAGAAGACTGATAAGGAAAGGACCCGGAGGAGGGGGCGGCGAGACTAGAAGGATCGGGAAAAGAGACGTTCATACGAGAGGAGCGGGGTGAAGGGCATTAGTGATGAGGATCAGATCGGGTGAGGAGAAAGAGTCGAGCATTCGTGGGATAGTCCGAGTCGGTACTTACTCGGGTTCAGTCTGTCTAAAGAGGGGTCGTAATAATTTCCTGGCAGGAAAAGGCTCCGCTTAGAGGAGTAGCGTCCCAAAGGATAGTAAAAGAGTATAGAAGAGTGGAATTTCATGCCAAATATATAGAGGATAAAAGAGAAGGCGAAAAAGCTCTGTTTTTCCTGGCCTCGCTCTATCTTATCTTTCTTTAGTTATCCCAAATAATTCTTTTTTTCCATCTTTCTTTTCCTTTTTGTTTATGTTGGAAAGCTCTATTATCTACTGGCTCATTACTGTTTCAATTCCTAAAATCTGTGCAAAAGTTTGATTTAAAAAGGCTCGAGAAGGAGAAAAGGCGAAACTAAAGGGAGACAGGGAGAAGACTTCCGAGGCAAAGCAAAGGCTGTAAGAGAGGGAAAGAGAACATAGACATAAAGTAAAGGAGGGAAGAGCGAGAGAGAATGCTCTATTGGTTCACCGGATAGAAGAAAAGGTACGCTGAAGGCCCCTTAACTCGGTGACAAACTCTTGGCAGTAAGATCTCGAGCAAAACCGAAAGCTTTTTCTGCATTACATAAGGATAAGGTATGAAGGCTTCTTTTTCACTTCTTTGTAGGAACTCCTCTTAAAAGTTCGATAGAAGTTCCTTGAAGTCTACCTGGGCGAAATGAGAGAAACCTTGCCTAAGAAACCTTGCTTTGCTAAGCCGATAGACTCATCAATTTAAGAAGGATCTCAATAAAAAAAGAAAGGACTATCTTCTCTAGGCTAGTAAATTCAATCTCTTGCTTTGAACTTTATCAGGTAGTTGATTATAGTACCTGAAAACTAGTCCGTTCAAATCTTTCTTTTTCATAGACAAAAAAAGAGTCAAATACATGGGCAAACAAACAAGCCCCGTGCAAAAAGACAGCGCTAAAGCTCCCTCTAGATATGAGCTTGCAACTTCCTGAGGCCCCAAAAAGAGGGCATGAATCAACTAAGAATACCCGTGCAGCAGCACTAGAGGACTCGGTTGGGTGCTCTAGTCTCTGAATTTAAGACCCAAAGGGACAGCAGCTAGTCAACTAAAAGAAAAGGAGATAAAGTTTAATTAGCTCAATTGCAAATAGAGGAGAATGAGTTCTTTTCTCTTCAGGTTGCACTTCTCTTTTCCTTGCCGATTGGAGTTTACTTTGGCTGCAGGTTGAACGGAAAGCTTGACTTTGAACATTATCTTACCCTTTTGCAAATTAGTGTGTACGCGAGAATAAAGAAAGAAGGAGAGTCCTAGAAAGCAAAGTGGAAAGTCAGCCCTAGACAAAGGAAGAAGTTCACCGAAAAGAATGCGCAAAGTAACCTAAAAACAAAGAGAAAGGACTATCTTTAACTGCACTATCAACATTAGACCCCCTTCTCCCCTCCACTTCATGCTTCAGCGTTCACCTCCTCCACTTCGTCCCTCAGTAGAGCCTTTCTCCCTATTTCCTCGACTTCGTACCTCAGCCTCCCCCCACTAGTGGGCCCGCAGAACCCCGCCCGACGAGCTTTTCACGGCCGGGCCTCTAGTTACTACTCACGTCTAGTTACCAATTTCCTCTCGTATGAACTCGACTCTCTTTGCTTTCTTTGCAATCATTTCTTTCTTCTCCATCTTATGGTCGTATGCTCTCGAGTCTCATTCCGCTCCCCTCTACCGAAACCGATAATCCAAGACCAATTCTACTGCCGCAGTCACCCCCACGGGAGTCGGAAAGCTAGTGGGATTCATAGGATTAGAAGTTACAATTAAAGAGAGCAAAAACGGAGCCAAACTCAAGATTGAAGAGAAATTCTTATATACGTATATGGTAATAGAAAGAAGAAAGCAATTCTTGTTGAAAAACTTCCCCAAAAAATGGGAAAATTTCGGACAAAGAAAAAGAACCGAAAGACTCTCTTTTCGCACTATCTCCTCTCCTTCGTACCTCAGTCAATACCACTTCGTGCCCTCTCTAATCTTTCGGGTTTAAATTCAAATTAAACTCATTGATTTAAACTCATTGATCTTATATATGTATACGATGAACGAGATTTTTCTTCAAAGAAAGGCAGTAAGGTGGCTCTGCTGACAAAGGAAGTGGAGGAAGGTCTTAATCGACTTCTTACTTGAAAACTGATTCTTCGAGCGGAGTAGAATTCAATCTTGATTCTTCATGATTATATACGTATATGGTAATAGAGATTTTGTGTACTCTTTCTAGCCCCCGTTCTCTCTTCTGAGCCAGGATCACACGCATTAGTTCATCATAATCATATACGTCTATAAGAATAAGAATGTTTTTGGCGCAATAGAAGATGGATTCTTTCCCTTACTTGGGGGTTTTGACTCGACCAACAGGAGAGAGTTGAGCCTCTTGTTCATACGAGAGGATATAGGCTCTGCAGCCGGGTAGAGTAGAGGAGATAGATAAGATTTCTCGATTGAAGAGGGCGGGGCCTTAGCCTTGTTCTACCCGAAGCGGGATTCTGCAGGGGAGGAGGTGCTTTATGTGAAGTGGAACTCGGCAGACAAGAATTTATAAAAGTCCGGACGTAGCGAGAGGGACGAAGAGAATGTGGTCAAGCCCATACAATTCCAAGCGGTTAAGGGTAGACGAGCCCTCTGTCTTTTTGTCCCAGGAAGTAAACGGGATCTTAGCTATCACTTGAGCCAACCCCCGTCTGTCCCGACGAATTCTTTTTGACATGGCATTCTCAAAGAGAAGTTGGGATGAAAGCAGGAAGAAGGCAAGATAACAAGGGTTCCTTTTTTTCAAAGAGGAGGTGAGATAGGTTCTTTTTGCTGAGGGATTTCTTGAACAAGGACGCACTTTTTAAAGACTGGATTGGGGAAATTCCTCTTAAGAGCATTCCTTTGTTACCAACTTTTCCAAAGTAAAGGAGACATTGCATATAAACAAGAAGGTCCCGTAGGAGAGAGAAGCGAGGTCGGCTGACAAGGAGACGGGAGAAGACTGGCAAGGAAGATAGGGTGCAGACCTTTGACTGCTAAGGTTAAAAAAGCTCGGTTTCAGTATGAAGGGGAGGAAAGAGAGGGATGATAAGGGGGAGTCAGGCTTAGATGACGTGAAACTACCTGTATCCACTATGGGAGTGAAGCATCCTCAGGCGACAGCTCTCTTTAACGAAAGCTTGACAAACTGCCCATTCTAACTAAGGTGCTTCCACGACTCCTCGTACTTTCTCAGTTCTTTACCTTACACAAACAAGGCAGATCGAGTCCTTCTATTCTATTTCATGAGGCGGCGGCAAGGCTTCTTAAGAGCAGAAAACCAATCAGTAGGGAGTCAGTCTTGTCCGTCCAATCTCTCGCGCGACTCTCACACTTATATATGTATAAGATCGCCCGTATGCTCGCATAGACTGACAAGGAGAGGAGAAGAATGAGGTCAAGTGTTAACTACCAACGGAAGAGGGGAGGCCTCGTTATACCCGTACTGGGGCTCGACTGAAAAGAAAAGAACAAGGGGTCTTGTTCGACCCGAAGTGCAAAAGACAAAGAAATTCAGTTTACAGAAAGCTTTACAAAGATTAGGGACCAAGACAAGAAAGAAAACTTATATTCTAGACTACTAGACAAGGTCCCAAGGGGTCGGGATACGAGCTCTCTTTCTTTAACGTTCACTCTTCTTCAATTAGATTCTCCCTTATATATTTATATTCTAAAGATGTTTTTTCACCGATTCTACATACCAAGGACCAAAGAAAGAAGGAGGCAGAGCACACTTGAAAAGAGATAAACCCCCAAGTGTTAGGCTTACCTCACCCCGGCCAACAATACAAGAAAGACTCCCAAAAGCACAATTGAAAAGAGAGCAAACTCAAAAAGGTTCTTGCCCCAGTCTCCAAAGAGGGAGTTCGAGCACAATAGAAAAGGCAGAAAAACAAAGTTGCTTCTACCCCTCTCTCCTCAGCTACCTCCCCGTCTATCTCCGTGGCAGTTGACCTCGTACCTCTCGCTTTGCTCGACCTATAAATACCCTTTTCTGGTCCTCCACTTCATACTTCAGTCGAGCCTTTTCTCCTTCTATTCTCGTTAAGACTCTCGTACCATTTGACTCTACTTAACTACTGAAGCTTCCCTCCCTTTTACTTGGCACCAAACCGGACGACGAAGACTGACTCCAAACTTCTTGCAATCCTCTTTAACCCTACTAGCTAGCACTCCCAGCAGCGTTCTTCCCGTCAAGTAGTGTCGAGGGCTCACGAACTTCACCAACTGGATCACTGAGAGGAGCCGCGTTACACGATAAAAAAGCAAAGATAGCTATGAGAAAGACTTCGCGTATCAGCTGCAGAAACAAGTTCATCAGAGAGAATGCTACAGAATAGGTTCAGCTCTCAGTATCTTATTTTTTATAAACGTATATGAGAACCGGGAGAATCGGGTAATTCATAGACCTTTTTCCTTGCCTTAGAATCTTTATGTCCTTTATGTCTCTATTCTGAGCCAGGATCAAAGTCAAGAAAAGGCATCTTCTCTTATATACATATATGAATTAAGAAGTTCTCTTTGTACTTGGCTTCTCTTTGGCTTCAGATTGCACTTGTCTCTGTCTTCCTTTCTTATCTCATTGTCTTCTCTTTGTCCAATTGATGCTGCGTTCCGATAAAGCTTAAAGGAAAAGAGAGCTAGTCTAACCTGAAGCTTTCCTAGCGAAAGAAGTCGGATAGAAAGAGAGGTCAGATGGAAACCAAATCGCCTGTGTCATTTCAACCAGATAGCAGAATAACTCTATTTTCGCCTTCTTCTTTACAGTCTAGGGAAGCAGCCTTTGTCATATAAAGTAAGAAGAAGCTAGTTCGAAAGGGGAGATAAATGAGACAAGAGTCTTCTCTTAACGAGAGGACACGAAGTGGGGTCGGCTGCTGTGGAGAGGAAAGGAGAAAGCACGAACGTGAGATCGGATCGCATATAAACTAAAAGGAGAAGATAGGGGGATAGACCCATAGGATCTGTCTAATTCTGAACTTTGTAGGTAAGATCATGGCATTGAGTAGATTTCCTTTCTCTAACTAGAGCGGGATACTTCTAATGAAAGAAGGCTCTTGGCCATATATCGTTGATAACTGGGCCTTGCCATCTCTCTTCCCCTATTATACTCTATCGGGTCTAGTGAGGTAGGGCCAAAAAGCTTTAGATCCCACTCACTGGCTGGCATGAATCTCGCCTATTATAAGCAAGGACATGCGCTTCGTACCGAGCAAGAGAGCTCCGTCCTCCCCCTCGTGCTTTCCCTCGTTTAGAACCAACCCTGACTGTGTGTGAACCTGTGGGCCAATGTCACAGCCTTTGCTTTGAAACTTCATGCCTTCTTCAGGAAGAGCTGTTTCTTGTGTTCCGAAAAGTGAGTCTCTGTCTTGCTCATCAAATAAGAGGCAGGTATGCACCTGATGAGTTCTTCAACCCCCGCCTTCGCCCGTCTTTTCCTTCGGTGGAAGTCGTCTTCTATCGTCTGGCGGGCAAAAGGCAAGCGCTCTTTACCAAGCCTTTCTGTATGAGTAAAACGTCCTCCTTGGCCTTTCTCCATACCCCATAAGTAAGAAAGCCCTTGATTAAGAAGAGGAGCTCCCTGAAGAACTATAAAATGTAGTGCCGTATTGGGAATTCTGGGACGAACAGAAGTATGTAGCGAGAAGGCTGTGACGATATAGGGGGGTTACTTGGGATTCGGTCGCGGGATAGAGGAAAGCAGCAGCCACGCCAGTTGGTAAAACTTCTTCCAAATACAATTAAATACTGGAAGGACTACTTATGGTCTCAACTGTTTCGGCCTTGCTGGATGGATCTATAGTTTCATCTGCATGCTCATACATGAGATCTTCCCCCGCCTTTCCTTTCTCTAATTTTCATGAACTTGCCCTTATATTCAAGCAGTTTCCTCTGGTGATGAGAGCAGCGCCCTTTCCTTCAAATCAAAAACAACAAAAGGAGTCTTTCTTTTTTTCTTTGGCCGGGGAGCCTTCGGGAGCGAGATCAATAGAAGTATATGTTGGACGACAAACCCCGTCGTCGAAGAGATATTCGTTAGAAACTTTAGATTTCAATCCTAAGGGAAGGATGAAAGCCAGGCAAGCAACTCCTCATCTAATCTCGTCTTTGGAACGACCCATATGAACAACCCTTACCAACGAGAAGACGAGCAGCGTACTGACTAAGATGCGCTTTCCAAAGGGAAATCAATAAGAAAAAGAGGATCATAACCACGCTTGGCCTGGCGCCTGTTACTTTATTTTACGAAAAGAAAAAGTTAAAGAAAGGGACCGACTCCATTCCTTTCGTCTCACGCGGCTCTGCCACATAAAGGCATTGTCCCTAAAAGACTGAGGCTTTTAACAACATTATAGTCACGGGAAGCAAGCTCCTGGCCGTACAAGTTCTAGCCCCTTCTTCTTAGAAAGATTTGAATTGCAACGACCCCACTTATTCGGGACATTGCGTGCCACCCCAAAGACGAGAATGCGATGCTTTGAGAGGTAACGACGCAGAGAGGGCTAAGAGAAAGAGTAAAGATAGGCTGGAGAGCGAAGTGAAGTCAGGGAGGGTTGGGGAGTGGCTGGATAACCTAAGGTTCTCGTTTACTTATAACACGCCAGAGAAGAAGGTTCGCCCATTTCTCCAGATTGGGGCAGATCGCGTAATTACCTTTCTAATCGAAAAGCACCCTCTAAGGCCGGCGGCAGACAGAGAAGCTAATGGCCCTATAGCCTGTAACCTCATACTTTGCTTTGCTCTCTTTACCCTATATAGAGAGAAAGGTTTCACCCAAGCAATGGTGAATAAGGAAAGGATCTCCTTACTAACTACCTATAAAACTACTGTAAAAGCAAGAAAAAGAAAGATCCTCCCCTTTCCCTCTTCTTTAATACGCGAGCCTTAACTCCTCATCGCTGCGCTCGATCCTTCTCCTTTTTCCTTCATATCATACTCTTTTTCTTATATGCAAGTTGTTATAATTACTCCTTTCTTTGATTTGACTTTCTTTAGTTTAGCGCGAAGAGACTAATGAAATGAATTGCTATCGCCGATGCTATTACTTTAACTTGCCAAAACTCTAACCTTTTTGTAATACCCGGTCTAGTGAGATTGTCAATGAACGCTTTTGCTCAGTCAGCGATCCGCGGAAACATGCTCGCGTATTCCTTAATTTATAAATTCCGCTCGCTCCGCCCAACGAGCCAAACAATCTATATATATAAGTGGGTGGTGCAATTGTGTTTGAAATGGGGGTCTTTTCTTCGGTTGGGGGTAGAGTCCTTGAAAAAGCTAACCTAACTTGGGGAACCCTCCTGGGGTGCATTCTGAGGTTGAAGGAATGATCTGCTATCCGTGCTCTTTCGCTTGTTCACATTCAAGTTAGTTAAGAATTAAACAAATAGACAAGAAGAGCAGTCCACGAAGGTGCGCCATAATGAAAAGGCTTAGTCAGTTGTGAAAAGGTAAGCTCGCGAGTACCTGCACATCTACTTTCATACTGAAAGAACCCACCATTGAGTAAAGTAAAGAGCTCCTTCTTTTTTTAAGTTCCGTAGTGGAGCTCTCGCCCGGAAGAGTATAGAGTGGGAAAGTCTGCTTTCTTTGAAGACAGGGGATCTCAGGCAAGCCCTATACGTTCGCGGCACACCTATCCTCTATTACTTATTATGCTGGTATCACCCGAAAGTGGCGTTTTCTAACTGGGGCTTTCTGCACTAAGACAAGTGGAAAGATTCGAATTAGTTCGGGATCCATCCTCCCGCATAAAGAGAGGGTGCTTCATCCCTTATTATACTTTAGTTAACAAGAGGAAAACAAGAAATTAACGTTAGATCTAAATTCATAAAGATATAGGGCTTCGCGTCTATCTAATCTATAAGAGAAGAGAGTCCTATTCTCCTTGTCTTTTTTACTATTTGCTTTAACTATGAAGGGAGCGCTTTACGCATCTTGTGGGGAGTACCGGTCGATAGAGTCTTCTTTGCGTGCAGTAATTCACTTGCTTGCGGGTGAGAGCTGTTGCTATACTTCTCCTCTTTCCTTACAGTTAGACTATATAAGTAAGTTCTGTGTGTGAGATGAAAGTTTATACTGCAACATTTAACTACTAGAGAAGGAAGCCAGCCCTATATAATAGATTCTATCATTAACCGCAGGTCTCGTAAGTACTTAGTAAAGGCCAAGTCCGCTGCGGTCAAGACGACTGAACAAATCCCCAGTTTTTCTAATTAAGTTAGTTACAAGTAACTTATAAAGCGAAAAGAGACCCCCAAGGGAAGCTCACTCAGGTAAAGCTACTTCTTCTCTTCTACAGATACGTCAGACACAGCAGTAAGAATAGAAGACTGCTCTGATCTAAAGCCCAGCTTTTCTTGCAAGCCTTCCGCTCGTTCGCTCTAAGATGTAAACGATTTAATCGAAGAATTTCCTTTCTTCTTTATATACGAGAGGATTTTTGACATGCATCGGCGGCATCTATTCTAGGTCAGAATGAAGATGCTCTTCTTTATAGGAAAGTAGAAAAGGAAAGGCGCGCGTCTATCACGTAAGGTGTCAGTCAAGGTGTATTCCCCCGGCCATGTTCTACAGGTCTTGCAAGTAGATTTCTTTGGCTCACTACATTCTTTCGTCCGTCCCTTTCCTCAGGGATAGCTCCTAAGGTAGAAGAAGCCGGCCTCATTAAGGCCTTTCATGGCAAATATCCTCAAGGCATTGGGGTACAGACTGGGTAACCGGCCTTTTGGGATTAAATCTCATAGTACTCAACTTCTTCCTATAGTGGATTCTGCCAGTTTTCATAAAAGGAAGGCTTTTTATCCTCGTTCCACCTGAAGCCGTACTCAAACAAGAGTGAGAGAGAGCATAGAAAAGAGACCCTATTGTAAGGGATCGGGGGAGAAGACTGAAGTATGAAGGAGAGGATAAGGGCTCGACCATAGGAGATGGGCTCGAGTGTTTCCAGCGGAAGAGAAAAGAAGGCGCGGGGATAGTAAGGGAATGACCCGACTGCAAAGGCTCGGGAATAAGGCGGTCACAAACCGTTGAATGTTAGAAAGCAGGATCTCCCCAATTCCTAAGATGATTATATATCTATGCCCCCCTCTATCTTATTCTGTTTTTTTTTAATTCATAGGCTGCTTATGGCATGCTACACCGGAATCAGAAGTCAACTCGCCCCAAACCTATCACCCGCCGACATTTCTATGTGGCCCATTAAAGGCGTTAGCTCGAGCGATCAACCCATACTACTTATCCGAATACAGGAGCTCACTGTCTTCAACCGCCCTCTTTGTTTTCAACATAATATAAGCCACTTTTCTTTCACACCTAAGCTGACAAAAGAAAATAGAGTTCAATCCTAGCAGTCGCCGTCGTTTCTTTATGGCAGGGTGGTGGGATTTTCTTTTCTTTCTCCTATAAGCGTAACAAAACCCCTTATTCTCAGTATGTTATGCCCCTTACAAGCAAGATAATAGCATGGTAAGTAAAGAGGAAGTCTATTCTATATTGGGTTGGACGTTCCACCTCAGATCTACAGGAGCACTTGAGGGCCTTTCTATATTTGAGGAGACGTAGGTTGGCTCGAGTTGGAATAGGAAGAGATTCGTATAAAGATTTTTTGAGGTGCCAATAAGAAATACAGCGGCTGCCTAAATTCCGCCGCCCCTCTGCTCTCTCAAAAAAGCAAAGGTATAACAAATCAATATTATAGGGCTTTTTGTATAAACTTTCAAGCCAAAACCCCTTGCACGGGCTGTTTTACCAACTACTTTCTTACTATAGGCTATAGGATGGATTTCCGCTTTCCCGCAAAGGTTTCTTGCGTATGACGTTATACTAACTCCTGGTGGGTGGCACAAAGAAATAAAGGATAGAAGTGCTGATCAAAGCCTTGTTGACCTTCGCGCTGAGATTTCGGCATTTTCTTTGATTTCGAAGTACGTACAGAAAAAGTAAAGTGTGGATTAATGAAATGCAGAAGTCTCATATGTGCCTCTACTTACATTGCAAATATGGCTATTCATAAAAGTCGGGTGGATTTGGAGATCGATTTCTTTATTTAAACCCGGGCAAAATGGGACATAATTAATTAAAGGCTTCTTAGTGCCTTTTCGAGGGACCTCATGTCCTCACCTCAGCCAACGAATTTAAACTTCTTTCAAACTTCCTTGACGGAACTGACATTGGGTAAGACTTTATAGTTGATGGTCTTTATCATGCTAACTCTCTCTAAAGCGTTATGCATCTGCTCCTTTAAAGAAAAGCCGAAGTTTCTTGCAATGCTTATATTAGTAGAAGGGTTCGTAAGAAAGAGATTGTTTGCAATTCAGCCCCTATATATAAAGACCAGAGGTCGGAGTTTGCTTAGTAGAAAGAAGTAGCATTCACAGAGGAAGAAAAGACTTTAGCAGATTTAATTTCTTTTATAGAGCAGTAGTGAGGCTTGGGTTGATTCCAGCATTACCGTAAGGAGTCGCGTTCTAGAACTAGAAAAGGGCGCCCGCTACGGTCTTTATATATAGGAAAGCTTCTTTTGCTCGATCGGGTTTTCTTACACAAATAGGAGAGTTATGGCGGAAAGTCCTGTTTGTAATGGGGATTTAGTGGGTTCTCTTCCTTTTCGCGGAGGTGCTCTAATGTAGATGTCAACATATATAATAGGGGCGCGTCGGCGGATACGCAGTATGTAGTCTATAAAGCGGCGAGAAATTCTTATATATATACAAGTACTGCACTTCAAACAAAAGAAGAAAGAGAAGCTGATGACGTAGTCTCGCCCGCAGTAGCTGGATAACTGTAGAAGTCTTTTGTTCCGGTTTTGCTCAAAAGAAAACTTCAGGACCCGTTGTATAAATAATAGGGGTTGACACTTGGGAAACTTGAAGGAAGTTCTTCTATAGGGAAGATTCCTTCTTTAGTGGGTACTTGAGTTCACTACTGAAAAAGAGAAGACTAGCGCATGACACTTAGGCCTAATGTAGATAAGAAAGGGTTTGAAAGCTTAACAACTACTTAGCTCCTATATATAAAGGATGGATCCTATTGGCGGACTTCTATAGTCTTAGTACTACCTAAAAACTCAGATGGGAAGTTCCCTTTTTGCTTTTAATAATTCAGAAAAGGTGCTTTGATCAAGAGATTCACACCCCTCGCTTATTTACCACATTTGTTGGATCCTTGGAGAGTCAGTCTTAGACCTTAAACAAAGCAAGCATTATTACGTCTAATTAGAAAAAGACTTTCCTGTGTGCGTGCCTTTTAGTCTACTTACTTTTCAAGTATATCACGCCATATTCCCCTGTGAAACTAGGAGTGTTTGCCCGTTACGCATGAAGTGGTAATGCATGCCATTGATATTCATAGTACGCCTTTTTTTCAAGGGCAGCTTGATGAGCTTAAAATAGAAGGCTTCATTGCCCAAAGTTAAAGTAGTAACCTTTTTCCTCGTCTAATCCCCGAGAACTTCGCCCTTGAGATTATCCATAAAGAACAAGAACCGGTGCTGCATGAATACCCATCTATCCTTTTTACGAAAATAATAAGAGAAGAATCGATAATTAGTTAAGATTTTCATAAGAAAAACGCCCCTGTTTTTTGAAGTACACTCTTGTCGTGTCGAAAGGAGTAAGCGCAGCATTCTTCTAATCATCCTTCTAATATACAAGCAAAGTTTAATGTAATTCTCTCAAACCCACAACAACCACCCCGTAAACTTTACGACAGAGACGTTCTCTTTCTGTCTAGCCAGAGAGTAGCCTTGCCGGCTGTATACTTAAAAAGTGAGTAGCATCTCTTCTTTGATTTAAATCTTGGGTAAAGAGTAGTAATCGCTAGCCCCGGTATCTACAGGTGGAGACTCTGTGAGCCTTTCTTCCTTTGAAGGAAAGCACAACTTTTATTTTATCTGATACTATATATAGTAAGGAGACAGACAACGAACCATAGCACATCATCGAGGGGGGCTTGCTAACCTACTCGCTCCGTAGCTTCTTTCTCAAAGTTAAAGTAGGATCCAGAACGCTTATGAACTTTCCCATTTTCTATAGAACTGTTTCGAAGACAGGGCATCTCTTTATATTTTATTTTTCCAGTGAAACCGCAGATTAGTGGCACGAGTCATCAGTCCTTCCTCCCTTTATTCTCCAAGCACAAGGACTCCGGTAAGCGAGCCTCTTCTTATTGCTAAGCTGGACATAAGGAAACATTTCTTTTATGTATGGGACGGGGCTGTCTTTCTATGAAAGAAGAAGAAGCCAAACGCCTTAGGCGCTGCCCGTTTGAACACACTAACGGAATGAAATAGACCCAAGAAGATAAGAAAAGCACAATTGGAGACAACGTGCTTGATGAAGAATGCATTAATTTCAAAGAACCAACAAATGAAAGATAGATTTAAAGAGGGTTTTCTAACGAACCGAACACGTTAGATTAAACTGGGAATCAAAGGACGTGCCCCTCTAAAGTAAAGGCGACAGGAAGCTGGCAAGCAGCAGCTATGACAAGTTCTAAATTTCCTATAACACGCACGCCCGATGATCCTGATACATATTTAGACGTCTAGATAGACAGACCAAAGACTCATTTTATTAAGTAAGAAACCTTGCGTCCTTCGTTCCACTCTAATGGTAGGAGTCTTCCACGACAATATTGCTCTTGCCGCTCTCCACCGGCTGCTTCTCTTTAAATAAATGTCAATCAATAAAGAAAATTAGGATGACGCTTTCTCTCTATTCTTCTATAAAGGAGGAAAGCTCATTACATGCCTAGGAAGTTCTCCAGTTGGGTGCAATTCCAATGACAGAAGCTATCTATCTTTCGTATCACTTTACTACTTGTACTATAGATATTAAGGAGTAGAGTCGACTCTATTAAATGTTATAATCCAATAGATTCTTCTTTGAGCCAGGTATTCTATTATTATATAGTAGTATAGTAGCACAATTAAACTTATAGGTTGGTTGTTCATTCTAGGGCTGCTGCTCTCCAAGCAAGAAAGGGCCTTAATGAGCAGCAAGCAAGAGGACAAGAAAACAAGAAGGGAGCTAGATCCGTCTTTATCAGTACTTGGACACTCTATCCACTTATGCCTCCTTTTCTTTCTCCTTCTTAGTCAAGTTAGTCAGCCTCTTTTTCTCTCTTATCTATCTTTGGTGGATACTCGCCGTTGGGCTTGAAGTTAAAATTGGAATTGGACTTATATAAAGATTAAATTTAAGTTTACATATAAAGGCGCGAAACTTATGGAATTGCTTTACTAATTAGTACTCTAATTAGGGGATTGAGCTCTCTTCCCGCCGGCTCTTTTTCCCATTGTCTGTGATGAAGTGCCGCGTTCTATGCAAAGCAAAGGAGCCTTTCTGGTTGGTTATCAGGCATCATGCATATTGGTCAAAGACGCAAGCAGCGTCCGCAAAAAGGGGCGAATTCTCCTGCCGAGGTAAGTATAAATAGGAAAGCAACTTGGTATAAAGAACTGGGGGTCGTGCCTAGTTAGTTAAGTCTATCCTCGTTCTAGCTTTGAGCACCTTCTTAAGGAAAGGCGCTTTCTCGCTAAATATGACGACTCCAATCTCCTTTTCAAAGAAAATAGATTAAGGGTGGCATAAGATCCATAGGGAAGAGGTCGCCTACTGCCAGTTCCGTTTCCGAGAATTAAAGCAGAGAACAAGAACTTCTTGTTAATGAGATCGAGACTCTATCATCCGAGGATTGGTATGGCGCATAACCAAAAAGAGAACTTTCTTCTTTTTCCATATATGCTGGACCCCTCCTGTCTATAAATCTTATATCTTTTGCTGTAGAGCTAAGAAGAATCCTGTATTCGCTTACTATATCTGAGAAAGCCGAAGTCGAGGAAAGGGACTCTCGTGGGATATTTCTTTAAATTGCCACTTTCTCCACCTCCTGACCGAGTCACTCCTATCTATGCCGCCGCCTCTTGCAGGGTTAAGCCGTCTATCCGGCATCAATTAAAGCTTACAAAGTACTCCCATTAGACAGGGTAAGCTTACATACATCTAGTGAACAGGCGAAGTTCCGAAACTCGTATAAACGTAGTAAAGTGAATTTCCCCAGTTTCCCATTATATAAAAAGAAGGGGCTTTCTCAGAAACGCTTATCTTCACTCGGAAAGACTGACGCTAGTGTGCGCTTTGCTTTCTTTATTAAGGGTGAAACTGTTCTCACTCTTTCTGCTACTGCTGTTTCGTTCGTGGATGCCTTAGTGAATTAAAAGCACAGCACGGGAAGGCTTTAGATGTCTCTGATGTAGGCATAGCAACTATATACGCCTTCGTAGTCTTGTTTGTGCACCTATCTTCATTCTCTATAACCCCACTCCTTTCCGCCTTTTCGGATGATCGATCCATTGCCTGGGGTACTTTGTTTCTTTTACGTATCCACTCTTTTATAAGTACAACTCACTTGGTAGCCAGCTTCCTGCCCCTACCTACCTATTAAATTACTTATATATATAGAGCTATAGCAGGAGGTTAATGGTGCACTTACTCTTAGAAAAAGGGGCACTCCAAGAGCAAAGACTAAACGAGAACTTTCCCATTATAATATCTTAGCGCCTGTAGTTAATTTTTCTGTAAACTCCCTTCTCACCGGGCCGGAGTGATCTTTCTTTCTCACCAAGCTAGGAAGACTCTGCTAAGCCTTCTGTCCAGCCAGCTAAACTTATACCAATTACAGGCGGGCCTCTTGATTAATGAGATGGGAGATGATTCCCATCATATACTCCTCTCTTTTATAACAGTTATTGACACTTCATTGTTCAGAGGAGACTACTGCCTGTCTTTGAACAGGGTAAATTCTCCTGGCTTTTGCCGCTGCTTGTTGAAGTGCCTGTTGTTTTGCTTGCTCTTCTATCTGGGACTAATAGAAAAGACTTCTATGAGAAGGAAATGGGAAATGCTAAGGACGACGACCCATGTCTATAGTAAAAAAAGATCAGAGCTCTACCCACACTAAAATAAGGGGGGAAGCTTTTAAGGGAGAGAAGCGCGATTTACTCTTAGAAAATACTGTAGATAAGAAGGTAAACTCTATGCCAGGGACATAGGGGAGTAGAAGGATCTCCAAAACCAGACGTATGCTAGTGTAAAGAAAGGCTAACTTGTCCAGGAGGTTTCTTTTCATCAATCAAGGAGTTATAACTAGTTAACTGGAGAAATAGAAAGATTTGGTCCTCTTTCTTTATATATTTGAGTTGGTAGGCCAGTAAGCCCCTGTTCTAAAAGGAGCGAGCTTCATCTTGTTAAACATAAGAAGATCTTAGTAGAGTGCATCCCATTTCCTTACTACTAGAGGAGCTGCTACCTGAGGAGGATAAATCCCCTTACGTAAGATAAAGGCGGTGCAGATGCAACCACAAATGTATTTAATTAGTTAGAACGATCCACCTACTTTCTAGGAGCAGCAACTAAAACTCCACCTAATAGAAGCACAGACGGCGTAAACATCTACATAAGATAGGGTGAAGTAAGGATCTCTTTCTTACTCCCGAAAGCACCGCCGGATATTGTACTTAAAGACAGGGAGGCTTTCCCAACCTCGTTGCCCCGCGTGCCCGTCCATTCCCCATCCATTCAAAGACATTTCTAAGAGAAAGAGGCCTAAACATACATAGAAAAGAACCCAAGGCCACTTCTACAGGCGCTTCTGACGAAAGAGAGGAAAAGAAAGGATGCTATGAAGAAAACCTTTTTACAGCACCTTAGGAAAGAAAGACTAGTCCCATCAACAAGCCTTTATCGGAGGTTCTCATTTCTTATTTACGTAGAACCTTAATGCACTGCTTTTGCCCATTCTAATTACTTAGAAGCTATAGCGCCCTTACTATTATAGAAAGATTGACATTTGCGAAAGAAGAATTAGAGCGAGCGAAGAGATGCCGCGAGTTGACAAGGGACGGACTCGAGCCCGTAACGTTTAGGGTTCCTTTCCCTCTTATAAGGAAGATGTCATGCCACTCTTTTATGAGTAAACCTTATTATGCTCACCAGCGAGTCCCCTTTCAACGTCTAAGCCAACGCCTACCCTCGCTTGGGACAAGCCATCTACGACAGAGCGAATAAGAAGCAAGTGAAAAGAAAGGAAGAAAAGCAAGAAGATGAGTCCACATATGGAAAAATCCCCCGAACACAGACCCCATACGATTCACGGGAATCAAGTCTTGTCAGTGAGCCGGTCCTTTCTAATAGGAGTATTCTACCCTATTCGTTTCTATCTTTAGTAGATAGCTTGCGAATTCAACAGAGACCGCGCGGCATACTTTCTAGATCTTTAGCCCTGGCTACGGTATACAAACTTGCATTAAATTTAAAAACTAAAAGGGAGACTCAAAACGTTATATCAATAAAGAGAGAGAACTAGCTAGCTCAGCCAAGCTTTGTATTACTTATCCGCCGTAACATCCGCCCCTCGCATGCGTGCGTTCAACCCACCCATGGTATTCAGACTGTGCAATCAGTACATTCCCGAAACCTGAATAGTAGAGGAGAAATCACAGGCTGTCTTCACTCACCAAGGGCTCTCCTCCAATCAAGGACGCTCTCCGCTCACTATGCCCGCGGCCTTTAACTTGTCCGTGCGTGCTGCCCGTGCTTACCATATCTTCATTTAGCTTTCTCTTGCTTTACTAAAGAAACTAAGAGTCAAATGAAATTCTTGCGGTTGGTGCACAGCGTAGCAAGGAGAGCTTTGGCAAAGCGCACACCCCTACTTTTTAAAGAATCCTATCCCACAAGAACGCCTCCTACCTATATTGAATCCTCTTCGAAAAGTCTTTCCTAGGACGCCGCCGGGACAGGTGTGCTCGAACGAAGGGATAGGCTGAGGAAAGAGGCTCGATCAAAGCGAAGAGGCGGAAAAATCCCCTGAAATATAGGGGTGAGAAGAAAGAAATGAGACTAAGAGGAGAGGATATAGGGTGAAACTCACTTGAGCCTTAGCGAGGCGAGAGGTTCGGGGAGGTAACGAGGGCGAGCAAAACGGCAGAAAAGAAGGTGGTGAGGAAATGGGCTTGCCCCCTCTTTCGTTAAGCTAGAAGGGCGTCTAACGAACAGGATACAGGACAGCAGGCAGAGGGTGGGAATATCCTTGATACGCGCAGGTACAACCCATCGGGTGTAGTTTCTTGGTCCGCTTTTAAGAAATGAATCTAATGTCGACATCTAACTCGCGTAACAGCTGGCTCCTTTACTCTAACCTTGCTAGCAAGCAAAAAATCTTTTAAATTGACTCATTCCTAGTGCCCTAGCCTCTTACACGGATACGGAGCATTCTTCTTTTCGTACTTATTTTCTAAACTAAGAAGGAACCTAATTTACAATCCCCGTGCTTGATAACGAGGCCTGGCTTAACTTAGCCCTGCTTTGTCACACAAGTATAGTGCTGTGCTTAAGCCCCGGCAAACGCCCTGTAAAGTTTTCTCATATAAAAAGAGAAGAGGGAAGAAGGGGATCTCTTTGGTAGTTTTATTCTCGGAATCACCTCTTAGACTACAGGTGGTTAGATTCCTCATTTTCAAAAAAGGAGTCTTATATAAGACAACCGTGACCACACCCTCAGATTTAGGAGTTACCATTCCGACAGTAGATGAAAGTCCCAGGATTTTATTTAGCT
The DNA here is from genome assembly GCA_029255685.2 of Silene conica. Lineage (NCBI taxonomy): Eukaryota > Viridiplantae > Streptophyta > Magnoliopsida > Caryophyllales > Caryophyllaceae > Silene > Silene conica. Next base: position 166,204 of record JAQQAY020000114.1, read on the forward strand.
AGCTTTTAGTAAGAGCTAATTTTCTAAAGAGAGGCAGAATCTAGAACCAGCCGTAGTCTAAACCTCTTTCTTGGTGACGAAATAGAACTTCTCCGTCTCCTGTTTGTTCCTTTGTAAAAAAAGAGAGAAAGTAATTACAACTTTTAATTGGAAATTCCCATTGTATGAATATGCTGTTCTAATAGAATAAAAACCCAAGCTCATTAATAAAATGAGATCACAAACCCCAAGCCAAGCAAGCCCCGCTTTCTTAAAAAAAAGTGAAAGCAATCCCTAACCTGAGTGAGCCTATGAACAGTCGAACAAGACTTCTCTTAAAACTGCAGTAGAAGTAGAAGACAGCGTGCGAAAGGTTTCTTACTCAGGAAAGCCAGCCTTACTTACTTATGAACCGGGCTAAGCATGATCAGAATTAAAGACTACAGTCTCATGAAAGCAGAAAAGTGAACTTACTTGCATGCTTCTCATTAAAGGCTGAATGCGTCAACAGGGGAGAGACTGACGAGCGAGATTAGATGCTGAAAATTCTAGGTCCAACCCTACTGCCAAAAAGATTCTGGATTAAGTTAAAGGAGCGTAGCCTTGTTCTACCCGAAGTGGTTACGGCGGTTAAGGAAGATAGACTCGACCGGAAGGTATAACATGCCTCTACCAAAGCGATGAGGAGACGGATGAAGACTATAGAAAAGCTTGCTACGCTACCCCTGTTTGCTTTCTTTGCCGTTAGATAATGCCTGCAATTCATTATTTTTATAGTCCTCTTTACTTAGGGAAACTTGTCTCGGGGAATGCCTGACTTTGGGTTTTAGGAGCCGGAATAGAAGAGATCGGCCTGAACGGACTTGGTACCTCGCGCCTACCTAACTACACATATGAAAACCCCGACGAAAAAGTAATCTGTCCCACCCGAAAGGGCTCCTTGAGTAAGTGAAACGAAGAATAACATGCCCCCAAAAAGCCTTAATGCCCAAAACAAGGGTCTCACTTACCCCGCCGCCCCGACAAAGACTAAAGAAATAGACTCGAAAGGAGTCCTAAGCATTTCCTCGACAGATGCACGCGATGCCTATTCAGTTTCCTATTGAAGAAGGAAGAAAGCCCCGTATGTCAGTCAGAGCATGAACAAAGCTTCACCTTGAAAAATGACATCTTAAATGCAAATTAAGACCCCTTTAACTGCACTATATGGATTAGCCCCCCGGTCACCGAACGCGAACTCACCCCACCAGGCCCAACACCAAGAAGGCTCCTATTTATCCTAAGTCAACCAGTCCACTACCTACGACCTACTACTGTCTCCTTAGAGACTAGGTCTGCCTCAACAATTTAGCGGCTTGAGTTTCTTCTGTTTGATTTAGGATGATTCGAAGGTTGTTTTCCTAGTGCTCCTCGAACGAAGAGAGAGGTAAGCTCTTTGTTAAGTTTCTACATCGCCATAATTAAATGGCGAGATTCTTCATTCTTATATACATATATGGTAATGGGGGTTTCAAGATGCTTTCACTGCTATTTGACTTCCGATTGGGCTGAAGATTGCACACATCTAGGGCTGGGACTGAGACTTTTAAAGCTGCTTGAACCCCTCTCTTTTGACAATTTACGAAAAAGGAAAAATCGCTTCTTTCCTCGAAAAAATGCAATAAAAGCTACCAAACTCAGAAGAAATCAACGAAAAAGGCACGAAACATACGGCTTTCCCTATTTACATTTCAACCAATTAAGCCTCTCTTGCTTCAACTTTGAAAAAATGGTCAATTTTAAGCGAATCAAAAGCACCGAAAGAGTCTCTTTTCGCACTAGCTACTCTCTAATCTTCCGGGCTGAATTTCTTCATATCAAACTCATCAAATTGTATTTCTTCTTATATATGTATATGGTAATAGAGATTTATCATGCAAGATCTTGTATAAAGCTTGTCCAATATAGAATGCAAGAGTCCGCTATTCTTGCTTCCGCTACCTCAGGGGCGCACATTGAAATTGGGAAAAGTTTTTATAGGCTACTGAGAGCTTTAATTGAATGTTGTGCCGTCTTGGTTCCATATTGCTATTAAAGAAAGGAGACCATCTATTCTAAGGAGTAGAGTAGGACGGGCTTGGCTTGATAAGATATTAAATGCCCGCGCTTAATGACAGAGCGTCTCTCGACTCAAAGGCTAGCTTCGATTGCAACAAAAGCCTCACGCCCGTGGGCGGTGCTGCCTCCTATTCAGACAACCTAAGGTTCCCTCGGGAAGAACTGCTAGCAATGCTTGAGCTTTCTATCCTCTGAACTTTAGGCCGAGTGCTCTTGTACCACGAATGTTGTTAAAGACAGTCAGTAACTTTAGCTTATGAATGGGACTTACTATGTAAGCATCAACGTGTTGTAAAAGAATGTATGGGTCGCGAACGGTATCCGCGCGTGATAGCTTACCTTCTTTCCTTTGTTGGCGGTTACCTTTAACTTATAACAGTTTAATTCGCCCATTATTGCATTCGCGTAATAGCGTAAGAAAGTAAACTCATACTCGAAAAGAGACCCTTTAGCCTGACAAGAGGGGCATGGTTAGACGAGACCTATTATTTACGAAAGATAGTTAAGAACTTGCTAAGTCTCCTTTTTGGGGACCAACAAACTCCAATAAGAAAGTTACTCCCATGTAAAAGGATTCCCGTTAGGAGAGGCCTCCGTCGTGCTTGCCTATTGTTGTTTGTAAAACCAACTAAATAGAATATAGAAGGAAGGTCTAGTACTTTAAGCCTCACACCACAAAGCAGGAAAAGCGAGACTTTAGTAACCAGCCGCCGCCTGCCGTGGACAGTTTCCTATATGGCTGCTGGCACCTACCAACCATGCCCATCTTCCTTCCCCTTTGTCTTAGTGCGTGCAGCTTCTTATCGTTAGCGCGGCTTGCATACAGTACGTTATATCAATACAGTCTAGTATCCTAAAAGAAACTTCGTTGATGGTACTACTTTCCCGCGCGCCCTCCCTTCAGTATTCCACTTCGTTATCCCTCTTATATTTTAGGTGTCTCAATCTAGCATTTTTGGGTTTAGAAATCTGACATAGCTATTCTTTAATCATCGAACTTCCGTCCTATATATATATATTATATAATGGAGAAGATTTCCTTCTATTCTTGAAAGAGCGCGCAAGCTGTCTTATAAGAACTTACTGGGATTACCAACCTTATCTTTCTTTTTCGCAGAAAGTATATTCCTCCTTGTTTTGGGGTTCGTCTGATCTGTCCTGGCTACTTGGACTCTCGCCGACGAGATTGATTCCTAGGTCTACTCTTAGGCTTTCGTCTTTGTCTTTAAGTTGCTCTTAATATTTCTGCTTTAGTTATTTTTTAGGATTTCCTCCCTTTAGTCGAGGGGAGAGATGACTCAACTAGAAGGAGAAAGAGAAAAGGCCTTGGCGTAGCGAGAGGAGAGAGAGAGTTGAGACTCGAGTTAATACAAGAGGAGTAGGCGGCTCTACCAAAGGTGGAGGACCCGAAGTGGTGATTTTCTCGCTCGAGCAAAGCGAGAGGGACGAAGGGCGAGAGTGAGAGGGTGAGGAGCGAGGTGGAGGTTGAAGAATGATGCCGAGGAGAGGATTTAACCTCGGCTGCTAAGTAGAGGAGAAGGAGAATAGGCTCGGATGAGGAGAGTTTACGAGGTCGACCGCAAGGGAGAAGAAAGAAGACGAGGATAAGGAGAAAAGGAGAAAGGCTCGTCCGAAGTATGAGGGCGAGGATAAGGGCTCGACCGGAGGAAGAGGAGGTGAACGCTGAAGCATGAAGTGGAGGAGGTGAAGACTGAGGTACGAGGTGGAGGACCCGGAGGTTTATAAAGACTCGACTTCAGTATGGTGGCGAGGGGAGAAAGGGACGAAGTCGAGTGTTGTTTGCTAAGTCGAGTTCCCTTGGGCAGCATAATACGAGTCAGCTTGCTAACTTCCATAAGAATGCGTTTCTGGGCTGGCTTTTCAATAAGACGAGTAAGCAGCTGGATCTAGAAGAGAAGACTAAGACGAATACGAAGGTAAAGAGTTTGCTTCCCCTTTCTCTTTGACACCCGCAAGGACAGGGTACTAAATAGCGAATAGAGAAAAGCACGATAAAGGAAGAAATTCCAATAAAGCAAAACTTTCTAGCTGAGTCCATAGACAAGTGGTTCGAAGTCAGGCAAGAGTCTAGATAGAGGTTCAACAAGACAAGAGTCAGCTGGATAACTTCCCTAGGAATACGGCTAGGAAGCTTCTGTACTTCAAGATTAAAACGCTGTATCAGAAAGTAGGGATGAAGAGAGAAAGTCAAGTTCCCTGGACACGAAGGCGAAGTTGCTGGGCTCTCTTCGTAAAAATTGGTCGAAGCCGCGGAATAGGCATCAGCTTATATTATGTCTTTTTCATAGCGAGCAAAGTCAAGAAAATCAGTGCTGCGAAGTAAGGTAAGATCCTAGATAGAGGACTCATCGGAGGGTGGAAGCAATTGGAAAAGCCAAGAGAAACCTCTCTTACCATATACGTATGTAAGAGCTTAGATGAGGATGTTAGTTTGATCCTGGCTCATAAGGAGGTCTCGCTGCTTAAGAAAGAGCAGTTCAAAGAACAAGAAACTGAGATAATTAATCTACGTATATAATCGTATTGAATCAATCTGTTGAAAGGTGAATTCTGAGGAGAGCGAAGCGAGTAGATTGGTCAGAGAGGTGAGATCGAGAGTGAGAGCAGACCGAGGAGATAGTGCGAACGTGGAATCGAGTGAATACGAGAGGCGGATAGGCTAAGAGGTTAACGCGTTAGCGAAGAGCGAGTGAAGAATGAGGGAGAGGAGCGTAGCCTGTCGACTGGAAAGGACACGGAGTGGGATCGAGTGAATACGAGATAAACCCTTGTGGTGATGAATTCGCTCGAGTGCATACGAGAGGGATGAGACAGCTAAGGAGAGGAGATAAGCCCACGTAGTGGGGGGTGACTGAGGAGAGAGAAACGAGGTCGAGTGTTAGCGAGAGGAAAGAAGGAGCGGGGAGCTAATGTCGATAGTTTTTAGAGGCTTAAATCAGCTCTTTTTGCACTCTCTTTCTCTCCTCCGTGCTTTCGTTCTTCAGTCGACTTCGTTATCGTACTCACAGCTCGGACAGACGAAGAGTCAAAAGAAGAGTGAGGAGAGCGAAGCGAGGTTGAAGCATGAGGCCGGGGAGTTAGGCTCTACTGACAAAGGAAGTGGAGGGGGACGAGACTGACAAGGATCGGAGATTGAAAAGAGACTCGAGTGAAAAGGCTTGGTTTGGTTCTATTAGCTGTGCCTCTTCCTTTCCTTACTTACTTAGCAGTCGAGCTCGCCTCGCTCTCCTTAAAATACGTTAAATTGAGACAATAAACTGGTCGTATGCACTCGACCAACCAAAAGGAGGGGCTGAAAATTAAGCAAAATCAAAATCGCAGATCCCCCTCTCCCCGTAGCACCGGTCCCGACGAGCTTTTCACGGCCGGGCCTCCAGTTACCACTCGACTTGTTGAAACTCTTTACCCTCCCAAATGAACTCGCTTTCTGAGACTGAAGTCAACTCCCACGTCCCGCACTCCCGATATAAACCCGGTGACGAGACCCCGCTCCCTCGTACCTCAGTCACCTCCCACAGGGCCCTCTGCCTAGGGTCAGTGGTAAGTCGAGAGCTGCTTGAAAGAGAAGTTCATTGGAACGTATTAAATAGAGATCAACTTATTACGTTAAAACTTCCTATTCGAACTGAGGCGAATTCAAGATTGAAGATAAATTCTTATATACGTATATGGTAATAGAGCAAATAAAGAAAAGAAGACTCATTCCACGCACCAAGTAACAAAGAAACGAAAGAAAGTCAAGCAGCACAGAAAAGAGAGTCATTTGCTCGGACAAAGAAGCCGCAGATAAAGTACAAGAAAGAGAGCAGCACAGAAAGAATGAGTCCTTTTCGAAACTCATTTTGAAAAAGGCAAAATGGCACAACCGATCACCCCATGAGAGTTCTCGATTTTCCATAGGAAAAGGCTCTGCTGAGGTACGAAGTGGAGGAGAGAGGCTCGACTGCCAAGGACCGCTAGCGGGGCTCGAGCGTTAGTGATGAGGTTTAAATAGCTCGACCAAAGGAAGAGGAGATAAGCCCGAACGTGGTAGCGACTGTTAAGGAGAAAGGCTTGTCTCAGTATCCCGTCGGACTAAGAGTAAAGAGGTCCTGCCTTTAAGCCACGGGGTGGGATATGTATTCAACCTTACTGTTTAGTCCTCTGTCCTATATCTCCTTGCTTTTCCATGATTAGTTGGCGAGGGCCGTTAGCTAGAGCAATCCAACAACTACTATTAAATAGGACGACTCTATGCCGATTCTATTATCAGAGCTTAGGCAAAAGAAAGAAATGGGATTGGAACACGGCTTTTGTGAGTATAGCTGAACTATATTTCATGATGTATCGCGAGAAGAATTTAATGAGTTTTTTTTATTTTATAACTCCAGGGCACAGCCACTCTCGGCATTATTCCATTCCGGGAGTACGCCTAGATTCTTAGGTTCGGTTAGCACGCCCAGACGTTTCGATTGAAGTAGTCGTCGCCCTATTTAATTCAAACGCCGCGCCCAGTATCAACGGAAGTAATTACGTAAAAGTAAAAATGTCAGTTGAATCCGCTTTAGCTGGAATCATAAGAGTTAAACCGGCGTCAGTTCAGCACCTTACTTAAGGTCTTTCTTTAACCTTACATATGAAACCAGAGAGAGAAGCCCTCGGGTTGTCTTAGGCGAGTCAATTATTACCTATCTTTCTTTTCTACGGAGGAGCTTCGCACTTGCCTCATTAAGAGAAGAGGCCTTTTTTTCAAGATCTTTCAAGACATTATTATCCTGGTTCGAGTAAATTCTTCATAATGGTTTTTAAAACAATCCCTGAACCAGTCCCTTAGACCCGGAAAAACAAGAGCCTTCTTTACTTTGCTTTTCCTCACTCGCTTCTAAAATCATGGAACGCTTGGTTGTCTCACAAGGAGAACTTTTCCATCCTGCTTTTCTTTCTTCTTAGCCAGCCTTCCGCCTGATAAACTATTTCCGGAATGCTTAAATGCCTTTCAACTATTCTTCTCCTTAATTTAAGAATTTCTTTCTCGATTTCCAGCAAGCAAGGACAATGGCTTTTCTAGGGGCTCTGACTCGGAGGCGGGTGTACACGTACGAACAAATAAAGAAGTGTGGCTTATGCTCCCTTTTATCGAGAATCCTTCTTTCGTCCTGCACCGTTCCGCGAATATACTTAACTTTATTTAAGATAGCGCTTTATAACGTTTATCGTCTTGCTACAGACCCAAAGTCATAGCCCAATGCCCGGCTTAATCTTAAGTGCACCTAATCTCGTAACTGATCTTCTTATCTTCATAATATAGGATAAAGTTCTCAAACAAGCATTATATATAAAAGAAGCACTCTTTACTTATGTATGGCGCCATATTGCGCGTTAAGGAACTTTGTCTCAATTCCGAGTATGCTAGGATCCATGATTGCAACATGAACTCGACTGACTACCAACTACCATGCATCTATAAAGAACTTCGCGACAGTCCTTCACTTTCTAAAAAACTCTCTTCAAGGCGAACCAACCCCAAACTAAGGGCTGCGCTCTAAGTGCACGGGCTTGCTTGCTTTCCTAGTTTATGTCCTCCGCAGATTACTAGAGATGGAAACTTGTTTCAATCAATTAGGCTAAAATTCTCGAGAATCCTTGTTATATGGCTAAGTCAATTCCTGAAGCTATTCCAATTGTTATCTTGTAGGCTCTCTTTATTCATTATGCTCAGGAAAGTTATATATTCCACCCATTTCTCTAAGAGCTAGGTCGACTAATGGCTGCTACGCTACGCCCGAACAATGTTAAAGGAATTGTAAACCCGTAGCTGGATCGAGATTGGACAACGATCTTTACCGCCCTCCTCCTTTCGGGGATTAAGGCTATATAGGTTCTTTCAACTTGCACGTGTTAAGGGCCTCTCTTCCTCCTGAGCTAGGATCAAACTCATTAACTCCTATATACGTGTATTGTGTGGGATGTGGTTTTTCCTGGGCTCAGGCACTCAGGTTGGATTGAGACGATTACCCGGAATAGAAAGCTTTATCGGGAACTTATGCTCCACTTTTTATAAAGATGCTCCGATCTCACTCATAAGGATACAAGCTCCCGCCCTTCTATTTCACACCCCTTATCTTTCCTTTTTTTTCTACGCACGCGCTATAACTCACCCAAGCAAACCCTTTGAAAGCTTTGCTCGTGATACCCTGTTAGAGAGTGTTTAGATGAGTATCCGGGAGAGCGGTGTAAGCAATTTTATATGAATGTGTGGATCACAGATGCCTTCCTCGACTGGACAAAGCTGAATTAAGCCGGCGCCTAAAAAGCAAACCTACGCTTCTATTGTATTGAATCTCTCTTCTTTGCTTTCTTCTTTAAGATAAGAGCGCCTCTGGCTTTGGTATGAGCCTTACAAGGATCTGACTCGATAAGTACCCTGTCTTTAGCAGGTTAGGCTTCTACTCCACCAGTTTGCTCTTTCGAACACGCAATAGCGCGTCGTGCCTCAACCAAGCGCTAGCTTTATCTCGTAACCAAATCCACGGCCAAATGATTGTTTTATTTGTATTGAGCTTCTTGGGGCTTAACCCCACGTGACAGGTGCCTTTGGGATCGTCCCATTTATCTAAGCATAACTAAAAAGTATGCACTTGGTCCTGCCTGTCCGTGCCACAAGGAGAGGAGGACGGCTATTAACCTCTTCAGTTGTGAACACTCTTCTTGCAAGCAAAATACTTCTATCTAAAGCCTATTTCCAAGGACCTGGTAGTTAGAATTCAAGATCTGATTCAGATAGGTTTTATTAGTCTCAGTCAAGTCGTCCCTTCGGCTTTGGTCGAGATGAATAAGAAAGAATCCCTACGCACCTTCAGTCCTAACTTTCCCTCGTGTAGTTGATATCTCAGTCAATGTCGTCAATGAGACGATCTCTTGGAAAAAGAATCCTTCTTAATGGGATCTCCGTGCTTCGCTTATATGAAAAAGCCCCATAGTAAGAAAGACTAAAGACTTCATATACCTTCTTTGTTTTATACACGCGAAGACTCTCTTAAAAGGAAGCGTCAGGTTCGGGATGAATTTCCATTCTAATTTACACGAGACGGAGACGGGCTTTATGTTCTTCAGTCCAATTATAGAAAGTCTTTCCATTCTTCCTTCCCTAAAGGAGCAAAGGCGTTTTACAGAAATTTGTTTATATTCCTAAAGCACTGGAGCGAACCCTATCATATGTTTCCGACTGAGCATTACTAGACACTACGAATCACGTCTCTACAGTAGACTTTTACGACAGCAACCGAACTAGGGCCGGCGGCCTAGCCACGAATGACTCGCGGGGTGAACCTTTGGCTTGTGATGACCATCCCAAAGGCGGCTACCTTTCTTATTCTTTCTTTGGTAAAGGAGCTTGCGATTAATAATGCAAGAGCTCAGGACAGCTCCCTTATATACGCGACTCTTTGAGCATCTACTATATAAAGTAAGTACTGCGACAGGTTTTTTATAAGGCTGGGCCCTTGTCAGGATCAGGACTAGCTGACTTAAAAGAGAGGGCGCGTGATCGGGTGGACCGTTGCATCCATCCTATAGGAAGGCCTTTTTTATCCCTACTTATATATCATAGGGACGTATCTGCTCAACCCTCTTCACAAGAAAGCAGCTTTCTATACTCTGAGGAAAGCGCCTACCATAAAGAGGATTGTCGTGAAGCCCGTGCTTCTATTGTATTGAATCTCTCCTCTTTGCTTTCTTCTTTAACGTATTTAGGCACTCCATGCACAACCATTTGGTAAGAACTTTTCGAATATAAAGACACGTGGATCATAATGTGACTTCGGTCTCCGTAGTACTCGAGTTCTTTCAGAGAAAAGCCAAAGGTTTTGAGCCAGTCTTTTTCCGAAAGCTTAGAAAAATTCCAAGAAGTATAAGTGAGTGCCTTGTAGTTTGCTGGCCTTTCTCTTAATCTTAATGGGGCGTCGGAGGTATGCTCCTTTAAGCAAATCCCCACGAGCCTACAAAAAGCAGCGGGATTATAGAACTTATAAAGCCTTGCGGTCGAATTGATTTCGGTTCCATTCTGAAAGGACTCTCTTGGTGGACACCACATTACGTTTATGACTATGCAGGCGTCTTTCAAATTTCTTGGTCTCTAATTGACATGATCTTTCACTCCGATCTCGCCCTCTGAGCTTTAATTTTCTTTTAATATTTCTTAAAGAAAACTAGGATAAGGGGATCAATAAGAATTTCCGGGATTGCATTAATGGGAGGTTACGATTACGCTCTTTACTTTCGGTACCCTTTTCCCAAAGAAAGTTGCACTGGGCCTTCTGTCAATACCGCCCTTTCTCCGCCTTATCTTTTTCTACATAAGTAGAGGCATAAACGGCACCGAAACGAGTCGCCCTCGTGCCGCTCCTCTCTTCGCCTTCATACTTCAGCCGAGCCTCTCTCCTACGGTCTAGCTCCATTTCATTTCAATTGCCTTTCCAGTCGACCTCACTGCTGCATGCCCTCTCGTATGCACTCAAGTCTCTTGTTTGTGGTCCTTGCCAGTCGAGTCTCATCTCTCTCTCCTCATCGCTTTGCTCGAGCCTAAGTTCCTTAAGATAAGCTAGTCCTACTCTCCACTACAGCTAGGGGCGTCTCGTTAATGTGTGAAAAGGTTAAGCAGACGCAAGCTCTCTTTGTTCTTTAAGATGTAATAGTCTTCATTCTTATATACGTATATGGTATTGATCTCTTTTCATGCTGGGAGAAGCGTAGCGAGAGGTATAGCATGTTCGACTGAAAGAAGATAGGAAAGACTCGACTACCGAGGTATAACATTACTTGAGTAAAGGGGTAGGTATAGCAGGTTCGACTGCCAAGGAGAGGGTGAAGCCTAAATAGTGCTCGTTGGGGTTGGCTTCTTGTGAAATCCTATGCTTTTATATCCGCCCCTCTTTCCAATTGCTTTGGGCGTGTCATACCCTCCTGTCTTTGAGCAAGCAGGAGGCAGACTTCATCGGAGTAAGACGACAGCCCCATTCTATTAGGTACGTCTTCCTTCCGTGCAAATATTACCAACTTACTAGGGTCGGTCTATCCATTGTCTTTGAGGGTAGTATAAGTAAAGAAGAAAGAAAAGAGACTCGATTGCATAGAGAAGAGGATCGGAGGGTTATCCCTTGCTCTGGCTGAAAGTGGTACTCGACTGACAAGGATAGGTACGAGGTAATAAGATCAACAAAGAGAGAATGTCCTTGGATAATCAATCAGGAACTGATGACACCTAGCCTAGGACTATTAGAGCCTTTCCGTGGTAAATTGAAAGATGCATGCTGCCCATAGCGGCTGTTGTGAGATGCCTGACCTAACGTTGAAGTGGGTAGATAGCTTGCATAGGGCAAGACAAAGCACGTGGTTTAATAGCGAGACCAAAGTCCGGAGGTTGGCAGGCAACTTCCCTTAGGTTTAATTGTTGTTAAGTTTAGCCACTTTCCTATTAATGAGGAAATAAGAGGGGGCTATGTCCTTATATTTTGCGGGTACTACACAGACAACGAGGCAAGGTTTAAAGAAAGAAAGAACCCTCCATTGAGAATGATATCGTGAAAGGATGGGCTGCGCGCCTTATATTTGTTGTTCGCGTACCGCTGTGCCAATCGATGAACTATATGCCCTGTGAAATTCATTCATATACTCATCATATACATATAATAAGAAGAGACCCTAGTTTGCGCCGAGTTCAACAAGGAAGTCAAGGCCAGCAGGGCTGAGGTAGGAACTCTTTTAGAACGGATGTGACAGGTGGTGAGATAGCTAGTTTACCCTATATCGGAAGTGTAAGCCCCTCTAATCCACATGTAAGAGCAGTACTTAACTTAATGTGAAAAAGGTTGCTTTTAGGGCTCTGCAGTTAAGGAAGAAGTGCCGCAGTCAACCAACAACAACGTTGCGCGCTTCAATCAGTATAATCTCGTTCCATATAGTTAAGAAGTTTCTGTTTACCAAAAGCTTGAAAAGAGAACCTCCTGAAGGTCCCACCATTAGAGTCTCGCCCTGCATTATCCTATATTTCAATTGCATGAATTGACGCCTCATCGCCATCCGTTTCCACATATCTCGCATTTTCAGACTCCTCCCCCTTTTTCGCATTCATCCTATGGTTTCTCGGACTTTCTCCTAGGAGAGAGCTCCTAATCTGCCACCATTTCTTTCTTGTAGAATAGGGGGCACCGGCCTGCTTGGTTAACAGAAGATTTGAAGAATGAAACTTCCAATACTACTAAGTGCAGCTAACGAGAGACACCATCCGGATAAGCTTAGCAGCACTTTATACCTAGGCACTTCCCTCTGTAGCCAAGGTCACAGGACCCTCTTCAACAACCCGACATCTCGGGTCGAGTAAGCCTCTTGCTTTATAGACTGGGGCAAAGAGCTATCCCAACAACCGGAGAAAGGCTTGCAAATTGTCGTCGTTCTTTTTAATTCCATTCGAAAGGAGGTGGCCTTTACTGCTATTAAAGCAAGCGATACCTATCAAAGTACAATGCTTTAGAAGACGTTCTAAAAAAGAGGAAATTTCAATGCTTACTCTAGAATAGGTTCTTTCGGACTTATCCTACGTTTAGGACATCTAGTTTAATTTGCTTTTTCTTCTATATAGTAGGGCTCGTTATAATTATTAGGCTATCAAAGAGGAGCTTCTTGGATGACAACTCCCTTAATTTAATGCGGCTTGTTGAGAGAAGCTGCTCGTAAATCAACCTAGGATTTGTAGCTGCCCAAGGCTCTTTCTTTTACCAGCTTGGCGGAAACGTTTAATTAAAGAACGCGAGTAAGTTCTCTGACTATGTATGTTTATCTTTAGGACGAGCAAGCCCACTTAAAGTAAATGGGAGGAGTATCACGAGGGAGAAAGAATGAAAGGGAGAGGTATGAGAACTAGAAGGGGGATCGAGGGTTCTACCAAAGGCGTAGGTGGATAAATCTCCCGAGGTACGCGGACCCAAGTGGTGGTGAAAGAGGTCGCATATACAAGCAAGGAGAAAGGCTCAAACAGGAGTAATGAGTAGAAGGCTCGACTAAAAGTAGAGGAGATATGATAGAAAGGCTGAGGTACGAGCGAAAGGAAGGGTAAACTCACGTCCATTTCACAGGCTCGCTTCGATCGATAAGGCACGAACGAAGGTCTTTTCACGCCAGTCGAGAATAAAAGCTTCGGTTCACTTCTTATTCGCATTCTTTATTTACGAGAGTGCCGTTGGCTGATCCACCGTACATTCAGTGTAATTCCATTGCATTTCTTCTTATTTTATGATAGAGAAGCTGCCTGTGGGAACGCTCTTTACCTCTTTGTCTCACAAAATAAGAATTCTCGGAAGAGGCAGCGCTGACCAGTTTGGGTCTCACTTCTTACCTTAGAAAGAAAAGCCTTGGTTATCATCCTCATGATTTCCTCGAACAAAAAAGAAAGGGCGAATTGTCCAACCAGTAGTAAGTAGTAGGATTCAATTGAACATAAAACAAAGAGGGAAGGGGCGGTGCTTAACACATTTACGAACCTTATACGACAAGGCTTTCTTCAGAGCTTTCGTTGTCAGTCGAGACTTTTATTCTCCTTTCGTATTCACTCTTTTTAAACCTTTTTTGACGAACAAGGAGTTCAAGAGTATAGAGTAGTTAAAGGCTTCCTCTTTTCCGACTTCCAATTGATGTTTCCGAGAAAAGTCTTGCCTTTGATTGTCTTCCTCTGTCTTCCGGGGATAGGGGTTCTTACGAGAGGGGTGCTTATTAAGGCTCGACTGTACGGATAAAGGGTTAAAAAGGACTTATAAGCGGGCATTGTTGTGAAAATTCATAGCTTTCTTATACCTACTCATCTAAGACCTAGCGTGAAGGTGGAGTCAAAACTGCTAATCTCGGGTGGACTTATAATACCAAAGCTGTCTAATCTTTTTCAGGGAAGCCCCTCTATAGAGGGTTCTCGACCTGCAGTCTGCTATTAAGAATTGCTCAAAAGTTATCCCAGGAAAAGTATTGGCAAGCAAGCTTCCTCTCTTTCAACCTTCTCTTGATTGGAACTACTTCCTTCGCCACCAATGGACCCCATTGTCTAAGATTAGGCACAAGTTGTCAAAACAGGGAGGAGTCTTCGCCCCCATGCATATGACTAACTAATAAAGGAGGCTCAGATTAGCTGTGGATAAATAGTGGATCTTAATTAGCCGCAGCGACGGCAAGTTTCCTATAAAGAGAAAGGGCATCACTTTTCCTAAGTTTTGGCAAATGCTCAAAAAGTATAAAACCAGAGGAGAGAGGTGTGAAAGAGACGAAAGGCTGGATCAGAAAGCCTTTGGTAAAACTCCAGGTCTACCTGTGCGCCACTATAATAAGTATATAAGGAAGATGGGAGTGCCGGTCACAATATGTTTAGAAGAGTTCCTTCTTTGATAAGTAAGCAGGTGTAGTAGTTGGGGACTGATAAAGGCAAGTTCAACCCCAAAAGACGGTTCACCGGAAGGCTTTCTTTTCGTTGTCATAGCCTCGAGCGAATTCTGACTTAATCCCGGAACAAGAAAGAGTTTTAAGCCCTTTATCTTAAATACTTTTGCATGAGACGCTTCCTACCGCGAGTCTGCAACTACTATATTCTATTATATTACAGTATAGAAGATCATAAGTCACAATTTAGCTTTCTCTAACAGAAGAGCCCCCCGGTAAGTAAGAAGAATTCTCTTATTCGCCTGGGGATATTTTCAATATCTGGCTTATTCTTTCTATATTCTCTACGACAAGTCTCTACATTACATTAGATGTCATCCCCTCTTTCTTATGCTTTATTCCGATCCCTAAGGTAGTGTTCGAAGAGTTCTCAGATAAAAAGAAGGCAAAGTTACGAGGAGCCATTCATGCATGGGAGCCTGTGTTTCTGTATTTGCTGTATTAGCTTAGCTGGAGCTATACGTTCTCAATCAAGGGGCCCTTTGGAGGACGTTTAACCAACATCGTTAGGAGGCTGACCAATGACAACTTATTCCCCAATCCCCGAACTAGAAGAAAGTTAGCCTTTATATAAGATAGCTTGCTATACTCTTATACCCAATTGCTATAAGTCTAATGCTCGTCTACAAGCTCGCCCAAGTTTAAGGTCTGCTATCTCAACACGCAACCCTTTTTAAATAGTGGATTCCGCTTCGCACGTACTGGGAGGGTCTAGTCGAAGACGTACATACTCTCCAACAAACCCCTTCGATCGCTTTTAACCAACCTCCCCTTCCTTAGCAGTCGATCCTTTTTCCTCGTCTTCATACTTCAGTCGAGCCCTTTCCCTTTTAGTCGACGGATCGCTGTGTGTCTTGTTCTATTAGGCCCATTCTAAAGCCCGGCAGCTACTTCTCCAATGTCTATTGTTCCCTTTCTTTTATTTTTTAAAAGTAGACTTCCTAGTAACAAGAGTCTATGTGGAACTCATTCTTCTAACCACTGCAAAGACTAAAAGCAGCAGACAGCCGAGTTACTTTCTCACAAAAACGCCAATGCTATAGCTAGTTGTTCTCCCATGAAAAGAGAATTCCAGCAAGTGACACATGTTACTTTTTCTAAACAAGTATAGAATATGGCCAGTAGAAATGCCCCTTACTTGACAAACAAACGAAGGGCTGGAACTCTCGAAGTCGAAGGATAGCCAATTGCATAGCTTAATACTATATAAAAGGAAAGGCGGCCTTCTTTTGGTTTGTTGCTGAAATTGCATAAGTTCGAGCCATCTAATTTGTAGAACAGGGGGGCGGCGCGGGTTGGCGAGTCTCACTAGTATCCGACGGAAGCGGTCAAGACAACTGGCACATAGCGAGGACACCGATGCCTGGCAACTTGTCTATCTATCTGAATCTGAACAAGGCTTGGTGGTTTCCAATTCTATTTAGTGAGGCTTCGATCGAGAAGAGCCTTAGATCGATTGGCGTATAAGGGGAAAGGATGACCACGATGACTCGACCGCTCTTCTTTAATTTATAGCAATGCTTCCTTCTTCTGAGCCAGGATCAAACCTCAAACTGGAATCTCGTTCTATTCTTATTATATATCCGCACGCTCCTTGGCGCCCTTATTGGCTCTAAAAGTTCTTGTTGTGCTTACTTTGCACCTTGCTTTTACCTCATAAGCCCTCTTTTCTATGAGGCAGCTGTACAGGCTTTATGCCGGCTCTCGTCGCCAGCCAAAACTAGACCTTTCTTTTCCGGAAGAAGATAAGTACTTTCAAGACCTAGATCTTCCTACTTTCTAGGATGTCCTTGGGAATAGCCTGGTTAAATCCTAACATCTTTTACTACGACGCATACAAGAGAAGAGAACACAAAGCCAGATGCCATCAAAGGCAGACATCTTCCCACCTTCCTATAGAATCTAAAATAGAAGGAAGGGCCTATAACGAGTCGCTTACACTAGTAGCAGCAAGGGTGGCTAGCGGTGATTAAGAGGAAAACGTGGCATCTGTTGTTTGTTACCCTACGGCTTCATCGGTTTACAATCTTTTGACGGCTTTATCTACTTGTTGACACACAGGAGGTCTATTTCTTTAGTAAGCATCTCTTTTCGCTAGCGTCACTCATCAATAGAATAGTGGGCTAGGAGAAGCTTTCAGTATTAGAACATAGATTATATCGCCCGTCGTCCAATGACGCTGTTTACATTGTCTCTGCGGCTGCTGCCTATGAGGTTACCAAGCTCGAGCCCTTATCTCAATCTCATCTCAAGAAAGCAAGAAAGAAATGAACTCGGTACATTCTATACTTTGAATCGTGAATTACTCCAAGCGAAGCTCTCTGCTAACAAACTAACGGAGCATCCCTATTAGAGGGTGGGCGCAAAAAGAATAAAAGAAAAGGGCGCGTCCCATATTCCATAAGACTTTGTGATCTTTGTGACGAGTACGAGCTCTTGTTTTACCTTCCATGCACTATTTTAATCTCTTCGATAGGAAAGTAAAGACAGATCTTTCCCCGGCAATAGACGCGTTGAAAAGGCCCAATTAGACGGGGTGAGGTAGGTCGAAGAAGAAACTAGCACCAAGGTTGTTTATGGAGCTTTCTCATCTATAAGGAGCTTACTTATTATCTTATTAAGTATGCTGCGAGAAGAATCTTCTCCTATAGAATTCTATACTGTAGTTACATAGGCGGGCATTGAAAGAATTCTGGATAAAGCTACTTCTACTACTACTTCTTCTTTATCTAGGACTGACTCGTCTCACCCAAGAGCGAGGGTGCGCTCTTTGCTTAAGCCTGCTTTTAGAAGAGAGAAGATAAGGCCGGTCGAGCCCATGAGCATAAAGCAGGAGTTATATGAGATCTTACAGAGTGTCACATTATAACGGTCTGTAAGATAGATCGAAAGAAGATAAACCTAGGAGGAGCTCCCTTTCAATGCACTTTCAAATAAGGTTAGAACGAGTACTTGGAAAGATAGAACTAGTTCCTGTAAAGGTTGCGCTTCTTGGGCTTGGACAAGCAAATGGGAATGAACTCCCGCCGTCATTATCAACAAGCTGCTTGGGTGTCTTTTGCGCAGATGTTAAAGTCTCTTAGAATCTACAGATAAGCAAGGGCAGCTTTGTTTCTAGACTCTCTTTTTTAATACTTTGTATTTACGACTACGACTTCGTCTGAAAGGTTCGAGCAAGGCCCTTCTACATCATGAGACGAACAAAGACTAACTGTCTTTATATAATAACACAACCGGTTCAAAACTAGCATACAGATTGTTCGAGGAGACGTAACTTGGCTCAAGCGGCGAGAGTGAAGAGCTCACTCCCAAGCGTAGCTAGTCGGCGTGGGAAAGCATCCGTACGATTAATTCATAGGTCTTACCAAACCTTTAGCATCAAAAATCATATATTCTAAAGCGTCTCGTTCGTCGGGTGGGCAAAGACCCCAGCAATCCTAAATAAAAGGGGGGAAAGAAGCTTTCAAGGCTAGCCAGGAGGGTAACGACTTCCCTATGAAATCAAAAACCTGTGCGACCCTTTCTTCTTTTAAGAAAAAGAGGGCTGATTTGGCACATCCGTTCTGTAATGCTTGAATGCTCGCCCGCACATGATCTAGCGCGGCTCCTTTTAAGCACTATCTGATATATATCCTCCCGGGAAGAATAAGGAAGCTTCCTTGGAAGACTCATACGTTCGCAACACCATCTATACTAAACCATGACCTATGGTTAGGAGACATCTATATGCATCCAAGAGGGATTAGAGTTCAAAAAGACGCCTTTCTTCTTTGACCGAACTCTTGTTCAGCTGATAAGTTAAAAGGTAAAAGCCACCCGCCGACAGGCATTCACGGCGAAGAGAGTAAACCCTACAAAGAAGATATATAAGACGTATAGACATTGCCGAATATGTATTAATGGTAAGGAGGTTCCGTTTCAAATAAAGGAATTTAAAGGCAACCTTACAAAAAAGCAAGAAAGGCCTTTCGGTTTACGAAAAGGGGACGAAAGCTGTCAAACTTGGGTTCTTTTCCTAGGCGCCTGGTATCTGATCGACCCTCCTAGCTTTTAAAAATGCCTTGCTACCGTTCACACCCGCTTCATAAGGAAGCTTTCTGCGCAATGCTGCTTTATCCCACAGCTAAGACCTACTCACAGGTGTCCGGCTTTCCACAAAAAGAATATAGTGAAAAGACCTTAGAAGGTACTAAGGTTATCGGTTTACACAGGAAGCATAATCCAAGAGATCTACATCTGCTGCCAATGTCTCTGATAACTAGGGCGGGTATCCCAACTCAAAGGTGAGATAAGCCAGGATTCTAATCTCTTAGTAGTCTTCTTCGAATGAGCCCTATTATATAATACTACGACTTGTTTGTAGTTATCCTCTTATACTAGGGCAAGAGGCTCGAAGCTTTAAAGACTTTCCTCGCTCGTACCAAAATTAAAAGAAGCAAACTCAACCCTTTCCTTTGTTGCGAACTCACACTCCGAGCATGCTTAATATATAATAAGAGAAAGCTGTCTTCCTACGAACGATTCTCTCTCTAAAGGGCAAACTTCCCTACTTTCTAAGTTGCACCCTCTTTCTGTGGAACAACGGGCGAGTGTAGTGGTTAGTACAGCGTAGCATTCGGCACTGTTTTGGCTGTTAACTAACGCGGAGCAGAGTCCCGTAGCTCTCATATATGTATAGCAGTAACAAGCTAGAAGTTTAAATCAAAGGTAAAAGAGAGTTGCCCCTTATTTTAAAGGATCGCTAAAATAGGATCTCTATGTCTCTGATGCTGACACTTTCCTTAGAAAGCCTCCTCTTTCAGGTCTTATATTATAGGCCAGCGCTTGCTTCAATCTTTAGCTATTAAAGACTAGGATTAGATTTAAGTAAAGTGATGGGAGAAGCCCTTTTTAAGGAAATAGGGCGCAGTCCCTACTGACACACCGCATAAGTGGATTTTGTGACTATTCATTCTGAAGAAAGACTGCTGCCAAGGGGGGCGCGAAGATAGGTCGAGGCGTAGCGAGAAGGGGGAGTCCCTTCGCATGCGTCTCATGTTTATGAGGAGAAGTCAGCCCGAGGAAATGCTCTAGGCACATAAGACGATCTACGCTATCCGATCATAGGATCTCATTTGGGGAAAGAAAAGGGGGGTTTACCCTGGCATACGCAAAATTCTATTTCCAACCGCCACTTATGTGAGAAAAGAGCCTTTCTGGATGTACCAAGGAAAAGAAGGTAGAAGGAGACAGACTGAAAATATGGCAGCGTAAAAGACAACGCATCCCTACAGCTCTATGGCGCACGCTTCGAGACTTTACACGAAAACTCCGCGAATCATTGTTTTAACTGCGGGCAGACACGTCCCATACTAAAGGATTCTCCCATTAATCTTATCAAAAGAGAGAATATAACCTTTTCCTATACGCCTACAGTAAGGCCCTTTCATTAGCCATAAGGAGGCTTTTTACTTACCTATTAGACTCACATACTGCACAAAGATATTAGTCTAAAGAGCCGAGAAGAGGTTCCCCAGATTGGAAGAATTTTACCTTAATCAAAATAAGAGTTCACAAAGCCTTTTTACCCCACCCCACGGAAGACTCGCCTAAGTTGCCAGAGTTTCGCACCTCACTGAAGCCCCTTTTAAGGAAGACGGGATAGGGGAGGATCCCTTGTTTATTTTTTTAGGCGTACTTTACTACTATCTTACCTTATTTGCTTTGAAGACTGCGAAAAAATTCTCTGTTCTAGTTGAATTGTAATGTAAACATCCTCTCGCTACTCGTAAAATATGGGCGAGCAGCAGACCTCTAACCACCATAAAGAAGGAGGTTCTAATAGAGAAAGCTAGACTAGCGGCTGTAACAGCTTAATGAATACCGGACTTAATACAAGGTGCAAAGTGCCCCCCAAAATCTATCTTAAACGTCGTGTCGTTAATACCTAAAATATACTCTCCCTACTAGATAAACTCTATCTGATCATCTTCTTATCCCGTTAGACAAAGAGTTCCTATAGGCGGGCTCTCTATTGCAGACAGACTCCTGCTCGAGGAATTAGACTCTATCTTATGCAGCCTTTCGGCACTAGCAGTTGGCCTATTATAGTTGCATCTCTTTTTATATATGATAAGGTATGTCGAGTACGAACCCGTCCATCTCTTATGTATACCTTTATATTCCAATCCGAAACAAAGAGGCTTGTGTTCTTGTTGAAGTTCACACTGAAACATAATGTGCCTATATATATCCTTCTATCCTCTGCCGGGTGTTCGCGTATTGAGTTTTCCAGAAGGAGGAAAAAGGGAAGAATCGGGTAGGGTTACTAACTCTCACAGGGCTTTGCGCCTTCTTTCTGCCGCTAACAAACTCCAGTGCTCTCATAAATAGAGAAGCAAGTCTGCTCCTTTCGATCATATGCATCCCGAGCGGGTTTTCCTTTGGCCTATTAGGGCCGTGCAACACCTAACCTGTTGTCATTAAGAGTCTAATTCCTTACCATACCAAGTCGAGTCGTTCATTCCATTTCTTCTACCAGCTCTTCGCTCTCAAACCCTCTGAGAATTAAGACTTCAATCAAAGAAAGGTCTTTTTGCCGCCTATACGATTTATCTTCTTCTTAGTCAGTCTAGAAGCACTCTAGCCTTAAGTAAGAGGGCAGTAGGATCTCGTACCCATTTAGTTCCAATAGCATGGAAAACTTTTGCATATCCTCTAGAAAAAATTCTTCGGTAGTAAGCAGCAGGTTCCACTTCATATTAAAATTAAAGGCTTTAATACGCCCCGCTTGAATCCATAGTAGACCTTTACTTACGCCAAAAGCCCCTCAAAAATTAGGGCATAATGAGAGAATCCACGCAATGTTTGGACAAAGTTTTAAAAGTAACAGAGAGATTAAAACGATTCCACGAATTAAAGGAAGGAGAAGTCATCATTATATAGTGAATATAGCCTTCTGCGTCTTTAGCCTCTTGTCTTTCAATGACAGGGTAGGTTGTCTTTGTGTTGGATGATGCGCCTGTCATCCTCTCAAGCCTTAGTATGCCATTCACCCCTAAATTATAGTAGGAGAGCGGGGGAGAAAACTTCACCTCTAAGCTAGGACAAAGTTTCTTTATATTTGCGTATTGGGGTAGGATCGGGATAGAAAGAAAGTGCTCTATTGAAGAGAGGGTGATTATAGACTCTAGTGCCCGCCGTGAAAGGGGGAGGAAGAAAAGGGCCTGAACACGTAGCAAAGGGAGCTAGACTCTAGCATAGCGAAAGGGGAGACTCGACTGTCCTACTCCATTTCTTCTTCTCATCAGAGTTCTTGCCGGAGTCAGCTCCTAGAGTCAGGATCTACTCACATTGGGGTTTGTTTTCTAACTAGTTTATATGCGAAAGATCTAAAAGTACCTACTACAAATCCGGGAACTCTATTTAGGTTTGGAAAATACGAAAAAAGGGGGGATGTCTGGCTCGATAAGACTCGGACTGGGCAGAGAGAAGCGATTACTCATTAGAACGAATAGATTACAAAATAGAAGTGAGCAGTCGTCTCTCTAGTAGGACTCAAATTAACAAAGAAAACCAAACCAGAAGTGAAGTGGAACATCTACTCTTGGAAAGCATGGACTAGTAGACATACATAGACGGATCGAGCCCATCACTCACATCTTTACTATCTAGTTGGGGAGCGGTTTTTCCATATGAAGCGAGAGTTCACAGGTGAAGCAGGGAGCTAATAAACAACGAGAGGGGTACTCAAAGAAAATGTTAATATCTTTCCTTTCGAGCGTCTGTCATTTCTGGAGTGCTTTTCTCATTCCCCAGCCCTGGCTCTAAGGCGTGCGTCTTTATCGATGTCGTTTAGTTTTGGTCATCTAAGAAGATTTGAGCTTTCGTTGTAATTAACCGTAGGCTCACCTTGCTCTATCGAAAAGCGCCCTTAATGTCTGGTGGTTGGACTTTATCCCCCTCTGGACAATCTCATCTAGGCCTTCCATTACGCCAAGTACAGGCCCGCAGGAATTCATATGAAAACCCCCCGTATGTAGAAAGAAAGGGGCAAAAGGGGAGATAAAGAAAGTGCATACTTATTCTATCTACACACACCCTACTCGCAAGAACCTGCTCACAGGATCCTCTCTTACTATCGCGCTGTTCTAAGTCTTTCATAACAAAGCAGCTCTCGTTCGCCCCTCTTTTCTTTAATGGAAAAAGAAAGGATAACATTTGCTTTCCAAGAAGGAGAAAGTTCTATGCGTGAAAGAGATGGTGTAACCTAGCTCGAAATAGATTTCCAAATTATAAAAAGCCTTTTCCTATAATTAATTAAGTAAGGCAGTGTCTCTTGATTGATCCTGCTACTATATATTCATCTGCTTCAATCCAATCGTCGGATCTATATAAACCCTAGCCTAGGCTGAGGTGCTTTCTGGGACTTTACTTACCACCAGGAAGCCTTATAAAGTACTCTTTAGTAAAGTAAGCAACACTTTAAATTTATTCTTTAATTTCGTCCGGCATAAATTGGATCTATCTATCTTTCCGATTTAAGGGCCTTTTGGCACTCGACTATAAATAAAGGAGAAAGAAATGAGACTCGACCAACGGAAGAGGTGAGAGGGCCTTCTTCCAAGTAAAGGGTGGCGTCGGTGAATGCACTAGTTGTCTCGAGATAGTGGTCTCATTTTGGAGATATTTCCCAAGAGCCTGCTCGCTTCATCGTTTCGCCCTCCCCAAAGAGAGTCCAACTATTCCGTCGTCCGCTTTCTTAAAGGGATCTCGTAAGGTGTGTTGAGCTGCATAGGTCTCAAAACAAGATCTCATTAAATGATTTAATTCACAGGGCCGGTCTTATGCTGTATTAAATATAAAGGGGGTATGAAGCTCTTTGACCAAGGATGCTGCTCCTTTACTTCGAGTGGTGAGAATAAAGCAAGTGACTGACTCTAGTCATCAAAGCAAGAATGAGCTCTCATATTCAGAGCAGTAAACCTCTCTCCCCTTAACCTGTTTAAGCTGATGAATTTTCTGAAGATTTATAGGCGAAGAATAGGATCTACACCGGATGGCTACTACATTAAAGGAAAGTGATACGTTTCAGCATCTTTTTTTACCTTCATCTAAAAGAGAGAAGCAGCCTCACTTGAACAAAAAAACGTTGTATTGGAAAGCCTTATTAAAAGAGGAAGGCGGAGACTCTGTTGAGAGGTTTTCTCCCTTTGAGTCTTCATAAAAGCGCTTCCTCGAAATCGCCAAGGGGACTGCCGTTAGAATAGGGGCCTTCCCCTTTTAGTCATAAATGGTTGGTTTCTTTGTGTGACGCGCGGTTAAGTCGAATTAAATCAGAGTGGATACTCAAGCGCCCTGCCCCTATAGACGGAAACCCCCTGCGAGCAAGTACAGGGAAGACTTGTAGCAACAACTAGAAAAAAGAATAGGAAGAAATCTCATATAGAAAGTAGATGCAAAGGGGATCCTTCTTATCTGAGTATATGCACAAGTAGAAGGTTCCTTTGGATTCAAGGAGAGAGTCATCTCATCTAAATTGGCAGCTCGCTGTATAAGCGGGATTTTTCCTTACTAAAGAAACCTACTAAGAGATGGCAGGCTTTTCTTTATAATTGAGTTGCACATGCCTGCTATATAAAGACATAATAAAAGATCTTCCTATGCTATAACTTATTACCCCTTTCTTGCTTAAGCGCCGCTGGGGGTTGGCTAGACTAAGGGGGCCGCCTTTCCTATGAGGCCTGTGAGATAAGAGGCTATATGCAGTAAGGGTCCTGTATTCTCTGATTCTTCTTAGAGAAGGGAAAGAGGAAAGACTCGGAGCAAGTAATCAGACAAAGTGTGATTAAGATACTAGAGTAAGCGCGTAACATTACAAGTCAAATTGAAGACTGGGTAAAGAAGAAGGTCCCTCAGAGGCTCTCGGTGCGAAACCTATAACTCAAATCCGCGGCTTCAAGAGCAACCTGATCAGGTACCAAGCTTTCTTAGAAAGTAGCTTTCAATGCTTGCGGGTTGGGACGACCCTCTACTTTTCGGTTGAGTCCCGCTTTGTATTGTTAGAAAGGGGCGAGGGTTGGACATTAAAAACTAGGGAAGGTTCTGGCCTTAAGCAGAGGATGAGACTTCTTTCCGGTCACACCACAGGCCTTTCTTTTATTTTATATAGATTCCCGAAATCTAAAAGGGTAACTACTTCTTCATAAGTTTCTATCCACCTCTACCCATCTTCGCTGTGTTCTTTGCTCCACTCGAGTGAGAAAGAAAGGAAGCCCGGCTTCTGTCGATCACCGGTATTGAGAATATGAAAGCACATACGTTGTTAAATAAATTTAAAGGCTCTAGATAGAGATTGAAAGCGAGTCCCTTTGTGTATGAGCCTCCCTTGGATTGAAACCTCCTCTTTTCTATCATATATAGCAGAATGCGACAATCGCCCGTACTTTACGGAAATGCACCCATTACATTATATACTATGCTATTAGTGACTCCTTTGTTTTGTATTCTTTAATAGCGAGTGGTTAAGTGCAATCGTCCTTAGAGTATATGCAATGTTATACTCCTCGCTTGTCTTAACTCGTTAAATGTGGTATAGAGATGCTTTGATCTTGTAGTCATTCTGCGCCAGACAGTTAGTTGTATAATTCTCTAGATCGAAAAGGGAAGGGATGCGTTTAGTTTGCGCAATGAGAGGTACCAAGTGTTTAGAGCTTGACCGCCAGGAATGAAAGACTCGAGCAAAGCAAGAGGGGAGGGGGGAGATAAAGGGCTCGAGGAAGAAGAGAAACGAAGGCTGTAAAGGATAGGAGCGGCAAATGGCACCCTTTCTTCTAGCTCTGGTCCATAAGACCCACTTAATCCCACGTGCTTGAGGAGCGTTAGGGGGGAAAGGCGGCTGGATAAAGATCGCGTGGATCAAAGCTCTCTGCCTTCAGAGCATTCCATGTGAGTAACTTCAGTGAGTAAACTAGGCCTACCTCTCCCATTAGTAGCCCCGCGGGCGGAATTTATCTTTCAAAAGCGTAAACTCTATGTAAGAGGGGAATTCGCGTTATATTGTATGAGCCCTTATAGTCTGACATTCTGAGCTTAGGCAGAATTTCCATAAATCATTTTAAAATTCTTGTTTTCGTGTTCTTAGGTAAAAGGATTAGGCTCCCCTCCAAACATTTACGGAATAAGTTTTGTAACTGCGCAGACCTTCCTCATTCTGCTTGGGATAGCGCTTTAAACACGCCTCTCTCCCGCTCTATATGCTTGTCTGCTACCTGGTCTAGTACTTAAAACATGTAGTTTAAGAGGGTTACGGGCAGGGGGTGATCAAATATGGCAAAAGTGCTTATTAAAGAAGGTGAATTCTCTACTAAGAAAGAAACTAAGTATAAGAAAGTAGCTTCTATATGCCTAAATAAGGGTGCGCGCCTAGGTTCAACGCGAAAGCAAAACCTTTGAGCTAGCTTAGTGGTAGAAGCTAAATCCAACTCTTGGGAAAGATTAAAGAGCAGCAAGAGGCTTATCAAGTAAAATCACTGAAGTTTTAGTAGTGTCTGATTTGTAGTTCGCAGTACCCTTACCTTAAAAGAAATCTAAAGGATAAGAGTCTCGTCTCCACGATTATTTCAACCTCTCTCTCTTTAATCTATTCTCAAATCTCTATTACCATATACGTATATAAGAGCATAGAAGAAATAGAAGACTCTCACCATTTAATGCATGGCGATGTAGAAGCTAAACAAAGGACTTATCCTTTCTATTCGTTCGAGCACTTACTCTTGCCTTTTTTTTCATCCTAGAAGTCAGTCGCGTGGGGAGCTCTCTTGGGGGGAATGTCCACGAAGCCCCGGCACGCTGTGACCGGGAAGGACGCCGCCCTGCGTACAAGTCTTTTTAGGAGAGGGAGTAAGGAGATAAAGTGCTGGGCCCGGTGGGGTGAGTTCGCGTTCGGTGACCGGGGGGCTAATCCATATAGTGCAGTTAAAGGAGTCTTAATTTGCATTTAATATGTCATTTTCAACTGGCATTCTATTGTCTCCTTTCTTGTCAGCCGAGTCCCGCTTTGGGTTTATCTTCTTGCCAGTCGCTACCACTCTGTGTCCTTTCGGTCGCCAGATAAATTAGAAGCCAACAAGTCAAAAGTGCCGTGTTTTAGAAAAGATTTTGAAAAGGCTCACTCCTGTCTTAACTTCTGTAAACCGCCCTCGCATTAAAGTGTCCTATTGCGGCGAAAAAGGGCCAGGCTCATCAAAGATTAAAGCTTTCTCCGTGCCGCTCTTTTTTCATCAAAGGGCGCAAGCAAGGTTTTCTATTGGGCCAACAAAATGATCGGAAAAGGTCGAGCGTCGAGAAAGGTCATAAGCTACCGGACGGGGTATAAAGCAAGAAGACGGAGCATTTCATAAGGAAGTTCTTGAAGATGCAGCTAACATAGAGGCAGAAGCTTTAGCTTTACCAGGGGCGGCTGATGGTGTTAATGATGTAAGGAGTCCGCCCAGCCCATATCTTTCCTTGGATCTTGGTCACTAGTGTACCATTCTAGTCCGTCGAAAAGTCTTCTTTTTTTTCAGTCTGAGCATCCCATTCTCCCCACGTCTTAGCACAGGAGCAAGTCAGTTAAACCGCGTTCAGTTCAAGAGCAGCCGATCCCGCAGCATTTCCGAGAAAACTAAAAAAGCCTGACCAATGTTTTGCCGTGTTCGCAGACGAAGCCTACTTACTCAGTTGCCTTTTTTGTTTGCATGATGATTGATCTTGGATTAAAGTAAAGGCCTCCTTGTTTAAGCTCCTCTCGCTCATATGCACTCGAGCTAATTAAACTGACTTTCTTTGCAATCGACTTTTCTTTCACCGCATCTTCATACTTCAGATGAGCCCACTTCGTTCTCTTTTCTTCTTTTTGCACTCTTGTTGTTTGGATGGGTTCTTCCTTTTCTTTCTTTAGTACGTCTAAGAGGTGAAAAAGGGATGAAAAGTCCAATCTCTTTCGTGCAAAAAGATGGCCTACTTCCTCCACTTCGTTCCTCAGCGGAGCCTCTTTCTCCTCTCACTAACGTTCGAGCACTTATTAAGCCCTCCACTTCCTTTGACGAAAACTCTCTATTACCATATACGTATATAAGAGTTAAGATTCAATATGGAATTCTACTCTGCTCGAAGAGTCTGTTTTCAAGGCAGTTTTTTCTCTGTTTAATCCCGTCCTTTTCTCTTTTCTTTTGTTTTCTCGTTATGAAAAAGTCAGAATAGCAGAAATGATCACCCATCAGAAAGACTGCCAAGATATAAGAGGGAAGATGGAGGCTCTACTGAGGGACGAGGTGGAGGGTTTAGGCTCGAGTGCCAAGGAGAGGGGACGGAGTCTACTGCTAAGGTACGAGGTAGAGAAGATAGGTGAAGGTTGAAGAATGAAGGAGAGGAGAAAGGCTCGACTGTTAAGTAGAGGAGATAGCCCGGAGAAAAGCGAAAGGGCGACTGCCAAGGAGACGGGGAGAAGGCTGGTTCAAGAAGAAATTCCTTCTAATGAAATCAGAAAAACCGAATGGACAATCATTTAAAGCTTCTTGGTTCTCGGATTGCTCTTTCTTATCTTTCTTAACTTCTCGACAAAGGGGCACTCTTCTATTAAGTAAGGCTTTCCCCTGTTATCCGAAAAGCCGTCTAGCCCGTGTATTGGAAGAACTCGGGTATCAAGAGTACTTTGTTTAGGGCTGAGCTACTCATTCGTAAGGGATCTTTCTAGCCCGACTGGAGCGAGACTCACTCCCTTCTCTTATAATAAGGTTGAAAAGAGACTCGACTAGAAGGAGAGGACCCGAGAAATGAGGAACAAGGAAGGAGGCCAGATAGAGCATTCCTTTCTAGGAGGATCCCTCTCTCCTTTGCAGTCAAGTACCACTTCGGGTCGAACAAGGCTACGCTCCTCCCCACCGAGCACACCCGAACAAAACAAAAGGAAAGAGGGAAGTTTACAGACAGTACAAAGAGCCAAAGGGGCCAAGAGAAGAAGAAGAGAATACTCATACAATTACAAAAGGAAGACGTTAAGCATAGAAGAGCTTCCTTTTTTAGTGCAAATCAATCCCCATTCTTATATACATATACGCTTTAGCGCTTTTTTCCTTTGTTCAAGTTGCTTTCACTTTTGCTAAAAACTGACTGAAATATCCCACCTGTGCGGCGAAGATGCAAGGCTTGCTTACTTAAGGGAGTTTGGTACCACTAATTCCTACACCTTAGGATCTTGCTTATATGACCATTGCGTCGACCTCCTCCTTTCTTTCTTCTGATAAATCATCTAGTCTTTTAGGTTGCTTAATGCCTGAACAAGGTTCAACCCGCGGACTGCCCTGCTTAGCCCATGCCTCCCATCTAGCTCTCTCGTGTTTACTACTAGAATCTAATAGGGCTCTCGAATCTTTCCAAATGCGTAGTAGATCTTACGTGCATTCTTACTAAGTTTAAAGAAAGAAAAAGGGCGCATTAATTCTTTTTTCAAGTTTGCTTCTTCTCTTGTGTAGAATAATTACTAGCAAGGCAGGCGGCTCGAGAAAAAGCCGGTTGATGGGAGGAGCTCCTTGTCGGCGTTGGGTTGCAAGAAAAGAATGTCCCGCCGAACCTCACTAGAATAGACTTGACTTATACATAGGCGTATACATAAGTGATAGAAAAGTACGTTACATTATAAGGCGCAGCAGCCCGAACTGTCTGGGAGAACCCCTTTATATACTCCGATCTTTATACCTCCCTAAATATAAGAGGACATCAGAAGACATAGAATTTCTTTCTTGATATGCGAAGAAGCTCCAGCCGCAGATGCACGGTCGACGTCACAATGCATTTACATTAGAAAGAAATCTCTCCCGAGCGTCTTCTATCCCGATTGGTGCCTATCTAAGACCCCTTTTAAGGAAAGGGTACGCCTAAACAAGGTATGATAAAAAAGAAAGGAGAAGGAGGTCCTCGCTTAATTGACACAACTCTTTACGAAAGACCCAGCCCCTAACTGTCCTTGGTTTGGTTTACCGGTTGACCCACTGTGCTCTCAAGTGAACTGGCTGAACTACAATAGCCTTATATACAGACGACTGTCAATCCCCTTTTTAATATGATGATATCAACCAAAGGTCCTACCTCCTCACTAGCGCTTGAGTACACTTCTGCCTCTTAGAGTTGAAGGAGTATAGAGCCCACTTATATCTAGTAGACTAGCATGCTTTTTTATAAAAAGGAAAAGAGTTCTAGTCTAGGGCCTACGCCGCTTATCAATCACGCACGTTTTGTTTACATGTGTTAAGCATCTTTATTCATAACATAACAGAAGTGAAGTCAATAAGCTGCGCTGTATCGAGAAGAGGGAGTTTAGCCTAGCTTAACCTTTCTTTAAGGCATCTTGTCCCCAAAAAACTAGAGGGAAAAATAGAATTATAGGCTCCATTATGGTTGGAAGAGTGGGATTCACAAACCTCTCTTTATATATGCTCACTATCTCTGATCTTCCCCTTGACAGTTGATTGTAATCATCCGGTCCTTCATACTTCAGTAGACCTTGTTCCTCTCGTATTCGATCCTATCTCCTCGTGGGAGGCTTAAAACAGGTTTTCTCTCCTTAAAAGCAAAGCTATGGAACATCGGGGCAAAGAGCTGGACTCAACTATTGCTGCGAGGGGCCGCTCTAAGTTAAAAGAAGTTCATTCGTCCTACCCCGACCTTTATTTAATGAAGGAGTCTATGTCAATCAAGGCGAACTGCTGACTCTCTCTGTCATGGGCCTATTTGTTCAAAAGATCTGCCCTGTGCTGAATTCTTACGCTAAGGCTACAGTATCCTTTGGCCGACGCCCCCTAAAAAGGAAAGTTTACAGCCTACTAAGGAGACCGGACAGGCTAACTAAACAGTTATCCAGGGGAGCCTTCCTCCTAACAAGAAGAGACCCTCGTAATTCAAAAGATGCGCTTATCTCGAAGTTCTATATAAAGAACCGCGTCTTCCTTTTAATGGAGTCCTTGCTTGAAAGATACTAAGACTTTATAGTGAGAAATATCGCTATGCCTACTTTGAAAAAGATGTCAGTCAAAGAAAGTAAAAAGTCTTTAGACCACGTCTCTCGAGTCAAGAGCTTTATAGAATGTTATTCTCTTTCTGATCCTGGCTTTCAAAGTCAATCTAAAGAAATTAAAGCAAGCCTAAAGTCCTACGCTTAAGTAAGAAAAGAGATGCGGATAGAATTGCTGTCACGAACGAAGCCCCGAAGAAAAGATGTAAAGAAAAAGCCCTTCATAGTTCTGCGGATATTGATACCATCATGGTAGATGGAATTCATGCCCCATATGCCGCCTCCTAAAGGTCTGTCCCGGTGGTGACTTTCAGATTGAAACGATGGACGGACTTCTTCTTTAAGTA
This sequence comes from Silene conica, assembly GCA_029255685.2. NCBI lineage: Eukaryota > Viridiplantae > Streptophyta > Magnoliopsida > Caryophyllales > Caryophyllaceae > Silene > Silene conica. The sequence continues at coordinate 197,128 of JAQQAY020000114.1, forward strand.
AAGACCCTTCAAAAGAAATCTTTTCCAACTTGCAAGATATAAGTAAAAAGATCTTGACCGCCTTTATGCATAGGGTGATCACTATCTGCACCCGAAATATAAAGTATGCCCTCAGTGTCGTCTATTTCCGTAACTTAGTAAGATTTGGCGGGATCCTTTTACTAAAACATATTATCGAGCACCATCACCCTCACTTGACTGTGAGAAGTCTTATGAAGAATAATGAGATGTATGAGCTGACTGTCTACTCAGGGACTACCCCCCTCATCTGCTCCCAGGATCTCTCAACTCATTTCCCAAGAAAGAAGCTCTGCCCAGAGTTAGGAGCTAAAGGTACTATTGAACATTCTAAGAGAACCTTAGATACCATATCCTCCGAAATGAAAGAAAGCTTGCTGATCTATATGCACCAAGGGGCTCTCCTCTTAGGAGGCATCTTCTTTAAGTTCCAGAAGCTACATTTTGAGAATTTTCATGCTTTTTTATATAGTAGAAAGGGGAGCACTCCCTGCCCAGGCTAAGGATCTCTTTCGTTCACGCTATCTTCATGATCAAGTGCATCCTCATATTCCCACTGAGAATGACGAGAAAGTTTCATTAGGCGCGGCTACTGTGGCGGGCATACAGAAAGCTATCTTCCTAAAGTAGAGGACCTATATTATGAAAACATGTACTGTTCCGGGAGGAAAGCCCGGTGGTGCCCTGACCTAACTAAGTCTAAGCTTGAGGACATCCATGGCTTTATAGAAGCTCATATAGAACGCCCAAATGATATCAAGCGCTCCTTCCTGCCTTATAAAGATACAAAGAAGGAGACTCTTATCTTTCCTACTGGTAAATAATGGGTGGGATTTCTACTATAGCGAGGAGCTCAAGTTTGCAAGTAAGAATAAGTTTAAGATCGGGCCTTTGCAGGGCTACCCCTTTGAAGAGATTGAGAGTTAGTCCAGGGCTACGTGACTGAACTCTTTGAGAGTCGAGTAAGGGCAAAGTCTGGAGGAAACGAGTCCCTCTCCTTTTAGCTAAGCTCTTCATGAACTCATTGTATGTCCACTTTGGCATTAACCCAGAATACAGTAAGACTGAAATATGTGATGAAGATCGATACAGCGCTGTAGTAAAGTAAAGACCTCCCTCTCAAAGATTAATTTCTTAATTAAAGCTCGGAGTTTTTTATGGAAACCTATAACCACATCCTTTCTATGGAGGACAAAGCTTCCTCATATACAATCCCAAAGATTAGCGCCGTTCAAGTAGCAGCAGCCATTACTGCCAATGCTAGGATCTATATGTACAAAGAGATTAATCGTGATGGATGATTGCTACTACACAGATGAAGAAGTCTCATCCCCTGAGATGGGCATGCTTAAGTTTGAAGCTCATCTTAAGGGGGAGCTCTTTCTAGTACCAAAGTGCTACTGGTATAGCCGGTATACCTCAGAAGATGAAGTCTTTAAGTAGAAGGGCGAAGAAAGAAATCTAGTAGATAGGGCTTTCTTCTTTGAACCAACTCGAGCCCTTGAAAAGAAAAAGACGGGGGGTTTCATCAGAGACATGTCCAAACAGGAATTTCGGGAGGAGGCGGGGCGTGTCTTCAGATTACAGCTCATCGACAAGTAAGAAAAGAGTCCGTGTCATAGAGAAGAATATGTGAGTGGGATCAGTCCCTATTATTCTTGAGAAAGATTTATATGAGATAACAGCACACCGACCGGGGTAGGCTTATAATCAAACAGTTAGTTAAAGACTCTCTCTCATATATAATACAAATTCTAAATAGGCAGGAAGAAGATCAAGATCTTAAACAAGAGAACAAGCCCAAGATTACCAAATCGAAGATTAAGATATCAAGAAAAAGGAAATGGAAAAAGAGTTCGTAAGTGATATATATCGACCAAGATGATGAAGACCCGCCTTCTTAGTAAACAAGCAAGCGTTAGGCTCTTTTATATAACAAAAGAGGAACATCTAAAAGAGGAACATCTAAAAAAGGAGAAAGAAAGGCATAAGGGAGTGAGCGTAGGGCAGAGGTGGGCAGTAAGCAGCAAAAGGGCAGCACATGTTTAGTTGCGCAGAGCGGCGTATTGCTCCTCCTTAATTAAAGATCGCACGGTCTTCCATTGGACTTTATGAGGATGATCACCCAACCTATTATCATGTACATAGACCCTTTGTACAACAGTCATCGTAAACATCTAAGAACTTATTAACAACCTTTTTCCCAGCCAGCTCTCTTTTTCCGCTCAGACTGAGGTACATCCTTCTGATGAATGAAGTTGACAAAGGCAGCAGCTATTCGATCGATTCTTTTCTTTCTCCCCGGCATATGATGGGGCTGGGATGAGAGGGCCACAGAGCGAGACTTTCGAGTGCTATTATCAAAGGCCTTCACTACGTCTGATTCTACCCGCGTAGAGTCTGGGCAGGTGTCAAAAGAAGGCTTTGTACTATATAATACAGGCCGGTCTAGAGCTGACTATACCAATAAGCTCCATAAAGCAAGACATATTCCTCTATATTTCTTTCCAAACCAAAAGGCATAACATGGATTGGTGGCTAGGGTGACACACTCTTGTCTCGTTAGATCCGATGATGGCCAGGGCATTAGCAGTACTATTTACTCTCTTCAATCATAAAGTCTACGGAAGCCTGTTCCTGAGAGAATGCCTTGTAATAGATAGAAAGAAGAAGGCTGTTGCGATCATATACCTTCTCTGCTCCTTAGCATAATGAACCTCTTGAAGCTTCTTAGCAGCAGGAGAGTAAAGAGTAGTAGACTGAGAGCAAAGTCTCTTTCGTGAAAGTGAAAGATAACGCTTCGATAGAACCTCTCCCAGAAGTCTAATAAATAAGGCAGGATAATAGATTGAGTAGCTCTTTCATAAGCGCATAGGCCAACATAATGATGGTCTGCTGCGCAAACTGGGCCCTCTGGATGTTGGTTGATAGGATAGTAACCATTCCTGTATAGCCAGGGGTCGAACATAGCGGCGGAAAGGCGCAGGTCGGTTAGAGACTTCCCGCAATAAGTCCGAGTCGCGCTGCCTACGACTAGCATAAGCTCTGAGGCATTAAGAGCCCCCTTCTTCCAATCCCAGCCTATTTTGCAGGAGCTTTTTCAATTGCACACTGTTGATCTTAAAAGACTCTCATTGTAAGCCATTGATAGCATTGCACATTTTCTGAGCTTTATCTACATCGCGCAGATAGCCATTCTACTGTCAAAAGATAGATGGAAATTACCAAAGTTGTGGCTACTTAAGGCCGGAGCGCTCGAGAAGCTCTGTACAAATGGCTCACTTAGATAGCCGCCCAAGATCTCAGAAAGGTCCAAAAGATTCCCATAGACATCAGAGGACTCAAAGTGCCAGTCAGCAGGCTCATAGCTCATTGGCAGAGTCAGCAGCTTAATAGGAGGGGCTTCTATTGAAGGTACACTTGGCATAATTAGACTTTTCTCTAGAATAGCTCTTTCCCCTCGTAGGAGTCTTCTTTATAAAGGTAGTAGGGCTGGTCTCTTCTAGTCCCATTGTAAGAATTCCATCTTTGAACCTATTTGTAATAATGAGAAGTCCGTGGCCTTTTAAGAAACTTGGTCAGTGCCGAAAGGGTCTTTCCTGTACCTAGCCTTGCCGGGTCGGAACATCTTAAGTCCCAGTCTCCCTTTTCTTAAGATTCTAGCAGGATGTCTGACTGCATGTTCTATTGATCAACCAGACGATTGGCTGCGTTGGCGCTATTCTTCTCTAGGTTAAAGAGATAGCTTAGTGTATGAACGAGAAGACGTACAGTTTAACATATGCTCTCCCATTTCGCCCAGGATCTCCGTAGAATAACTATCCGGGAAGTTCACAAGAGTTCTGTCAGCCCTCATTGTCAGTGCAGATTCTCTAAGCTTACGTGCGCCTGTGTCGCCCTGAGAGCAGTCCCTTAGGAAGAAAAGCCTAAAAAGGTGCAGTTCACCAGCAACAAAGTCTAATTCCCTTTTATCGGACTACCGAGAGCTATAAAAACCTATGCCTAACGGAAATGGTAAAGAGGTGTCCGCTGTTATGGAATTTGATCACCCCGTAGAATAGAGTCCCATGCCACTAGTGCCACTAGTTGTTGTTGCTAAAGCTCCCTATTTTCTGGGAAAGTTCACGCAAAAGAATGCCCAAAGGAAGACGACAGAAGCCTTTACCTTATAGCTATATGCCCCTTATTTGAGAGCTCAAAATGCAAGCTGCCGGGGATGTGAGAAAGCTCTAGTAGGTCTAAACGCTACTCCCCCTCCTCATTGCTTTGCTCGAGTCTCGTTTCTCTCTCCACCGCTCCTCACATACCCTTTCCCTCACTCACTTTGGTACTGTTACGCACCCCTACCTATATTAGAAGTTGTGAAATCTCTTGTTTTAACTTTCTTTAAAAGGCCCCGTCTTCTTATATCAGATTACTTAGCTGCCAAGCACTTTTGCAAACCGAAAATGCTAAGTTCATAAAATGGTATTAAAGTTACCGAAGCCTTGTTAGTTGTCCGCGTAGATCTAAGCCCCTCTTGATTGAACGGTTGGTATAAAAAGATGCCCATGAAGAGGTCTCTCTTTCTTTACCTTTTTATTAGGTAGAGCTGAATAAGGCAGTACAATTTAAATAAAAAAGAGGGAATGCGAGAGACTCTTAAACTGCTTTTAGTTCTCCGGGAGATGTCGGTAGACGCGTGAGAGACTCTTTCTTTATATATATAGTAAGGGTAAAGTAGAAAGCTCCCTTGAAGGCCTTTCGAGAAGTTAACTTAACTTATGGACGGTTACTTTTTGAAGAAATTATAACTCTATTTCTCGCAAAGATCATATGAAAAGAAAGGTCTTGGTCAAATCGTATCCTTAATTGGATGGGAAATTCCCTTGAGCGAGTTCAAATTGAACGGCTGTTGGCGAAAGCACTTCTGGCTTTCTCAGACGAGTTAGCCTAGTACATAATCCAATCTCCTAGGACAGACTCATCGGATCTACACCCCTCTCTTTGGAAAAGGGTTAACGTTACAGTACCAGCCCTATGCCTTATGGCTTAGCCTCATTCCTCATTTCTCAACATGACTTATGCCGAGTCAGTAACGTGGCTTGCACACTAAAGCGGCTTTGTCTAAAGTAAAGGCTTACATTCCTCTCTGTTCAACGGAGGGAGGATGCAGCCCAATGAGTGAGTGGGCCGTGACCTGCTCTCTAGAGGCAGCCCTCTTTCTTTGATATCACCCTATATCATAAGAGATTTCAAAGGGTAGGCATTTTTACGAGGGCCTCACAGTCTTTGAATTCTATATCTTAATATGTATCTCTCTGTTTGTCTAATGAACAATGCCTGAAAAGTAGTAGAGGTGGCGAGAATGAGACTGCACCGATGAGAAGGCGGAATCCTCTCTTGCGTTGCGGGTATACTTGAACATCATACCCCGAAATTCTCTACGAACACAATGCATGGATAATGAATTCAGGTGCAATTGAACACTGCCCTTAAATAAAAGAAGAAAGCGACCCAAAAACATAATGAGAGATGGAGAGACTTCTTATGATGATGCTTTTCTTTTGGTGTTGAGAAAAGGAGGAGCGATTAAATCGGGCTTAATTTTTAAAGTCTTGCCTTTTTGGCAAGTGCATTTATAGATAGGAAAACGGCCCCGTTTAAAAACGACACAAAATCTTCTTCTTTTGTTTGTTCGATGATGCAAGGCGAACTCCCCTCGGATCTTCGTTGCAACCGCACTCGGCTGGCGTGTCATTCGCATCTCCCCTATCCCACTCGACTTTTCTTTCCTCTCCTTAGCAGTCTTCATCCCGATCCATCTCGTATTCATACCTCAGTCTTTTTAAACCTTACGGTCGAGCATTTTCTACCTTCTAGTAGTCTTCGCCTTTCTTTTCCTTGAATTTGACGAAAAGAGTGCTGCAATGTCCAATAGTACTGGTTGAAGCGCGATAAGAATGCAAGGCTAGGCTGGAAGAAGAAAGTAGTGCTCAACTAGAACAAGAGGCTACTCTTTGTATGTAGGATTGGCATGAGTTGAACTTTCCTTTCTTATTTTCTTATTTAAATCCCTCATCAAAAAGCCAGTCTGTTCCAACCATCTTATCTATCTATTATCCCCAGGCGAAGTCGAAAGAAGGGTGTCACAAAGGGCTGCTTTTTTAAGTGAAAGGTCACGATCTTACTAGGCCCCTCGCAATTCTATTAGAGCGGAGGGGTTGTCAACTTCAAAAGTAGAGACTGTGAGATGAGAGTTTAGGCTAGTATAACAACGTAGCCTCACCCCAAAACAAGGCCTGTCTTCCTTGTCTTATATATATTCATATAGTATATATAGAACGTGTGAATGAAGCTAGATCCCGCTACTGTCTAGGTAGGGCACTCGACCCCGTTTTCCGAAGAGTCCTCTGATAAAGCCCTTGGCTTTTGATATACAGAAAGTGCTGGATAAGTGCTGATGAGTATAAAGTAGTACTTGGCTTGATCTTCCTAGGGACTAGAGGACCCCCTTCCCTCCCAAGACATAAGGCCTACTGCTGCAATATACCGTTTTGGCCTTCGTATTGTGCTATGTAGATAGAAAGAAGAAATCAGGCAAAATGTTTCTCAGAAAGAGTATAGTAGATGTGGGCCAAGAAAGCGAACCCCTCTAGCTCTAAGACAAGTATGCGAGGAAGAGATCGGAACCCTCACCTCTGACCGAGACTTCTCTATTCTCCGAGGACGGGATATTTCAGGTAAGTGGTTTAACTTAAGGTGACATCTCGTATCAAGTATGTTCATGACCGCTGGAGATGGCCGTTGGTACGAACGAGAGTATATGGGAGAGTATAGTAAAGTTTTTAAAAAGTTTGTGTGATCCTGGTCTCACCTGGGCGGGCGAGTCGGTGTTTTTTATGAAGTTTTGTGGTAATGAGCATATGTAGCAGTCTTTTTCCGGTGTGTTGGAAGGCTCGGGTAGCTGGTTTTCCAGTGCGCGCCGTAGAACGAGGAAGCTCTATCTGAGTAAAAGTCATACATAATGAGAGCGTTAAAATAACTCTTTTTGAAAGCATGTCTGAAGGCCATACCCTTCGATAGGAAAGGCAGCAACGGGGCTTTTCTTTAGGAAGAAGGGTGCACTGAGTATGGTTGCGCTTACAGCAATGAACTCTTGGGGGGAAGTCCCCGTGGGTGAATTTAAAGGTAAGGCAGTTCGTTTCCTTTTTCTTCTACTGTGTTTAGGCTAGAGAGTCTTTTCGCTCCCAGTAAGGCGAGCCCCAAAAAAATCTTACGTACTACAGCTAGCTAATCTAAAAAAAGGAGGGAATTACCACCCAATTCTAAGCCTTCTTTCCGCCCTCGCCAAGAGATCAATAAAGAGGGCGGGATTCTTTGACAGGAAGGACTCTTTCAACTGTATGGGAAATCTCATTAGGCTCTATGGAAGTAAAAGATAGGTCCGACCATTTCGCTGCAGTTTGGCCCCTAGAAGTACAGGAGCGATCTTTTTCCCTATTTAATTAAACCTAAGCTTGCATACCAAATGTGTGATCTAAGCGAGTCCAAGCAGGCAACTAATGAGCTGCGATTGGATCTGCTCTGCCACCTTTGCCGGGGGTTAAAGTCTTTTTGAACTACTTTTTCCTCTTCTATATGACCTAACAGAGTAAGAGAGGGAGAATGCTTGAGTAGTGGGATTGGGATCAATTTGAAGAATATAAAAAAGGAACTTCCCTTCAATATAAGTTGGGTTAGAAAAAGGGCACCCCCCAAAAGGGAAAATCCGGAGAAGCTCTGTTTTGGGCAGTTTGTATGCTTCATGGATTTTGTAGCAAGGCTTTTTATAGTTTGTGGTTTCGCGACTGAATGACTTTTTTATTGCATACGATTCGAATCTATTTGGTCTTTTGTATGGGTTGGGGCTTCGAGCCCTTTTCCAGCGCAATTCGGGTATCATTTATGCGCCTCTTTTCACCCATTTGTGCCAAAAAATATAGGGAGGAGAGAGAGTTTTTCTTTTTATTTTGCTCTTTGAAACGCGGCCTCCCTCTTTTACCTGCGTGGGGAAGCTCGGTCGATAGTAAATGAGGCACCACAGTCACATCTTCCTCAAGAGCGTGCGTGGGATGAACGCACTTGCTTTTCAAAAAGGGGGTTAACTGGGGCTTCATTACCATTTCGTAGTATGATGGTTCGCAAAGAAAGAGAAGTCTTCTCCAGGGCCGGGAGTAAGCCAAGCAAGAAGCAGGTCGAAGTCTTTTCGTTGAGTGGATTCTGTGAGCTTCATTTCAAGCTCCTCTGATCAAAGACAAGGAAGACGGCAGGCGCCAATGAAGAAGTTTCTTTTGCAAATGCTGCTGATGGAATTGCTTTTTTTCATCATTAATCTCAATAAATTGCTCGTTCTTAAATAAGAAAATAAGGGAATATGCCTTCATTTCAACAACAAGGTAAACTCAAAGTCAGTACATTTGCTAGAGGGCGCAGTTTCGTGCGCCAACGAGAGGCTTACTCGAATTCTTAAAAAGATATCCTGCTTTCTCCAGTCGGGGAAGGTGTCTGACTACGCTTGTGGGCTTCACAACCTAGGAGGAGGATAACCTGCGTGCCATAAGAACTTCTTTTACGTGAGACATTTGCATCTTGTTCATATCGACCCGACGAAGATTAATTCTATTAATTTAATTCATAGGAGTTGTCATAAAACTTGTAGTTTTTATCATCATTCGCATAAAGTTTATCGATTGATTGGCCTAGCAGTATGCCGCCAAAAGCAAGAGCGCTAATCCGGTTGGTTCGTTACTTTAATCCTCCCACTAGCCACTAGTTTCGGAAGGGCCTCTAAGGAAGACGTTTAAAAATTTTTCTTTATTAGAAAATCTAAGGTGTCATCAGGTCTGCTAATGATGCGCTGTGTCAAGAAGTTGGGTAGAGGACGGCCTAGCGAATGAGTGAACCATCTCGACTCGGGTAAGCTGTTGAATGAAAAGATAAGGCAAAGCAAAGAGGAGAGTCTGGGTTTCAGAACGAGCAATAGAACAGCCTTTCTTTTCTGTTGTTCTCATTTACAAGCCTTCTTCATTCAGTTCAAATAGGATATAAGACGCACGAAATGTTAGGTAGCTCACCAAGGCGGAGCAATAGGGCAGAGAGAGGGTAGGTCCTTAAGATACAAGGAAGTCTTTCTCTCTTTTTACCTCTTTCTAGTTTACGACCAAGGTAGGGCAATCTTCGGTATTTCCATTACCACTTCCTAACGAGAGTATGCAGGGCGATCCTCTTTTCTTTCTTTTAATTGGGTGAGATTGAACTTTCTCATTCCTTAGAGAAGCAGGCTTTGATGTCTTCAATCGGTATGCTTCGAGGAATCCACCCTCGCGCTGTCATAAAAGAGAAAAGGGAATTTAAAGTAATGTAGCGAGCTGCCCTTATGCATGAGTGAAAGTGGACAAGTGGGATCCTGAATAGTAGTTCTCGTCATGACAGGCAGGAATTTAATGCTCGAGCAAGCAATAGGAAGAAGAAGGAAGAATACTACTACTGCTGTAACGAGGGTTAGGCACTCTAATAAGAAGAATGACTCTAAGAACTATAAAGAAAGAAAGCTATTACCTTGCTCTAGGAGAATCCGGCTAGGCGAGAAGGACTTACCTTTCTCTAGAGCACCGTTTTTAGATATGTTTATATATAAGTGAAAGAGAATCCTCTAGTGATGATTGCAGGTATGCCCAGGTCTTTGCATGTTGGTAGGTAGGAAAAGAGCGGCGTCTCGCTGGAATCAATCGTTAACGTCTCGGCGCATGTTAAAGTAGGAGTCATAGGGATCTCGTGTTGGCCCAGAAGGAGCTTTCGAACCACTGCTCGGCGGATAAACTAATTAAGCGCTTCCCAACATGCTAATTCATAAGGTAACGGCGGAAAGCATGATCTCACCTTTAGTGCTTTCTCCACAGAAAACTTTCAATCTGTTTCTTTATCAGAACCGAGTGAACGCCCTTAATCGTTGGCAAAGACTTCTGGGCTAGCTCAAATCCCACCCTTTGCTCAAGGCGAATTTCTTTAAAAAAGAAGTAAGTACTCATATATACGTGCCCCAAAAAGATAGGTGGATTAGTGGCCAAACTTTAGGAAAGTACTGGTAGAGAAAGAGAATCCTTGATGCATCGTTCGTTGTTATCCCGTAAGTTAAGTGTGTCAAAGCCACAGACTTAAGCCTCTCAAAGGCCCCTCTTAAGAAAAAAGGATCTCCCCTTGCTTGCGTGATGAGTCGAAGCATGTCTTCTTTGAGACCCGCCCTCCCCTATATAGTGTAGCATCCTCGTTGCTTGAACAGAGACCGATGCTGCGTGTGTACAAGTTATTCTTTACTCTTATATATATAGTTAGTTAAACCGCTTTTCTTAAACTGCAGAGTGAGACTAAGGAGGAATCCCCTCCCTTTCATCGGACAAAAGACAAGTTGTTTCGCGCTCCCTTAACACAGAAAAGAATAGGAAAACCGGAGTCTTCCTTTACAACGCTTTGCCTCTTCCTGTAAATGGTCAGATAGCTTGATTTCTTTCCTATTTTTTAAAGTAAAGGGATGGAAAGCGCATGCCCTCTATATATAAACTACATTACACGGATGTCAAACCCTCTCTTCTTTAGACAGAAAGAGCCGCCTAGCACTTTTTACCTCGGAGTATGCATGCTATAGGCTTTACCGCGCTATCAAGTAGAATCAATCCTCTATGGAAAGAACCTTTTCTCCTCATAAACCCAAGCAGGTTCATACCTCTACTTTTCTTTTTGCGTTCTTTGGTTCTTACATCTTCGCTAGCATGCCCTTCTCGTAAATAAGATTGGCGAGACATCCATGAGACTAAATTACGAGATGAGCTCGGCCTATGCTTTCGAATCTAAGGAAAAAGTCAGAAGCAAAGAAAGAGAGTCAAGACAAAGGAAATGCTCCGTCCGCAAAGGCCCTTAATCTTCTTCGCGCAGTTTGCCTTGATAGGCCCGACTTTCCGCTCCTCCCGACTGGTTCGACCAACCATACGTAACTTCTCTCTCGAGAACAGTCTCCTTTTTCCTTCTTTTTCAATCAGTAAAGGTAATCAGGCTTCCGCGAGGCCCCACCTACTATATGGAAAGAAAGAGAAAGCCTTTAATTCCGGCATGAAGAGCGGAGTCAGTCCAATAGCCCCATGAGGTGAGAGTCATGCTAGATAAGCTTGTGCTTGATTGAAATGGTAAGCAGCAACCAAGGGGAGTTAGTGCGATGCCAGCTGTACGAAGCTTTCGTCTCTAAGGAAAAGGAGGACCTCGCTTATTCTAAGAAGATAGAAGAGGGGGCTTTGGACCGGCCTTTCTTTCTTTTAAGGAGTAGAATTACGCTAACGAGTGTGTTGCCACTAACTATATTCCATTGTGATCTCGCTAAATGGGTTGAACTCTCTTTTCAAGGGGCCTTTTTCCTGGGATGGGATCTCAACTAGGCCAGCCCTCTGAATTAAAGCCATTGTCGGTGTGAAAGGAAAGAGCAATCTTCGTACCAAGCTCTAGTCACCACGCCTGTTCTTAAATAAAGGGGGAGGCTTCGAGCGAGATGCCGGGCTAGCCTGATTGATTCAATAAGAAATGGGCGAGAACTTCGCTCATAGTCAACTTATCCTAATCGAGTCTGCTTATGGCTTCCTTTTTTAGGGACTTCTTCGGGCTACTTTATTTAGGGTTTAGGAGAACTACCAGGCCTTATTCAGACGGGGGGGTGCCCTTTTGAAATGCGAGCTTTTCTTTTGCGCTTTGTTGGAGGATCCCTTGATTTAATCTAAAAGTACATCTATAAGAGGGGCGAAAGGGCTTCCTGGATTTTTCACATATTAGAAGAAGATGATAAAATGGATGCTTTTCATAATAAAAAAGAAAGGGAGGAACTCCTTCTTTGTAAATAGAGGGTAGCTTCCTTTTAGAAGGCTGGGGAATTGTCGTGAAACTTCTGTCTGTCTCATTACAAAGGAAATCTCATAAAGAAGAGCAGGACTAAGAGAGATTCATCAGAGAAGAAAAAGAAGAAAGAAGGGTAGAGATAGACGCAAAGCTCTTTCAACTAATAAAGTCTCAAAACTTTCTCCCATTTATGCTTTTTTGGACTACTCACTCGGAATGTCACGTATTAAGAAGGTATAGTAAGAGGAGGGACCTGGCCGAGTAGTACTAAGTCTCGGAGCTTACTTTGGTCTCAATCCCATAAAGTACGAGAATTAGTTTTGTGAACGTACCTTTTCCATCTGAAGCAGGCTCATACTAGGCAGGCAGGGCAGCTGGGGGGGTGCTTTCGAACCTGCTTACTTCCTCTCTTTTTGTAAACGACGACGTAAGTATAAGGCCATAAAGAGAAGCACCCTCGATCACATACGCTACTGACTTCATTAAGGAAAGCAAGCTTTAAATCCCAGAACTCTTTTCACATTTAATTGTAATGACTACTTTTCTGATCAACTGGCGCGAAGCTTTTACCACGTGTCAGAGTAAGTAAGAAGAGAAAGTTTTAAAGATAACTCTACCGCCCATGTCCAACCATTCCTGGGAAAACAAATGGTGCCAATCCTGCTGCCCCCGAGCTTGGATCAAAAGAAAAGTCAAAGACGAATTCACTCGCACTCCTGTCTTATCGAACCCCTCTCTCTTCATAGGTTCGGGCCAGGCGTTTCCCAATATCAGATCAAGTCTGATGAAGAAAGGCGCTCGTAAGTTCAACCAGTAGGACACGAGGACTTTCCACCTCGGTCAGTTATGAATGAGAGGTCGAAACATTATAATAGAAGCTGCCCTAAGCAAAAGTACAGCCAGAGCCCCTTCTTCCATCTTCTTTCCTCTCGCTTTGCTATACCTCGTTTCTCTCTCCCCAGTCAATACCACTTCGCACTATCTATCTCCTCTCATTGTCAATCTCACCTCTCTCCCTCATGGTCCTCTCCTTGGCAGTCGAGCCTTTTCTCCTTCTCCTCTTCCTTTGGTCGAGCTCCTTCCAGGCTATCTCTCCCTACGGTCGCCCTCGTGACCTCTCCTCTCCTTTTAGTCGAGCCTAAATCCTCGCCTTCATACTGAAGACGCGCCTTTTCCTATGGTAAAGCGATCTCTTTCATCTCCATTCTATGGTCGTTACCACTCGATTCTCATCCTTCTCCTCACCTTACACCAGTCGAGTCTTTCTGCTCTCTCCTCTCGCCGCCGTTCGATCCCACTGCGCCGTGCTATCAATGCCCTTGTTTAGGGCGTTAACAATCGAGCCTCTTTTACCTAACCTTTCCTTCGATCTCACGTTCATGCTATCTCCTCCTTGTTTGTCGATGCGAGTACCGCTTCGGGTCTTCTTCCATTGGAGTTTTCAAACAAAAGAACCTCCCTTATATATAAAAAAAAGAAAGAGTACCTTTCACAGCAGTTGTCGATTGAATAAATTAAGCCTTGCCTTATTTTCTTTGAGCACGCGAAATGATATAAGAATTGCTCATTTAGCAACTAATGCTAAACCCGTCTCTCTTTCTTTTTATGTCGATATGCTTTTCTCATCCCTTTATCTTTCCTTATAGTTAAGGGACTATAAAGGGATGAAATGGAGCTTATACTCAAAAAGAAGTCTATGTGAACTAGTAAACTGTCAAGTCGCCTGGTCTAGGAGAAACGCTAAAACCAAAAACTTCGTCGTACCTATTCTATGCACAATAAAGGAAGAGTCGCGCTACATTGCATTGACATTGTGTAAAAAAGGAAAGGCAGCGTGCTCCTACAAGTTTAGGATAAAGGGACGAAGATGCGCATTTTTCTATAGCCTGGCTCTTTACAAACTGTCGTCATTAAACGAATGAGGTGGTGTAGAAGAAGAAGGAAAAACTGAGTAGTATTTACAGATTGACTGGTAGAAGAACTAAAAGAGGGAGCGCTCATTCCACGAGAAATACAAGAAGAAAGAGTTGGCGAAGTCACATAAAAAGCCAACCAGCAGTACTATGGCAAGCAAGAGTGAGTAGTAGAGGTAAGCTGCTTTTTGCAACTTTCTTGGGATTGACATAAAAGGGGAGAAAGCGGAGCCTTACCGCCGCGGAAGGTCAGTAAGTAACAAATATGTTAAAAGAGGTGCTTCTCCGTCGCATAGATAGAAAGAAAAAGCTTTTAATCATATTAATTATGATGTTGCAAAGTAAATAAAGAACGCAAGCCAAGGCCCTACATATACACTAAAAGTGCAGGCTAGCTGCCTTACTGGTTGTCCAAGCATTTAAGTTCCTATATTCTTTATATATATATAAAGGCTCAGGACTTATCGCCGTGAAAGCTCTTTGAATTAATCACCAAAGTTTTAAGGTCAACGAGACTCCTTAAACTAAACTAGGAAATTAAAGAGAGAGAGCGGACCTTGCTTTCATTCAGTCTTTGAGCCTCTCATTTTCTTCTCTAAGCTAAGTACAAGGGTCGGTGAAAGAGGAGAACTCGTCTTTTTCTCAATAGAAGTTGGTCCACCTGTTCGAGATTGATTGGCTCTGCTATAGATGTAATTGAGAATCAACAAACAAATATAAAGAGAAGGTATAATTCATCATGAGTGAGACGTCGAACTTATCTGAAACCTCCCTTTTTCTAAAAAAGATGAAAGTAAACTACTTTAAGAATGTGACGATTCCGAAAGGATGTCGCTCTCTAAAAATAGAAAAAGACAATCTATATGGCAAGCTCCGTCTGTTCGAGATTAATTGGCTTTCAAAAGAAATCTTTAGAGACATGCACACGCTTGCCTTGAATTACAGCTTAAACTGCCTTTCTTTCTCTATATCAGGACCTGCTGCTTGCTTGCCAGCGACAGCCGTCGAGCCTTCTTGAGCGGCAGTCTCGTCCCATAGAAAGGAGCCCGCCCGCACTAGGTAGGACTTCGTGGCTCAAGATCCAAAAGTAGAAAAAGCAAACGCACCTTGGATAAAGAAAGGAAATGTATGGCAGCCCCTCTTATCTTACCACGTTAGTGAATGTCCGAAGATCGACGTACAGATAAGCGCTTCGTTGATGGATCGATCGTGCGAGGTGCGTGTTGGTGGGTTGAAAGCCTTTTGCTTTGCTGTCTATAGAGCAGGGCTTGAAGAAAGCTTCCACGAGGCTAAGTTCGGTTCAGAAAGAAGGAAGCAGAGCAGCTTGACTAATCCTTTCGTTGGCCTTCTCGGGGCTTAAACTCTGAATGAAAGTCGCGGCATTAAGTGAAGCGCAGGAAGGCTTTTTTACTAGAACGCATACCGCAAGCTGTCTTGCCTATAGAATTTTAGGATGATTGCTAGCAAACTACGCGTAACGGAAGATCTTTACTTTAAAAGCTAAGGCGGTCAGGTTGAGAAGGCAAGATTGTATGTGGGAGTAGTGGGAGTGCAGGATCCTTGGCTCGGCTACAAATGCTAGGCTTTAATACGAATGGGGTGCGAAAGCAGGATCTCTTTTTTTATAAGAGGTGAGAAGAAAGCCTATTCACAGGACTGGGTTCGATCAGGGATCGGGTTAGGGGGGCTCGCCCTTTAAAAATTTAGATAGGCGTTCATGAACGAAAGCTCTTTTTATTTATTCACATTTCCATTACCACAAAGCATAAAGAAGGCCCAGGAAGTGGGCGGTTGGTTCAATTCTTTCTCTAATTCGAAGGTAAGAAGAAAAAGTCGGGTAAGCGGGAAGTCTTCATAGGAAAAGAAGTTAAATAGCTTAGTAAGAAGCGAAGGTTACGGAGTGAGAGATCAGTACAAGACCCCTCGCAAAGCACACAGATAGGAAAGAAAGAAGACCGGCACTACTTGAACTGAACTCCTAAGTTTCCCAAACGCGAAAGCAAGACCTACACGCGCTACTTCAATAAGGACTCTCTTACTATATTCTATGAGGCAAAGGCATTAAATTCACTGGCTTAGTCCAGACATGCTTCCCTTTCAAATCAAAAGAAAAGAATGAGTCCCATGCCAGCAGTTTATCATATCAAAGAAGTCCCGTCCGAATCCATAAAATTAAACTATATAGAAGAAATTTAATCTTAGACTTATCTTTCCACTACCATAAGGAGCTTCTATTACAGCAACATCAACAATGGGCACGTCTTTGGGGCCTTACCCTGTATGTAGGAGCGAGCTATTTCAAAACCAACCTTTCTGTCACTTTATTCGCCGCTGGCCGTGGATGGATTTGCCTTTTTAATTTTTAATTTGAGACAAGACTTTCTCCTGTATTCTAATTACTTTGTGGATCTTATGAGATGCTGACTTGAAACTGGAAATCATATCTATCAACCAAGGGCTTGTGATGGATCATTCAATACAAGGGTCTAAGCCTATGCCCTAATATATAAGGGAATGGCCGCCTTTCTTTACAAGAAATTTCGTTTAATACACCAGAGGAATTCTTTCGCTTTATCCGATGTCCTATCTGGCGGGCGTTTTACATTCACCACTCAACTCTTATCTTAATAAACGGGTTTCGATTCAACCGGCGTGTAAGCGGGGAGAGTTTTATATAAAAGATTCTCGGATTATCCCTCCAAAACAAAGAAGAATCCCTTTACTGCTTTGTGATCCTCATCCTCTTTTTCTGCTTGCGGCCAGACGAGATTCTCCTTTTCCTTTTCTATAGCTAAGCGCAAAGTAGGACTCTGCCTTCTCTAAGCCGCCAATCTTCTCACATTTGCTTTTCCTCACTTTTCTTTCATTCGTTTCTAGTAGTTAGAGGCTGGGTAAGATTCTCTCTGGAGCCGTGTCTGTCTGGAGATGAACCCTTGCTTGCCCTCTAAATGAGAGCTTCTTTAACTCTATACGCAGTCTTTAAATTTTAAAGAATTTTTATCTTGTAGGAGTCTTACATTCGACAAAGTGGGAGTCCTAGTATAGCCTATTATAGGGCGGCATAGCTTTCTCTATTGTGTATGTGTGGGAACTTATCGGACTTCTCTTCTTCCCTCGGAAAAGCTTATGGAACTCTTTTATCTTTCTTTCGCGGATGTTCTTTTATTACTTGTCTCATTCTGTTTTAAAACAATTCTTGTGATTTAATCTTCTATCTTTATGCTTTCTTTGAGAGAAAGGCTTGCTTCATGAAAGGATCAACCCCCACTCACGCACGTGTCAAGGGACTTTTTTCGCCCTTTTCTATCTAGTGTCTTCAACTTTAAGAGAGAGAGACATAGCACCTTGATTAGCACAGCATGTCAGTCCTCACTACCAAAATGCAACGACGCTGTTCATGTTCAATTCGGCACTTAGGAGCATTCTGCCATAACAAAGAAAAGAGTACTATTCCCATCTCTCACTCAGACTATTCTAGCTCTTTGAGAAAACTGGAGCGGGCGTGAGAATCTTGCTCGAACTTATTAGAAAAGCAAACCTTACTTCCATTATTGAGATATGGCAGGCACTTCGATATCTTGCTCAACGGACTCTAGTTAAAGTGGCTTTGATTAAGACGCTCTTAAACCGAAACTACGCTCTTTTAAAAGGAATCGCCAAGCAAACTGGGCTCTATCCCTTTCGCTTTCATTCTAAAACCCCCCGGACTCCTTCAGTTGGAACCTTCCCTTACAAGTTCCTTTAGAGTACGTACGGACCTCTCACTAAGAGAGAGTCCCTCTTCTCCAGTCTTCTCTAGTTAGTTAATTAAATTTTTAAAGGGGTCTTGCGTAAATGCTCGCAAGAGATTGACTCGTTTTATGACGCCCTTCCTTGGTAACGAAAGGATTGAACAATTTAAAAAAGAGCTCTGAGCGAATAGCCTACTTCTTTGAGCAGCCGAAAAAGTCAGTACAGCTTTACAAGAAAAGGTTTCTTCGTGCAAGGGGGAGTAGAAAGTTTGAATGAAGCTTCACAAGTCAAGTGCCTCTTCTTTTTTTAGAACCTTTGTTGTAAGTAAGAACTCAAGCTTACAAGGCAAGACGCAGATCGCTGCTCAAAGTTTAAGGAAGTCAGGGGGATCACCAAACAGACCGGCGTATAAGTGTACAAAGAAAACCCAACGACGAATGCGAGCTGCTCGATGCGGGTCCTCTCGGTATACAGAACTTTCGTAACAATTGTAAGTTACTTCTCATAGAGTAGAATCCTTTCATGGATATTAAGACGCCTTTTCCTTTCTTCATTCATTCGCGAAATTCGCTCTAGCCAGTGTAACGACTGACTGTTCAAAGCGCAACAACTGAGACCACTTACATTAAAGAAGGGGACCCACCCATGGAATCAATCCATCTTTCCGTATCCGCTTTCATCCTTCTTCTTAAAGAGTGCCTGTCAATGAGAAGTTCCGAGGGCGTGTGTATTGAAAATCCTCCTTTCTTTATTAAGAAAAGCCAGGCATCTTACTATACGGAAGAGCGTACATCCTACGCAATCTCCGAATGTGCATTCTTTCTTTTAGGCTTTTTCCTACTAATCCAGCCAATCTCCTTCCTGCCCAAACAGGGGCCCGCGCCTGCACGAAGAGGTGGTCTTGCGTAGAGAGTCTAGAATAAAGACTAAAAAAAGGGGCAGTAAAGGCATAGCATCTCTATTCTGATCAAGGGCTCTCGCTATAAATCTTAGTTAGACGACAGGGCGGGGGTAGACTTTCACGAGCATCCAACCAAGAGCGAAGGCCAACCAAAGGTGTTTTAAGGTGTCCGACCTTATACTATAAAGCAACTAGCACAAGCATCCTTTTCTTATGTGCACTCTGATCTAGTGGGAACGCAGGCATGCGTGTCAAATGGATCTCGGAAAGAAGCTCTCACAGGGAGGGCCTCTCTATTAGTTATAGGCTGGAATCAAGGCAAGGGGTCCTTTATTAGCCGTACCTTTTTGGGGATGAGAACAGAGGCTTCACTCCACTATACGCTTAAGTAAAAATCAAAGCATAGAGGGCCCGAAGGAGCGTAGCCCGGTGACCGCGAGGAGATAGGCTCGAACGTTGGGGAGGGGTGAAGGGGAGAGTTTATTCATCCGAAAGTCCCATTTCAGTGGAAAAACCCCGGTGAGACAGAACTTTTACAGAAAACTTGGCACTCTTAGAGCGGAAAACCTTGTCAGTCGCGAAAACACGGCCTGGGAGAACTTTTTCACCCTTTTTGAGCTTCCATTATGCCTTCTCTTAGGGGAGACTGCCCTCTTTTTCACCCTGTTTGAGCCTAATTTGATGCTTTTCTGTCAACCCGAGAAAAACAGACAGAATGGCATTTACGCTCTGAGAGGCTCCTTTTTTTCACAAAAGTTCTTCCACGTATGTAATTTTTGAGAAGAATTGGTTTTCAAAGAGGCAAGGGTCCCTTAGTTTGTAACGAATCTCCCAGCCCGCCCCGGATTTGGCGACTGACAAGGATAAAGAAAAGAGGCGCGTTGACGAGCGTACATCTGAAGGTTGGGCTAGATCGGGTGGGCTTTAGCTTCTGCTCTTACTTAATTCTTATTTACTATCAAGCCCTTTCTCTTAGGCTTCAGACAAGTTCTCACAGAATTTCATATATTATATTTATGTTTGAGATCGGAGTAGTACTAAGGAAGAGTTCGTCAATGAAAGAAATGCCCTAAATGCCCACTTGTCAGTCCTCTCGCCACTTGGGTGGGTTTTCGAAAAGGGTGCTGCCATAGGAAGTATAAGTCTTTGTCGAAACTGGGGCTGATTCTGAGGAGGATCCGGTTACACTCCCTTAGATTGGAATTTAGAACCTTGTGCTTTACCTTGGGATTTCTTTGCCGCGGCCTTGAGAGTTAATGAACTACAAAAGAAAGTCCTCGAGGAGTCAGCCGTTCGAAGAAGAGCGCCATATTGCAGGTAGAATATAGCTTGGAATCCCCCTTTTTAACCTTTTACTACCCCCTCTTATTGAAGGGTATGTCTGAAAGCCTTCAATTTAACCTCTTTTATATGACCTCGTTAAGCCAAGGTCTTTGCTTGATCAGGGCGAGATCAGTACACGAAGAGAAATCCCTCGGTTTCCTTGATGGGTGGGGCCAGGTTTTTTCTCGTACAAGGGGCAATGATTGAACAGAGACGCGTGTAGCGTTGTTTTAACACATACCATAGAATAAAGGCAAGCTTTTAAAGAAAAAGAAAGCTGCGCTTAGATGTAGGACCCGTCGGTGGTCTTTATACGCCTTTATTAGGGACTGCTTCTAATAACTTTTCTTGAGGCATACAAACTAAACTCTTTAAAACGCCGAAACATTCTGTTCCCAAACGGACTTCTGCCCGGCGTATACGTTTTTCTCGGCAAGGAGCTCCTGTGCTTGTTTTCGTTCGGAGATCGGAAGGATGTATTTGATTACTTCTTCGGATGATTCCCTTGATACCCGAGGACTTCCTATAGTAGACTTCTCTGCCTCGTTTAGTTTGGTATCCCCGCCATTAACCACTCTCTCTTCGTCTAGGCTTCATTATCCTTCTTTACTTTCTATAAACAAATGTAAAGTATGCAAGCTTTCCTTTTAGGAAAAGAAGATGAACCTTTCAGACCTCTCCTTCTCAGCCTCGCCTTCTCCTTCTTCTGATCTTAAAAACCCCTCTTGGGTTAACGCGCAAAGAGTCAAGGCCTTCTCTATCCTTTGCAGTTTCTTTGTAACCTTCCTCGGCAGTCTTCATCCCGAAACCCTTGGTTGAGCTCTTTCATTACCACTTCGAGTAGAACTAGGCTCCATTCTTCAACCTTTGGTCGAGTCGTCTTATACCTTGGCAGTCTTTCTTCAGACTGAATAGTCATCAAATTAGATTTAGGCTTTTTCATAAAACGAGAATACAAAAGAAAACGAAAAAGTCTTACTTTCTTTCTATCCTCTTTCCTCCCCTGTGTTCCTACTTCGGGAAAGCCAATCCCATATCCAGTTAGTCGAGCCTCTTTTCCTTCTCCCGATTGGTAAAGCTAGAAAAAGCCAAGCCAATTCCTTTGGGGTTAAAGAAGTAAAAAAAAAATGATTAATCATCCCACATGCGCAGATTTAGGACATAATGCTACGTCGTGTCACATGCAAGCACCGTCCTTTTTGTTTGTTTACAGAAATATATGAGACTCTTACTGTCCTACCATTAGAGGACGCGAAACCTCGCATTTATCCTAAACTCTCTGGCTATCAGAAAATTTAAGTCTCTCTCCTACGAAACTTCCTATGTACGTGGCAAAGGAGATGGGATTGTCTTTCTTAAGCATCGAGCCTTCTCTTTCTTTCTTTTTGTATTTGCTTAGCATTCTTTAACACGCAAGAGATTAAAGACGGCTTTACCTGAGGGTTAAAGGCTTGGGTGAATACGAGAGTAGCGGAGCCTTGACTGTTAAGGAGATAGAGAAAAAGACTTGAGCGCAGTGAGAGGAGAGAGGAGAATAGGCTCTTCTGAAGTGTGAAGAAGAGGAGAAGGCGTAGATTGAAAAGAGAGGAGGTGAATGCTGAGGAAAGAAGTGGAGGAGATTGAAAAGAGACTTGACCAACGGGGGAGGAAGGGGTCTTTTTGCATTCAAAGAAGGAAGTGATTTCAAACCCCATGCAGCAAGCAGTAGGAATTAGGTGGGGATAACTCGCTCCATACGCTGCTAATCCCGCGCCATTGTATACAAAGGAAAGCCTCTCTATGTATGTATTCCGTTTAATAGTGGAACCTTTGTTAGAAGCATATAACTCTTGAAACCCCTCAATACAGAAGAGGTCACCAGGAATAGAGAGTGCCAAAGAGAATTCTGATTGGTAAGCGCTCTCACAGCCCCGTTGAGGGAGAAGTCAAATTCGAATTCGCATTCTATCGTTATTCTAGCCCTTCTTTATGTTCCAAAAAGTAACTCTCCCAAATAGGCGGGAAAGGGCAGAAGTCCTTAGTAAGGCGGCGACACATCCCGCAACTGGTTTCTTAGTCTGGTAGATCCATGCAGATCAGATAGGGCGATTTATTGCGTCTGCTCGTTCGCGATTGATCCTTGACTTGAGGCCATATTATCCTTATTTAGGGCCGCTTTTCATAGAATCGTCAGCGAGTTGATAAAGAAAAGAGGGCGCATCTTAGCATTTGAAGGTTAGCTTTAGTTTAGAAATACCAAAAAACCTTTCTCCTTTATATATATGCAAGCTTGAAAGCATGGCTTACTTTACCTGTCCTAAGTCTGTGCGAAGGCTCCGCTACTGCAGGCGGGCGTGGTCTTCTCTGATGAAGAAACTCCCCTTTTTCTTGGGAAGAGGGATAAGAGTTTAAAAATAAAGGCAAAGACGCCGCTTGAAATAGTCGAATAACGCCGGACGTAACTAGGGTGATTACCAAGAGGTCTAGTCTAGCCTTTACATTATGAGCGCTTTTGCTTTGGAAAGAGGTTGTCACCTATGATTTGAAGCCCTTGCCCCTTCTCTTTCTCACACTCGAGCCCCTCTTTTTAAACCTTTGGTCGAGCTCTTACCCTAACCTCACGTACAGAGTAGGACTTAACCGAGCGGATAAAAAACTTGACTCCTCTTCTCGGGACCATCCTAAATAAATAGACGAGCAAAAGATATGCCGAGCATTAGAGCGTAGGGGATTGAGGCTTAGGGGCAGTGCGCCGAGCCGGCTATTCGCAGATAAACCAAGGCTGCCAGGTGACCAACGCAAAGCGAGGGATCCTACTTCGCGTCTCCTTTTAGTGGGATTGGGGAAACTTGTACCAATTCCTCGAGCAAAAGACCTCTGACTTTAGTGTCCGCCAACAAGCGCACTTGCTTACTTTGCTCACTTTCTGCCGTGGTAGTTGGAGAACTTCTCGCCTGTAATTCCTTCCTTTGGATGGGAAAAGCTCTTAACAAACAGAGTCATAAAACGAATTTCATATGATTAATTAAGGCACCTTAGTGAATTACGTCAGGTCAGTAAGTAAGCGACATAAAAAAAGGTAAATGAGAAAGCCATTCTAGCAGAGTTCAAAACAACCATACCTATGCTTAGCGCGTCCCTATGGGATTACTGCAAGAGAGGACTCGGCGCCTACACAAAAAGGCAGCAAAGATAGAGGGATCCTCAGTGGAATTAAACTGCGTAAACTATTGCCTCAACTCCTACTACCTCAAAGAGAGGGCTTGGTCCCAAAAGGGTTTATTTAAAGTAAAGAGAAGGCTTAATACAGATGCCTAACACGAAGTTTTAGCACCCACCCTTAGTCTGGCGCTCCTCGTTTTCCTTTTTTCGAGTCTCAATCCGATCGAAGGCATTTCAAAAGGGATTCACATCAGTGAGTGAAGTCGCATTCTTTCTTATTTATAGGACATCGGAGAAGTAGCTTCTGGGCAGTGCTAAAGGAGGTTCGACCCCTTCCTAGCGCATAAAAGAGAAAGAAAAGAATAATTATAATTTGACGCTTACTGCCGCATCCTTAGTTTAAAGCAGACTTTGCTTTCTTGATTTAAATAGGATATCATATATTAAGTATAAAAAAAGAAGTTTATATATCGTGCATTCCTCGGAAGCGAAAGGCGGATAAACCTCCTGTAAAGAGTAGAGGCTCGAACGTGGGATTCGGCTAGTGGTTCACCTGAGAGCGCGGCCTGGGATCGATGAGTCAGGTATGTATATAATGAGCGATGCAAGAAAGCTATGATTGTAACAAGACGAGTAAGCCCGAGTTCTCCTAAGCTCCTTCTGAGTCCGGTATGCGCCAGGGCACTTCTATCTTAATATATATACATATATAATGTAAGTAGTTTGCTCTTCTGCTTTTCTTTCCGTCTTCTCTAAGGGAAATGAGAGAATGTAGACTGCTAAGAAGTTCTTTTTCTCTTAGTCTGAGAGTCTCTAATCTGCAAATCTGAGGGCTTATAGTTTAATTGGTTGAAACGTACCGCTCATAACGGTGATATTGTAGGTTCGATCCCTACTAAGCCTACTGCGCCCCCACTAGGACCGGGGGACGCTTAAAGAGATGTCTCACTTGCTTACCATCTTAGATCCGAACGTAGGACTTTTCTCCAACGGCGATATCACATACATAATATATCAACTCTAGTATATATAGAGTTGCTTAACAAATACACTGGAGTAACTGTCAAAAGAGAGGGCGTGCTCTCCTTTAAACGAAAGGGTGCGCTGGACAACCCCTCCTGTACTAGTAAAATAGCGCTAGGGCGGCAGGTCCTTTTGAATTCTTTGACATGGCAATGACCTAGACTCAGGGCTACTTCGCGGAGAAGCTTTCCATGCCATTGGTCTGGTAGAGATCAGACCGGGTGCAGCTCTGTCACTTGAGCGGCTCGAGGCCTTCTTCTAATAGGAGCGATCGATCCATCCGGATTGTCCGATCTTTAAAAAAGAAAGTTTATTGCTTGGCTGGCAGTACCGTGTGAAATTTCCGAGCCCTTTGCCTTATTTCATTCAACAAGACGGCGTGGAAAAGAGGAGTCTCCCCTCCTGGCAAGAAAGTTCATGGGCGCTTACTACAAGGAAGAATTCAAATATGCGACCATACTCGAGTATAAAAGAATTCCTTTGATAGGGATCCTTCTTCGAAGAGATTTAAAGCACGTTCAGGGGATAGGTGGATGGCTCCCTCTTAGTAACCACGTTGGGACAGGCTGACCAAGACTCCTTCCAAAACCTAAGGATCTATCTCGGCGGTGCTCGAATATATATGTATCCACCTATCTCGAGACAGACGCGCTCTGACGTCTTGGGGAGCCCCTCTCTAGCAAAGCACGACATGAATTTCGTAAAATTTATATGTAAGACTTATATAAAGAGTGAGTCTCCAGATTCGCCTGAATGGTGGGAATCTCCGCTATCTACTTGAGCGCAAGCTTTATAATCTGCTTTGCAAGAGAAGTTAGTTCTCTTAGGAATCCCCGTGCAAGAGGGACGGACAAGAGTAAGAGGTCGCTGTCCAGTACAAATGCAATGAGAGGGAAAAGTCGTCGAGAGGTCCCATTTTATAAGTAGAAGGGCTTAACGCATAATCGAAGAGAGCCCCTTTTGGTGACTCTGAATTGGCCACTGCGTCTTGGTCAGATTCATTGCCTACGCCTTCTTCTTTGTCTGAAACTCGACCTGCTCCCCTTTGTTGAATGTACGGCACCGGAACTTAGTCTACTTAGTGGGAGACTTCATTTTGATCTTCTTCATTGCCTTAGACTCCGCCAACAAGCGCTCCTTCACCTTACTTTTGCATTTTACTTTGTTTTATGAAAGTCCAAAGTATGCCGCTTCTTTTTCGGGGCTTAGACTGACCGCGGGCATGGCTGCTCTGGAAAGTTTCTCATGGGGCTTAGGCCGAGCTTTTTCATAAACCCGCTTAGTTAATTTTGCTTAACAAGGTCTTTCCACGACGAATCTCAATTTGAAAGGCTTTCTCTTCATCTACTACTATCTCGTAAGATCTAACCCGAGCTATGGATGTTACCACAGGACTTCTTCTTTTCGCGGGGCTTAATTTCTCGAGATATGACTGCGCCGGTACTGGACTCATACCTTACTGTTTGAGCCTAGAAATCTTTGATCGGGTAGAAACTCCTTGGATCGCCGACTGACCGCATCAATCGCTGGCTTCGTGACTGCACCGGTAAGTGAACAACTCTTGTTATCGCAGTTTGATCCGCTAAAGCTTCTCCTCTAGCGTACCCCTTCTTGACAGTCAGTCTATGTTATACCTCTCCTGTTATACGTCTCGTCAAGGATCTTACAGGATAAAAGAGAAAGGGTTGCTGGCATTGTTTGAAAGAAAAGCCTTTTCCTTTTCTTATGCGCGCCGGTTTCTTTTTTTATGGAGCGAAAGAGAGGAGGAATCACTGAATAGTAGGCCGAGATTTGCTTCTTGGGGGGAGTCTTGACTTTAATTTAAGGCAAAAACCTTAACCTTCTGTTCATCTCATAGTTTTGGGTCAGGCCCATTCTTGTCAGGATCTCCCTTATGCCCCCTGTCTAACTCGTTACAACAAGCGAAGAAATTTTTAATTCTGAAGCACCAAACTGGGACAGCACAGCAAGAGCCGGTCCGCCACCTATCCGGAGTCCTTTCCCTCCTAGACTTAGCACACGCATTCTTAGATTGACGCGATTATGTCATTTTATGAACAAAGCCCAAGACAAAAAGAGAAATTCTAGGCATGTAGAGTAAGAGAATTCCCACCAATCGAACCGACTACTTCTTATGTGATCTTTCCACTTCTTCACCTTCTGGTCTTCTCTCCTTTTATTTAGTCGAGCCTCTTTCATCTAATGTTTTCACGATACGGCACCGCGGTCTATTTTGTATTTGAAAAAGAATTAAACCAGTTACATTCCATGAAATTTTGATTAAATTCAGATCAAGTTGTAAAGGGGAAATCAAATACAAAAAGGTTTTTGCCATATGATACTTAGAATGTTCTTAAATTCTTTACTCCGAGACCCCCTGCCGAAGAGATAAAGGATGTCAATGGCTTGAGCAGCGGTAATGGGAGGGAACTTCTTTTATGGACAAGTCGCTTATAACAGGTAGAGTGCAAGGCCGCCCTTGGTTTCAATTCTTTACTTTAGTAGAACCTTCTTCCTCGTAAGTGACTCTTTTTTCGAAAAGCCTCCCCGCTGAACACAGGATTCTGTTTAAGATTTAAGAGGAGTCTTTAAACCAAAAACGAGATTATCTGTACCTGTACATCTAATTGTTCATCCCCTTCTCACGTCCTTCGGTCGGGATACAGAGATCCTTTTTTGTCTGATCTACTATAAAAAGGTTGCAGCAAGTCAAGCAGTAATCTTTGTTGACGCGAGACAATTAGTTAAATCTCAGAACCTAAGGCTTTCTTCGATCCATCATACTATGACTAACTACTCTTTTAAGTTTAAGAAAGAGAGCTACGCATCTATGTCTATTCTCCTATATTCTATTAGAAGTGACAGGCTGGAGCTACGCTATCCGTCTTTTGCTTCTGCCAGTTAGACAGTTAGAATAGAAGCTTTCTATCCCAGTTAGAGTACGAAGATCAGAAGAATCTCACTTATAATTTTTCTTTATGTTTATGAGAAAACTACACTACATATAGCGGCGTGAGTTCTCTTTGCACAGAGGAGGAGTCCTCAAGATGGGACGTTCAATCGCTTGCAAGAGAGAATTTTTTATATCTGTTAGCACCGTTGACCTGGGCCTGCCCCTATAGCCTTCTTAATTTAGCTTTTTAGTAGATCAGATGTAGAGGGCGGCTTCCAGAATATCTCTTTCTTCGCCCTGTTACAAAACAAAGCAAAAGTAAAAAGATATTGCAAATCATTAGTAGCTGGATCGTGGATCACAAGTAGATACCTCTTTTTACTCTGTACAAGTTAGTTCTACTTTTAAGTTAAGGTCCATTCTCTCCTTGGTACAGCTTACTACTAATTAATGTATGATCGTGGTATGCTGTCATCACTATATCGCTGAGATTGCTCCTCGAGAATAGAAACCTCTTTGTCCAGGGAGAACAAAGACGCCATCCTTTCGAACGCTTTACTTGATTATATATTCATTCTTCTAGGGGCACCAGTCAGAGACAACCGGCAAGTGGGCCTTTTTTCATTCCGATCCACCACTGAGTCGCGCCATTACTTATTACTATGCTCGCTAACAAGGGGTGAACTCAAACCAACCCTTCTTTCCACCCACAACAAAGAGAGATAGGGCAAGCAAACTCCTAAAGGGAAGCTTCATTAGCCCAGAAAAGAAGTTAACCTTTGCTCCTTAAAGATGTGAACTTTATTATATATAGAGATAAAAAGAGATTAATCAGAAAAGAAACTGCTGTAAATGTTTTGTTTAATGGCACCGGTCAAAGAAATGAAGGTCTCAGAGAAGCCCTTGTTAGTACAAGCAAACTTCCTAAAGCTCAATTCCTCGTATCATATCGCCTTTGCATTTAAGAATTCTTTTATTCGCTGCAAGGCTTTCTTATCACTTTCCAATTGGGGAAAGCTCTACTTCCAGAGACTCATTTCCGCTTAAGTCAACCTAACTCTATCTATGGGGATTGATTCTTTCGGCACCCCCCGCTATCCTCTTTTGTAAGAACGGAGCTTTCTTTCTAGCCCTTCTTCAATCATATGATTTAAGCACGGGCGGTTAATAAGCGAGCAGGCAGGTGTATAAACGAATAAAGGCGCCCAGCCACGCATCATTTTACAAAAAAGTAGGAGATCACCCAATTTCCTTGTCTGAACCAACAGTTTTAGGATTTTAGCAAAAGTCTTGAGATTTTTAAAATACTCGACATATTCTCACTTCATAGATTACGAAGCTCCCTCTTAGGAGAAGGGCGTGGTAGATAATTTTAGCCGAAAAGAAAAAAAAGAATGTAGAGAAAAAGCATCCTTTATTTACAAACCAAAACAAAAGCAAGATGCTTATATAGAAAGAGCAAGGTATAGATGGCGCTAAAAAAGGGGAAAGCCCCCGCTGCTGCCTCTTAAGCTTGGGGAATTTTTGCATTTACTTCTTTCAGACTTCATCCGTTGATGGAAAAAGAAAAGGTGTATCATGTAGGATTCCTGGAGATACTAAAAAGAAAGGTCATAAAAAAAGATGACAAGTAAAGTACCATCCCAACATCTCGTGGAACAAGGAATCTCGAAGAGTCGAGTTAATGTTTGTTAAGTGACTACGTGGCTTATTTTTATTATATTAATAAAGAAAGCGCTCGTCAACACGCTCTTCCTGTATTCTTTATTAATTAGAAAGCTATTTATCATGGGCAGTTAGATCAGGACATGCTCTGCCGCGAACCTGTTAACAGATAGGGGGCGCTATCGTCGTCAGCTCTACAATAAGGGCCGAAGCAGTGTCCACTGAAGTGCGATTGATATTAAAGAGTAGACTTCTCAGCATCAAAAGAGTTCTTTCCTCTATCTATGAAGTCTTGTCTTTTTCATGTAAACTCATGGAATAAGGGAAGAAGCAAAAGGAGGAGACCCTCGCTTCTAGACTTCTAGAAAAGTTCTGAAAAAGAAATGTGATTAAATACCACTCACACCTTACTTTACCGCTCTTTTTCCTTTTTCTGTGGCTGCACATGCCTTACTGACTGATTTCTCTATTCTTGTCTTGTTGTGCTAGATCTTTGTAATAGCTCACCTTGCTATAGAGCTTTATTCTAGCCTAGCTATTCTAGTTTTTGTAGGAGTGTTGTTCAAATCGCGCAAAAGCGCTTAGTCAAGTAAATGCTCTACTAAGAAGGGAGGAATGTCGCACGATATAGAATAGAATTAGGTTCGAAAGCTTCAAACTTGCTTATACTTAGCGAGCGGTACAAGCAAAAGAAACCCACCTCTCGGTCTTGGTAAAAGCAAATAAATAAGATTATAAAGAGCAGTATCAACAAAAAGGAAACTAGGTTTCTGCTTTAGTTCGCTCTATATGATTGACCTCTTTCTCTTTGTTGTCATCAGGCTCCTCTTTGCCTTTTGTCTTCTCAGGAAACTTGAAAAAGGAAAAGCTGAGTCCCTATGATTCTTGAAGGCAGCAACGCACCCTTTCGTCTGTTAAGAGCAGCTCCTTCTTCTCGACTAGGTCTATAAATGCGAGGCCAAAGAAATTGGACGACTTCTTTCGATTCATTAGTAGTAGTAGCCGGAGTCATGCTCTAGGAGGTTTACTAATTGTTATGGGACCTTTTTTCGTTCCAATGGGCGCGGGTAAACGAGACGACTCACATCAAAATACGAGTTACTTTTTTCGCTTATAAGCGTCTTCGATTTCTATTTTACTTTCTTTAGTAGTTAGTATAGAAGCCTTAATTTCGGCAAGGGGGGCGTACCATCCGCCCCTAAGAGGAAGTTAGGGCAATACCTTTATCTCTTACTTACTACGCGCCCGTAAGCGCTTACTTGCGGTGATTTCATAAAATACGTTTGATTGATAGGAGATAAAGAAAAGATCCTTTGCCTAGCGCCTAACTAACTAAATGTAAGGCCCTTTTCGGCGCTTTCTCGCTTACTAAGCCTACCTTCTAACTATCTATCTATAAGGCTAGCTCCTAAAGAGCAAGATTTCGTTTTTATCTTTTAACTCCCACCTTCACTAATAACAAGAGGGAGCGCTTTCTAATAGTTGGGATTTTTCCTTTTCAAAAGATAGATGTGTAGTGAACGAACCAGTTGCTCATAGCTTCGCCGCCCCTATACCTTTTCTTTACCAGCTCTGCACTCCAATCGGGACAGGCACTAGCTACCTATACACTTAATTACATTATGTACCAAACTGGAATTCAGGAGGTTCGAGACCACACCTTGCTTGGATAAGAAAGGTATAGAGGGAGGATTATCTTCCTTATTTATATATTTGGCTTGGGCACTTTTACTTTGTTGTTATTCAACTTCGAGAACCTCTGTATATTAGGACCGCTCGAGAGGGGAAGAGAGGGCACGAGGTTGAACGTTAGTGAGAGGACACGCAGTGGAAGCGACTGACAAGGGGAGGAGAAGAGCGTTAGATAAGCCCGGAGAACGGGGCTCGACTGCTTAAGGGGGTAGAGAGGGGAAAGAAGTTCGGAAGAAAGACAGGAGTAGCTACTCGACTGCCGAGGTAGAAAATGATCGGGCGTAGCGAGATGGCTTTGGGCAAGCTCTATAGAGAAATGCAAGAGGCAGAAAAAAAGGGTAAGCTCGAGTTAAATGTAGGGGCTTCGTACCGTTGCTCAGTTCTAGAGGAAAGGCTCGGACATGGCAACTCTCTTGCTCTTATCCGGGCAAGAATAATAATTAAAAGAAAAGTACTACTAGTTGTGGGCTAATGCTATTTATCCTGTTATCTCCTACTTAATCCGGATCGACACCTTTTTTATATATGCCCGCCTTCTTTCTATCTTCTTTCTAAAATAAAAAGGTCTCAATTGGAATTTCATTTAGGTTAGCGCCTCCTTACTCTCTTGCTCGCACTAATATAATATAGATCTCAGTGAGGTAGTTCTTCTACTAAAGACTTTCTCGTGATAAGGTGGCTACATCAGGATCGTTATAGTATTCGTAATCACGCTAAGCTCCGGGGCGAGGCCTATTCTAAGGGCCAATTCTAAAGGCTAGCTTTGGTAGGGATCTCCTTGATTAAAGTTATATATAAGAAAAAAGCGAGTACTTTTCACATTCCGAGGGGTGTGGCAATCCTTCTTGGTTGTTGAACAAGAAGTCAGTTACCTTATGAAGGCACTCTTTTCGTCAATATTGGAAATAGAACCTACACATGGATGGAGACATTTGAGAAAAAACCTTCGCGATTAGATCTTGCTAGGAAATTCTGGCATTGGAGAAAGAAGACAGCTTTCGGGTTTACGCTGCCAACCTCTTGGGACCTTTTTCCCTTTCGTTTCTAAACCTTTCACATCACAAAGTTAAAGACTGAAAAACCACGCACACTTTCTGATTTAACAAATCTTATTGTCCCCAGCCGGAATTGCATCACGACATGCATGGCCGCCATCTCCTCTCGGAGCTTCCTTTTTCTTTCTTTGGTCTGGGTTTATATCTTTTCCATTATGTGACTTGACTTTTGGTAAAGTTATGCCAGATAGACGGAGCTAAAGGAGATGATGGGAGTTTAAATGATAGAAAAGGCTAAGTAAGACTATGAACAGCTGCTGAAGTTGCATGCATTCTTCTTTCTATTAAGCCCGCACATATAATATAAAGAAAGAAGAGGGTAGAGATAAATGAGACTCGAGCATAGCAGCGTAAGGCATGACATGACTCTACTGCCAACGATTGCTTTATAAAGGCTCGAACGGATGTGACAAGGGGAAGAAGTAGGATCGCATATAAACAAGAAGGGTAGGAGATGGGTGAGGGTGTGAACGATGGGGAGAGGAAAGTTCCTAGCTCTAAGATAAGACCGGCGCGCTCGGGATCCCCCATTCTTCGGTGACGCGGGCTGGCCATCGAATTTGCATCAAAAACGTTATGACAAGATTCATACTCATGGGAGCTTTTTCTAATTGGAAAGAATTCTTTCGACTATTGGCCTAGATTTCCATCCCATTTCAATATAGAGGGGTAGGAACAAAACCCTCTACTAAGGTAGAAGAAAAAAGCCTCTTCAGGTAAGGGTACTGCGATTAGAACTACAAACGTGGCAGCTGAGTCTGGTGAGTCTAACTCCGCCTTATCTTAGCTAACATTCTCAAATGCTTGCCTTTACAATTAATTGAACAAAACGGGTGAATCATCTGGCCCAGGAGTTGCTTGCTTCTTTTGGCCGTCGGGCAGAACGTCATCTCTTCCTTCCGACTGAAGCCCCAAAACAAAAAGGGCGGGGGTTTGCGAACTGGCTCCTTTCCTTATAATGCGTGAGTAGGACAGCGCGAATAGTGACCCCGGTGTACAGACTTGACTGGAAGTGAGTCGTCTAATCATATATAATTTTGGATCACTTTTTTCTCAGTGAGCGCTTTAAATCATCGGACCTTCCACAGTACGCCAGATTGTAAGCAAATAGGTTGAGAAAGAGAGTTCGCCCTGTCATCCAGTGAAACCATAAAAAAGAAAAGCTGCAACCTGTGCTAGAAAGTGAAAAGCAAGTCTAAGGGTATATCTACTACGAGCTAAGTCGGAGAAGAATGAGGGGTTAAGTGACTTCCTTCTTTTTTTTAACTTCAAAAACCCTCCTAAGAGAGAGTCTCCTTGAAGAGCTGCTTGAAGAAAGACAAGAGCTAAAAACTAAAACCTCTCAGTTGCATAGTAGGTCGGGTGGGAAGGCTTCTATAGAAAAAAGTCTCAACTCTGCGCTAGGTTAGAAAAACTCTCCTTATTTTTATAGTGACGAGAACCCTCGGAGAAGAAAAGGT
This sequence comes from Silene conica, assembly GCA_029255685.2. Lineage (NCBI taxonomy): Eukaryota > Viridiplantae > Streptophyta > Magnoliopsida > Caryophyllales > Caryophyllaceae > Silene > Silene conica. The sequence goes on from JAQQAY020000114.1 coordinate 229,839, forward strand.
GTTAGAAACCATTGCACTCTCTGCCCACTAGATTAAGGCGAAAGCTCCTTACTTTATAGGTGTTCTTTATCTTTCGTACGTCCCTATGAGTAACAAGTTACCGCCTGCCTGGGGTGGATGATGCTCACGCCGGGGATATGCTGCAAGATTAGTAATAGCAATGATCTGACTACTTTCGATTAAATGAACATAGGAAGCCAGGCTAAAGGCAGGGAAAGAGATGCTCGGTCCTTCGAAGAATTTAAAAGAATTATATAAAGCCAGTAAAAACAAAACAAAGGCTGGAGCCAATATAAGTTTGTCGCCTACGCGAGTTTTCCATTTTTATTTGATACAGAGCTTAAATGAACGAAAGACTACTAAGGGAAAACAAAAAGACTCGGGTGCAGGCGGGAGAAAAGAGGCTCGACTAGAACGAAGTGGAGGGTGTCGACCGATAGAGGGATACCTGAAGCGGGACTCGACTGAGAAGCAAAAGGACCTCTTGTTCGACCCGAAGAGCGAAGAAAAGAAAGAGAAAGGACCTCCAATCAATGCAAGAAAAGATGCCAAACAAACAAGCACAACAAGTATGAAAAAGAGAGCGAAAAACAAAGTCCGAAACTAAGTAGATCCCCCACTCCCCGCGGAACCTCGCCCGACGAGCTATACACGGCCGGGCCTCCAGTTACCACTCACGTATCTTTGCAATCTCTCTCGTTCGCTCCTTCTACCCTCCCTCCTCGTCTTCATGTTTCAGCCGAGCCTTTCCTCCTTCATCCCTTACTAGAAACCGAGTCTCGCCCTGCCCAGTCACCTCTAAGGGTGCCAGGTCTGCTTGGGCTTGTCCCATGGAACCTCTAGGCAGTTAACTTCGTGGATGATTCGAAAGACAGCTCTGATCAAACACTCTCATTTGTATAAACTCGAGCAGACTCGAATTCAAGATCTCTTCTTCATTCTTATATACGTATATGGTAATAGAGGTTTCACGTTCTTTGAGCTGCTCTTGTCTTCATCTTTCACTTCTCTTGTCTTAAGAGTGAACTTTTCTAGGGAAAGCTTGCTTTGGGACCGTTTCAACGTCTCTTTCCTTTGCTTTACGCTTGCTGCAAAAGGGGGGGCTTTCTTTAAAACGGGCACCTTCTTTTGTGAGAAAGTCTAATTCTCTATTCTAGCTGCTAAAAGTAGGCATCTAAATGTTCAAAGTGAATCCGGCAGAAAGGTAATGCTGTGAAATCTCTCTCATGAAAAACGTTAATTGATTCGGCAGATTGGTCCTTGGTTTCTACTAAAAAGCCTAAGAAAGCTGAGCCTACTGGGGCTGAATTTCGGCTAACAAAGACGAGTCTTGATTGAGATTGTTCTATCGCGCGCGCATTCCTCTTTTCTTGATTGACTTTCGCTTCGCTATCCTCACCAACCCGAAGAGCCCCCTTCTCTAGTGCTTTTATGCTTTCTATTTGCTGTGCCTTCTTAAGTTACCGGTGCTTTTTTAGTTCGTAAAACTTGTATGTCTTAAGAACCGCTCTTTCCTTTATTCTAGGGCGGCATCAAAATCACCAGATTCGTTTAAATTCTTATATACGTATAAGGTAATAGAGAAGTTTTCTTTCCCAACTTCTGCTCCTGGGTCAGACTCATCACATAACCGCGTGATATCTATAAAAAGATTAGACCTTTTTTCTTTCAACGGAAAAAGTGTAGCCAACTCCTCTTATTGTGAAAACGAGAAGCCCCGATCCTTCTTCTTCAATGTCTGTATCAAACGTAAAGAATGCCCGAGCCTTGGGCTATCACCGAAAGGCGTCCTTAATTAGACGGAGAGTGGGAAATCCATCTAATCCAAAACATTGGGTTTTACGTGCATTCCTCTTTGATTTGAAATGTCTGTCATGATAAGTGCCTCACCCTCTCTGGCAGAAAAATCAGTGAATTAACGAACGGAAGAACTTTTCTTAAAAACGCCTTTCACTTTACTTTGCATTTTTGAGCGGGAAAAAGCTTTCCTTACTGAAGTCCCTCTTGAGTGAGTGCAGCACACACCTAAGAAAGCGCTACTTTCTGCCTTCTTTGCTTTACTCAAGAATCCTGCCGCGAGAACAGAGAGGCGGCTCGAAAGAAAGATACGTATTTTGCTTCCAGCTTCCTTGAATCTTTGTCGAGTCTCTTGCCTAGTGCTTTTCTTTTTCTCCTCTACTTCACTCTTCAGTCGCCCTTTCACTACCTCCTTCCCAGCCGTGTAAGCACCTCGGGTCGAACAAGGTACCGCTCCCCACCTCGTCCCTCAGTATTCACCTCCTTTCCCTCTTTCCTCGCCTTAACAGTTGAGCCTAACTCCTTTACTTACCCCCTCTATTCCCTAGAGATTCGCAGATTTACACACCTAGCGCTCCTAACTTTAAGCTAGTGACTAGGTCCCTGTACTCGGCCCAGTAATAAGCCAAGTGATTCTAGATTAAGAAGAAAAAAAGAAAAGAGAAAGGAAGCTCACTTCACTAACCAAAGAAAAAGTGCCTAATCAGAGGGCCAAAGCCGGAGCAAAACGCAAGATCTCTTCTTCATTCTTATATACGTATATGGTAATAGGGCTTTTTCGCCAATTTCAAGCCGCTTGAACTGCCCCTTTCCTGCAAATTGCACTATTCTTCTCCTTAGTATCCGGCTGCTTTCTCTTTTCTTTTTACGATTGGAACGCTCTTCTCCTTAGTAGGAAATAAGACAGAGAACAACAAGAATTTCAGAGAAAGAGAGACTTTTCTACGAATACAGGAGGGGGATTCAAACGCTTTATCCTGTACTTTCTTATACTAACTATAACGCTCTTTACTCCCCCGTCGGTAGACCTCATCTCCCCGCAGCCTCATACTTCAGCCGAGCCCTTTTCTCCTCAGGAAATTTATACGTCTTACGTTTGATAACTAAAGTTCCCACTTTTCCTACTCTTTTGGTAGACTGCGTCCACTCTTATCTCTTCTGACTTTTCTTGCTTGCTTTATGGCACTTCTTAAGAAAGAGAAGTTCACCCCCTTCTTTGTTAACCTCTTTTTGCATATACGTAGTATAAGAGGCCGATACCCGCCCCAGAAGGAAGGAAAGAGAGCTGCTAAACACATTTACGAACTTCATGGATGCTTTAAGGAAAGAAAAAAGATTCACATTCATTCTTATTATACGCATATGGTAATGAAGATGGAATTCATCTTACAGATTAAGGGGCCTGGTCGATGCTTAACATCTTTTCTTCCTTCGAATCATCGTAAAAGACAGCTTCGCCGGGAGCTCTGACAGAGCAATTCCCAGCAAGCCCCGCGTACTTACAAGTCTCTAGTGTATGAAGGGGTCGTCGTAAAGGTGCGAAGTGGGATCGAGTGAATACGAGAGGGCACAGAGTGATGTCGACTAGAAGGAGATGAGCCCGGAGGCGAAAGGGCGAACGTTAGTGAGACAGGGTGAAGATCGAAGAGAGAGGAGAAAAGGGCTCGGCTGAAGTATGAAGAAGAGGGTAGGAACGTGGGATCGGACGTTAGTGAGATAGATAAGACAGGAAGAAAGATAAAGAGCTCCACCCAAGGATTCTTCCAATTCTTATAAGCCCTGCTTTCCCGAGGACTTTGCACAGTCACAAGAAAAGTTTACCAGAGCAGTGACCTTCTGCGAGCGAGAGCAAAGAACACACATTCTACAGTGGCGCACTTTTAAGAGCCCGCTTCCCTGTTTTAAATTTTAAAAGAAAAGGCGAGATACATTCTAATCTAATTCTAATTTTTTTCTGGTCCAAAATTGTATAAAGAAGAAGGAATCATAAGAAATACATGGGATTAAGAAATCATGTGTATTGTAAGAGCTTTAACTTTAGCTTATGCCCCGAGTAAAGGATGCCTTACGCTCTTCCACTATGTTGGCACCAAAAAACTTCTTTTTACGCATGACATCTTGAAAGCCAAGCCGCGACTGAAGTGAATAGGCCCCAAACTTCGAAAGCGCCCGGCAAAGAGCCAGATGAAGCACCTAATCTGCACACAAGAAAGAGAGCAACTAAGGCGGGATAATACGAACAAGAGCAGGTTCTCAGTGGGTGAAAGAAAAAGACTCTAGCCTAGTCTGTCTTAGTAGCGAATGAAGCGAGCAAAGGAAGTCCTGACAGTTCATGATGATCTCCCAAAATCTATGCCTTCACCTTTTCCCTCTTCCTTCGACTAGACCACCAAACTATGAAATTTCGACCGAAGCTGGTTCTAAGCGCGAGCCTGGGTTGGCTGAGGAGAGAGGCTCGGTTGAAGAGGGGGGGTGGTGAGGCTTTAACCTCGAAACAAGCTCCACACGTTAGTACCTAGATCTTTGGGCTGGGTGGAATGCCATAAAGAGGCAAGCAGAGGAACAAAAGGGACAAGTAAAGAAATGTAATGCAAGGAATGCTCTAAAGGAAGAGTGAACTTTTCTTTACCTTTCGCTGCTTTCTTCGGAGCAAGGGTCAAAGTCAAACATTCTTATATATGTAGTACTTTGTCTGCCGTTGAGAAAGAAGTAAGAACCAAAGGAGAAGAAAGTTGACGGAAAAGAATCTTTAAAGGGAAAGAGTACAGTTTAAAAAAGGGTTCTGAAAGACCAAATTGCCTGTTTAAGGACTATAGTGATGGTTCTACCCTTTTTCTAGGGCGGCTTGCTTTGTTTGCAAGAAGAGAGAATAGAGGCTCGACTGAAGTATGAGGACGAGAAGAGTGAAACGAGTGTGTTCGATGGAGAGGGGAAGACTCAACTGCTAAGTAGAGGAGATAGGTAGACTGAGGTGTGTTGCATTTTCTTCTTTCTTCAATCGAGAACTTCTTCGGGTAGAACAACAAGGCTAAGCCCTATGTTTTATCCTCTGCTTGATGCTTCAACCGATTCCTTAGCAGTCGCTACCACTCTTTACGGGCTTTCTATCTTCTCATCGCTGTGCTCGAGCTTATTTAATTCTACCTTCATACTGAAGTCTACCTCGTTCCTATCTCTTTGGTCGAGCCCTTATCCTTACGTTCGAAAAAGAACTTCCCTCTGGGCTTTCCTTCTCTCATTGGTTGACCTCGTCACCCCGCTTCTCCTCGCCTCTACTTCATTCTTCAGACGAGCTATTTAAACCAATGAAACGAACGCCTTGACCGGAGGCAGCCCATCAACTTCATTGTATTCTGCTTCTTTTCTTCCTTCGCTCGTGTACTCTTCGCCTTATTATTCCCAAAGGTCCCTGTCTTAGTCCCGTTAATCTTGAAGTTCTTCCTCTTATTATTCCCAAGGTAACTCATATTCTTTGTCTTCTTCAGCTTCCACTTCTTTAGTTTGAGGTGAGGTAACGAGGTGGACCAAGGAAAGGGTAAAGCTTAGAAAGTTCTCGACTGACTGCCAAGGAGAAGAGAGAGAGAAACGGGACTAGAGCATAGCGGCGAGAGTAGAGAGTAGAGAGGAGCCGCGTTCTGCCCGAAGTGGGGTCGACTTATTCTTAAGTTTATCCCGCCCGCCAGGGAAGGTGTGTCTTAAATGTCTTGCGCCCCTTCAAGTAGGAGGTCTTTTACGTCTTTTTCGCAAAGCAAGGTCTTGCCTTTGGGTGGAGGAACTCTCCTTTCTATTTCCAATTGCTGTGTTACATCAAAGCGCTCTTTTCTTTACCTTTCTTCTACTTGTGTTGTGAATTTGACGTTTGGATTCCTTTATACTCTCTTTTCAATCGAGTCCTCTTTTAGGAATGGCATCGTGGCCACTAGCTTTAATTCTACGCCCTTTCATATATATATAAGTTAAGTACACGCGCGCGTGAGTATGACTTCAATCGACCGTAAGCGGGAGAAGAAGGGTGAGAGTCTTAACGATCATACAATGGGGCGAAGGCTTAAAGGAAAGAAAGAGAGTAGAACCGCGCGCTTTCCAATGAGCACTTTGATAAAGAAACTTCGTTAATTTGTCCGCTTCAACCAGATAACAGAAGAAAGTGAATAAAAGAGTCTATAAGCCCAAATTGCCTCCTTTATTTTTCTTCCTCTAGGGGCGGATTTTACATACATAAAGTAAGAAGGCGGGGGGAATCGACTAATAAGGAGATAGGGTGCAGACTGTTGACCGTAGGCCCCTTGTGGGGCTCGACCATGAGGGAGAGGAGATAGTGAAAGAAAGACTGAAGAATGAAGGAGAAAGTCAGAATGTTTTATGTTCTTTTTCATTTTATTAAGTTTGGTCGTTCTTAAAAAGGCATAAAAGCAAATGTGGCTATTCTTTCTGCATAAAGGCTTCCTTAGAAAGCAAGAGCACAATTGAAAAAGAGGTAAGATTCTCTTCTTCCTTATATATTTATATCCTTTGTATGTTTTTCTCTTCATTTTTCCTCTTGATGTTCAAGTGTGAGAAAAAGAATGAGAACTTTGAGAAACTTCTTCCTTTGTTTTTCCATTTCAACCAGACAGAATCATTTATGACTGCCTGTTAGCAAGAAAGTGACACCGTGGGATCGACTGGCAAGAAGGGAAGTTTAAGGCTGTTAAAGAAGATAGGCCGGAAGAAGCAAAGCGGTTGAATACTACAGCTCGACCAAGGATCGGACGAATGTCAGAAAGAAAAGTCTTTTTTTAAAGCAAGTTCGCGGAAAAGAATGTGAAAAGAGAAAGAATGTGCAAATTCTAATAAAGAGTCTTTAAGCCCATTTATCCTATTTTGTTTGCGCCAAAGTCCAATCAATAAGATTCCTTCTAAAGGAAAAGCTCCAAAATGCGCCCATCACACCCTATTTCAATTCGTGTCTTCATGTAAAAGTCTCCGAGAAAGTTTCTTGGAAGAAGGATAAGCTCCTGCCTTTCAACAATAACAATAGAAAGATAAAGAGAAAAAATAAAGAGAGCAAGAAGAGCGAGGTCGAGCGCATGTGAGAAAGATAAGAGCCCGGAGGGGGCTTTGCGCGTGCATGAACCGCTGCAAAGAGCAGATGGTATAAAGTGCAAGTAAAGAGTGACCTGACTTTTCGTTCGTTTTTTAGGGCTGGTTCGTATTTCAAAATAAAACGAGGAGATTGCTTGATTAAAAGAAAAAAGGATCGAGCATAGCGAGAGGAGAAGGAGAAGACTGATAAGGAAAGGACCCGGAGGAGGGGGCGGCGAGACTAGAAGGATCGGGAAAAGAGACGTTCATACGAGAGGAGCGGGGTGAAGGGCATTAGTGATGAGGATCAGATCGGGTGAGGAGAAAGAGTCGAGCATTCGTGGGATAGTCCGAGTCGGTACTTACTCGGGTTCAGTCTGTCTAAAGAGGGGTCGTAATAATTTCCTGGCAGGAAAAGGCTCCGCTTAGAGGAGTAGCGTCCCAAAGGATAGTAAAAGAGTATAGAAGAGTGGAATTTCATGCCAAATATATAGAGGATAAAAGAGAAGGCGAAAAAGCTCTGTTTTTCCTGGCCTCGCTCTATCTTATCTTTCTTTAGTTATCCCAAATAATTCTTTTTTTCCATCTTTCTTTTCCTTTTTGTTTATGTTGGAAAGCTCTATTATCTACTGGCTCATTACTGTTTCAATTCCTAAAATCTGTGCAAAAGTTTGATTTAAAAAGGCTCGAGAAGGAGAAAAGGCGAAACTAAAGGGAGACAGGGAGAAGACTTCCGAGGCAAAGCAAAGGCTGTAAGAGAGGGAAAGAGAACATAGACATAAAGTAAAGGAGGGAAGAGCGAGAGAGAATGCTCTATTGGTTCACCGGATAGAAGAAAAGGTACGCTGAAGGCCCCTTAACTCGGTGACAAACTCTTGGCAGTAAGATCTCGAGCAAAACCGAAAGCTTTTTCTGCATTACATAAGGATAAGGTATGAAGGCTTCTTTTTCACTTCTTTGTAGGAACTCCTCTTAAAAGTTCGATAGAAGTTCCTTGAAGTCTACCTGGGCGAAATGAGAGAAACCTTGCCTAAGAAACCTTGCTTTGCTAAGCCGATAGACTCATCAATTTAAGAAGGATCTCAATAAAAAAAGAAAGGACTATCTTCTCTAGGCTAGTAAATTCAATCTCTTGCTTTGAACTTTATCAGGTAGTTGATTATAGTACCTGAAAACTAGTCCGTTCAAATCTTTCTTTTTCATAGACAAAAAAAGAGTCAAATACATGGGCAAACAAACAAGCCCCGTGCAAAAAGACAGCGCTAAAGCTCCCTCTAGATATGAGCTTGCAACTTCCTGAGGCCCCAAAAAGAGGGCATGAATCAACTAAGAATACCCGTGCAGCAGCACTAGAGGACTCGGTTGGGTGCTCTAGTCTCTGAATTTAAGACCCAAAGGGACAGCAGCTAGTCAACTAAAAGAAAAGGAGATAAAGTTTAATTAGCTCAATTGCAAATAGAGGAGAATGAGTTCTTTTCTCTTCAGGTTGCACTTCTCTTTTCCTTGCCGATTGGAGTTTACTTTGGCTGCAGGTTGAACGGAAAGCTTGACTTTGAACATTATCTTACCCTTTTGCAAATTAGTGTGTACGCGAGAATAAAGAAAGAAGGAGAGTCCTAGAAAGCAAAGTGGAAAGTCAGCCCTAGACAAAGGAAGAAGTTCACCGAAAAGAATGCGCAAAGTAACCTAAAAACAAAGAGAAAGGACTATCTTTAACTGCACTATCAACATTAGACCCCCTTCTCCCCTCCACTTCATGCTTCAGCGTTCACCTCCTCCACTTCGTCCCTCAGTAGAGCCTTTCTCCCTATTTCCTCGACTTCGTACCTCAGCCTCCCCCCACTAGTGGGCCCGCAGAACCCCGCCCGACGAGCTTTTCACGGCCGGGCCTCTAGTTACTACTCACGTCTAGTTACCAATTTCCTCTCGTATGAACTCGACTCTCTTTGCTTTCTTTGCAATCATTTCTTTCTTCTCCATCTTATGGTCGTATGCTCTCGAGTCTCATTCCGCTCCCCTCTACCGAAACCGATAATCCAAGACCAATTCTACTGCCGCAGTCACCCCCACGGGAGTCGGAAAGCTAGTGGGATTCATAGGATTAGAAGTTACAATTAAAGAGAGCAAAAACGGAGCCAAACTCAAGATTGAAGAGAAATTCTTATATACGTATATGGTAATAGAAAGAAGAAAGCAATTCTTGTTGAAAAACTTCCCCAAAAAATGGGAAAATTTCGGACAAAGAAAAAGAACCGAAAGACTCTCTTTTCGCACTATCTCCTCTCCTTCGTACCTCAGTCAATACCACTTCGTGCCCTCTCTAATCTTTCGGGTTTAAATTCAAATTAAACTCATTGATTTAAACTCATTGATCTTATATATGTATACGATGAACGAGATTTTTCTTCAAAGAAAGGCAGTAAGGTGGCTCTGCTGACAAAGGAAGTGGAGGAAGGTCTTAATCGACTTCTTACTTGAAAACTGATTCTTCGAGCGGAGTAGAATTCAATCTTGATTCTTCATGATTATATACGTATATGGTAATAGAGATTTTGTGTACTCTTTCTAGCCCCCGTTCTCTCTTCTGAGCCAGGATCACACGCATTAGTTCATCATAATCATATACGTCTATAAGAATAAGAATGTTTTTGGCGCAATAGAAGATGGATTCTTTCCCTTACTTGGGGGTTTTGACTCGACCAACAGGAGAGAGTTGAGCCTCTTGTTCATACGAGAGGATATAGGCTCTGCAGCCGGGTAGAGTAGAGGAGATAGATAAGATTTCTCGATTGAAGAGGGCGGGGCCTTAGCCTTGTTCTACCCGAAGCGGGATTCTGCAGGGGAGGAGGTGCTTTATGTGAAGTGGAACTCGGCAGACAAGAATTTATAAAAGTCCGGACGTAGCGAGAGGGACGAAGAGAATGTGGTCAAGCCCATACAATTCCAAGCGGTTAAGGGTAGACGAGCCCTCTGTCTTTTTGTCCCAGGAAGTAAACGGGATCTTAGCTATCACTTGAGCCAACCCCCGTCTGTCCCGACGAATTCTTTTTGACATGGCATTCTCAAAGAGAAGTTGGGATGAAAGCAGGAAGAAGGCAAGATAACAAGGGTTCCTTTTTTTCAAAGAGGAGGTGAGATAGGTTCTTTTTGCTGAGGGATTTCTTGAACAAGGACGCACTTTTTAAAGACTGGATTGGGGAAATTCCTCTTAAGAGCATTCCTTTGTTACCAACTTTTCCAAAGTAAAGGAGACATTGCATATAAACAAGAAGGTCCCGTAGGAGAGAGAAGCGAGGTCGGCTGACAAGGAGACGGGAGAAGACTGGCAAGGAAGATAGGGTGCAGACCTTTGACTGCTAAGGTTAAAAAAGCTCGGTTTCAGTATGAAGGGGAGGAAAGAGAGGGATGATAAGGGGGAGTCAGGCTTAGATGACGTGAAACTACCTGTATCCACTATGGGAGTGAAGCATCCTCAGGCGACAGCTCTCTTTAACGAAAGCTTGACAAACTGCCCATTCTAACTAAGGTGCTTCCACGACTCCTCGTACTTTCTCAGTTCTTTACCTTACACAAACAAGGCAGATCGAGTCCTTCTATTCTATTTCATGAGGCGGCGGCAAGGCTTCTTAAGAGCAGAAAACCAATCAGTAGGGAGTCAGTCTTGTCCGTCCAATCTCTCGCGCGACTCTCACACTTATATATGTATAAGATCGCCCGTATGCTCGCATAGACTGACAAGGAGAGGAGAAGAATGAGGTCAAGTGTTAACTACCAACGGAAGAGGGGAGGCCTCGTTATACCCGTACTGGGGCTCGACTGAAAAGAAAAGAACAAGGGGTCTTGTTCGACCCGAAGTGCAAAAGACAAAGAAATTCAGTTTACAGAAAGCTTTACAAAGATTAGGGACCAAGACAAGAAAGAAAACTTATATTCTAGACTACTAGACAAGGTCCCAAGGGGTCGGGATACGAGCTCTCTTTCTTTAACGTTCACTCTTCTTCAATTAGATTCTCCCTTATATATTTATATTCTAAAGATGTTTTTTCACCGATTCTACATACCAAGGACCAAAGAAAGAAGGAGGCAGAGCACACTTGAAAAGAGATAAACCCCCAAGTGTTAGGCTTACCTCACCCCGGCCAACAATACAAGAAAGACTCCCAAAAGCACAATTGAAAAGAGAGCAAACTCAAAAAGGTTCTTGCCCCAGTCTCCAAAGAGGGAGTTCGAGCACAATAGAAAAGGCAGAAAAACAAAGTTGCTTCTACCCCTCTCTCCTCAGCTACCTCCCCGTCTATCTCCGTGGCAGTTGACCTCGTACCTCTCGCTTTGCTCGACCTATAAATACCCTTTTCTGGTCCTCCACTTCATACTTCAGTCGAGCCTTTTCTCCTTCTATTCTCGTTAAGACTCTCGTACCATTTGACTCTACTTAACTACTGAAGCTTCCCTCCCTTTTACTTGGCACCAAACCGGACGACGAAGACTGACTCCAAACTTCTTGCAATCCTCTTTAACCCTACTAGCTAGCACTCCCAGCAGCGTTCTTCCCGTCAAGTAGTGTCGAGGGCTCACGAACTTCACCAACTGGATCACTGAGAGGAGCCGCGTTACACGATAAAAAAGCAAAGATAGCTATGAGAAAGACTTCGCGTATCAGCTGCAGAAACAAGTTCATCAGAGAGAATGCTACAGAATAGGTTCAGCTCTCAGTATCTTATTTTTTATAAACGTATATGAGAACCGGGAGAATCGGGTAATTCATAGACCTTTTTCCTTGCCTTAGAATCTTTATGTCCTTTATGTCTCTATTCTGAGCCAGGATCAAAGTCAAGAAAAGGCATCTTCTCTTATATACATATATGAATTAAGAAGTTCTCTTTGTACTTGGCTTCTCTTTGGCTTCAGATTGCACTTGTCTCTGTCTTCCTTTCTTATCTCATTGTCTTCTCTTTGTCCAATTGATGCTGCGTTCCGATAAAGCTTAAAGGAAAAGAGAGCTAGTCTAACCTGAAGCTTTCCTAGCGAAAGAAGTCGGATAGAAAGAGAGGTCAGATGGAAACCAAATCGCCTGTGTCATTTCAACCAGATAGCAGAATAACTCTATTTTCGCCTTCTTCTTTACAGTCTAGGGAAGCAGCCTTTGTCATATAAAGTAAGAAGAAGCTAGTTCGAAAGGGGAGATAAATGAGACAAGAGTCTTCTCTTAACGAGAGGACACGAAGTGGGGTCGGCTGCTGTGGAGAGGAAAGGAGAAAGCACGAACGTGAGATCGGATCGCATATAAACTAAAAGGAGAAGATAGGGGGATAGACCCATAGGATCTGTCTAATTCTGAACTTTGTAGGTAAGATCATGGCATTGAGTAGATTTCCTTTCTCTAACTAGAGCGGGATACTTCTAATGAAAGAAGGCTCTTGGCCATATATCGTTGATAACTGGGCCTTGCCATCTCTCTTCCCCTATTATACTCTATCGGGTCTAGTGAGGTAGGGCCAAAAAGCTTTAGATCCCACTCACTGGCTGGCATGAATCTCGCCTATTATAAGCAAGGACATGCGCTTCGTACCGAGCAAGAGAGCTCCGTCCTCCCCCTCGTGCTTTCCCTCGTTTAGAACCAACCCTGACTGTGTGTGAACCTGTGGGCCAATGTCACAGCCTTTGCTTTGAAACTTCATGCCTTCTTCAGGAAGAGCTGTTTCTTGTGTTCCGAAAAGTGAGTCTCTGTCTTGCTCATCAAATAAGAGGCAGGTATGCACCTGATGAGTTCTTCAACCCCCGCCTTCGCCCGTCTTTTCCTTCGGTGGAAGTCGTCTTCTATCGTCTGGCGGGCAAAAGGCAAGCGCTCTTTACCAAGCCTTTCTGTATGAGTAAAACGTCCTCCTTGGCCTTTCTCCATACCCCATAAGTAAGAAAGCCCTTGATTAAGAAGAGGAGCTCCCTGAAGAACTATAAAATGTAGTGCCGTATTGGGAATTCTGGGACGAACAGAAGTATGTAGCGAGAAGGCTGTGACGATATAGGGGGGTTACTTGGGATTCGGTCGCGGGATAGAGGAAAGCAGCAGCCACGCCAGTTGGTAAAACTTCTTCCAAATACAATTAAATACTGGAAGGACTACTTATGGTCTCAACTGTTTCGGCCTTGCTGGATGGATCTATAGTTTCATCTGCATGCTCATACATGAGATCTTCCCCCGCCTTTCCTTTCTCTAATTTTCATGAACTTGCCCTTATATTCAAGCAGTTTCCTCTGGTGATGAGAGCAGCGCCCTTTCCTTCAAATCAAAAACAACAAAAGGAGTCTTTCTTTTTTTCTTTGGCCGGGGAGCCTTCGGGAGCGAGATCAATAGAAGTATATGTTGGACGACAAACCCCGTCGTCGAAGAGATATTCGTTAGAAACTTTAGATTTCAATCCTAAGGGAAGGATGAAAGCCAGGCAAGCAACTCCTCATCTAATCTCGTCTTTGGAACGACCCATATGAACAACCCTTACCAACGAGAAGACGAGCAGCGTACTGACTAAGATGCGCTTTCCAAAGGGAAATCAATAAGAAAAAGAGGATCATAACCACGCTTGGCCTGGCGCCTGTTACTTTATTTTACGAAAAGAAAAAGTTAAAGAAAGGGACCGACTCCATTCCTTTCGTCTCACGCGGCTCTGCCACATAAAGGCATTGTCCCTAAAAGACTGAGGCTTTTAACAACATTATAGTCACGGGAAGCAAGCTCCTGGCCGTACAAGTTCTAGCCCCTTCTTCTTAGAAAGATTTGAATTGCAACGACCCCACTTATTCGGGACATTGCGTGCCACCCCAAAGACGAGAATGCGATGCTTTGAGAGGTAACGACGCAGAGAGGGCTAAGAGAAAGAGTAAAGATAGGCTGGAGAGCGAAGTGAAGTCAGGGAGGGTTGGGGAGTGGCTGGATAACCTAAGGTTCTCGTTTACTTATAACACGCCAGAGAAGAAGGTTCGCCCATTTCTCCAGATTGGGGCAGATCGCGTAATTACCTTTCTAATCGAAAAGCACCCTCTAAGGCCGGCGGCAGACAGAGAAGCTAATGGCCCTATAGCCTGTAACCTCATACTTTGCTTTGCTCTCTTTACCCTATATAGAGAGAAAGGTTTCACCCAAGCAATGGTGAATAAGGAAAGGATCTCCTTACTAACTACCTATAAAACTACTGTAAAAGCAAGAAAAAGAAAGATCCTCCCCTTTCCCTCTTCTTTAATACGCGAGCCTTAACTCCTCATCGCTGCGCTCGATCCTTCTCCTTTTTCCTTCATATCATACTCTTTTTCTTATATGCAAGTTGTTATAATTACTCCTTTCTTTGATTTGACTTTCTTTAGTTTAGCGCGAAGAGACTAATGAAATGAATTGCTATCGCCGATGCTATTACTTTAACTTGCCAAAACTCTAACCTTTTTGTAATACCCGGTCTAGTGAGATTGTCAATGAACGCTTTTGCTCAGTCAGCGATCCGCGGAAACATGCTCGCGTATTCCTTAATTTATAAATTCCGCTCGCTCCGCCCAACGAGCCAAACAATCTATATATATAAGTGGGTGGTGCAATTGTGTTTGAAATGGGGGTCTTTTCTTCGGTTGGGGGTAGAGTCCTTGAAAAAGCTAACCTAACTTGGGGAACCCTCCTGGGGTGCATTCTGAGGTTGAAGGAATGATCTGCTATCCGTGCTCTTTCGCTTGTTCACATTCAAGTTAGTTAAGAATTAAACAAATAGACAAGAAGAGCAGTCCACGAAGGTGCGCCATAATGAAAAGGCTTAGTCAGTTGTGAAAAGGTAAGCTCGCGAGTACCTGCACATCTACTTTCATACTGAAAGAACCCACCATTGAGTAAAGTAAAGAGCTCCTTCTTTTTTTAAGTTCCGTAGTGGAGCTCTCGCCCGGAAGAGTATAGAGTGGGAAAGTCTGCTTTCTTTGAAGACAGGGGATCTCAGGCAAGCCCTATACGTTCGCGGCACACCTATCCTCTATTACTTATTATGCTGGTATCACCCGAAAGTGGCGTTTTCTAACTGGGGCTTTCTGCACTAAGACAAGTGGAAAGATTCGAATTAGTTCGGGATCCATCCTCCCGCATAAAGAGAGGGTGCTTCATCCCTTATTATACTTTAGTTAACAAGAGGAAAACAAGAAATTAACGTTAGATCTAAATTCATAAAGATATAGGGCTTCGCGTCTATCTAATCTATAAGAGAAGAGAGTCCTATTCTCCTTGTCTTTTTTACTATTTGCTTTAACTATGAAGGGAGCGCTTTACGCATCTTGTGGGGAGTACCGGTCGATAGAGTCTTCTTTGCGTGCAGTAATTCACTTGCTTGCGGGTGAGAGCTGTTGCTATACTTCTCCTCTTTCCTTACAGTTAGACTATATAAGTAAGTTCTGTGTGTGAGATGAAAGTTTATACTGCAACATTTAACTACTAGAGAAGGAAGCCAGCCCTATATAATAGATTCTATCATTAACCGCAGGTCTCGTAAGTACTTAGTAAAGGCCAAGTCCGCTGCGGTCAAGACGACTGAACAAATCCCCAGTTTTTCTAATTAAGTTAGTTACAAGTAACTTATAAAGCGAAAAGAGACCCCCAAGGGAAGCTCACTCAGGTAAAGCTACTTCTTCTCTTCTACAGATACGTCAGACACAGCAGTAAGAATAGAAGACTGCTCTGATCTAAAGCCCAGCTTTTCTTGCAAGCCTTCCGCTCGTTCGCTCTAAGATGTAAACGATTTAATCGAAGAATTTCCTTTCTTCTTTATATACGAGAGGATTTTTGACATGCATCGGCGGCATCTATTCTAGGTCAGAATGAAGATGCTCTTCTTTATAGGAAAGTAGAAAAGGAAAGGCGCGCGTCTATCACGTAAGGTGTCAGTCAAGGTGTATTCCCCCGGCCATGTTCTACAGGTCTTGCAAGTAGATTTCTTTGGCTCACTACATTCTTTCGTCCGTCCCTTTCCTCAGGGATAGCTCCTAAGGTAGAAGAAGCCGGCCTCATTAAGGCCTTTCATGGCAAATATCCTCAAGGCATTGGGGTACAGACTGGGTAACCGGCCTTTTGGGATTAAATCTCATAGTACTCAACTTCTTCCTATAGTGGATTCTGCCAGTTTTCATAAAAGGAAGGCTTTTTATCCTCGTTCCACCTGAAGCCGTACTCAAACAAGAGTGAGAGAGAGCATAGAAAAGAGACCCTATTGTAAGGGATCGGGGGAGAAGACTGAAGTATGAAGGAGAGGATAAGGGCTCGACCATAGGAGATGGGCTCGAGTGTTTCCAGCGGAAGAGAAAAGAAGGCGCGGGGATAGTAAGGGAATGACCCGACTGCAAAGGCTCGGGAATAAGGCGGTCACAAACCGTTGAATGTTAGAAAGCAGGATCTCCCCAATTCCTAAGATGATTATATATCTATGCCCCCCTCTATCTTATTCTGTTTTTTTTTAATTCATAGGCTGCTTATGGCATGCTACACCGGAATCAGAAGTCAACTCGCCCCAAACCTATCACCCGCCGACATTTCTATGTGGCCCATTAAAGGCGTTAGCTCGAGCGATCAACCCATACTACTTATCCGAATACAGGAGCTCACTGTCTTCAACCGCCCTCTTTGTTTTCAACATAATATAAGCCACTTTTCTTTCACACCTAAGCTGACAAAAGAAAATAGAGTTCAATCCTAGCAGTCGCCGTCGTTTCTTTATGGCAGGGTGGTGGGATTTTCTTTTCTTTCTCCTATAAGCGTAACAAAACCCCTTATTCTCAGTATGTTATGCCCCTTACAAGCAAGATAATAGCATGGTAAGTAAAGAGGAAGTCTATTCTATATTGGGTTGGACGTTCCACCTCAGATCTACAGGAGCACTTGAGGGCCTTTCTATATTTGAGGAGACGTAGGTTGGCTCGAGTTGGAATAGGAAGAGATTCGTATAAAGATTTTTTGAGGTGCCAATAAGAAATACAGCGGCTGCCTAAATTCCGCCGCCCCTCTGCTCTCTCAAAAAAGCAAAGGTATAACAAATCAATATTATAGGGCTTTTTGTATAAACTTTCAAGCCAAAACCCCTTGCACGGGCTGTTTTACCAACTACTTTCTTACTATAGGCTATAGGATGGATTTCCGCTTTCCCGCAAAGGTTTCTTGCGTATGACGTTATACTAACTCCTGGTGGGTGGCACAAAGAAATAAAGGATAGAAGTGCTGATCAAAGCCTTGTTGACCTTCGCGCTGAGATTTCGGCATTTTCTTTGATTTCGAAGTACGTACAGAAAAAGTAAAGTGTGGATTAATGAAATGCAGAAGTCTCATATGTGCCTCTACTTACATTGCAAATATGGCTATTCATAAAAGTCGGGTGGATTTGGAGATCGATTTCTTTATTTAAACCCGGGCAAAATGGGACATAATTAATTAAAGGCTTCTTAGTGCCTTTTCGAGGGACCTCATGTCCTCACCTCAGCCAACGAATTTAAACTTCTTTCAAACTTCCTTGACGGAACTGACATTGGGTAAGACTTTATAGTTGATGGTCTTTATCATGCTAACTCTCTCTAAAGCGTTATGCATCTGCTCCTTTAAAGAAAAGCCGAAGTTTCTTGCAATGCTTATATTAGTAGAAGGGTTCGTAAGAAAGAGATTGTTTGCAATTCAGCCCCTATATATAAAGACCAGAGGTCGGAGTTTGCTTAGTAGAAAGAAGTAGCATTCACAGAGGAAGAAAAGACTTTAGCAGATTTAATTTCTTTTATAGAGCAGTAGTGAGGCTTGGGTTGATTCCAGCATTACCGTAAGGAGTCGCGTTCTAGAACTAGAAAAGGGCGCCCGCTACGGTCTTTATATATAGGAAAGCTTCTTTTGCTCGATCGGGTTTTCTTACACAAATAGGAGAGTTATGGCGGAAAGTCCTGTTTGTAATGGGGATTTAGTGGGTTCTCTTCCTTTTCGCGGAGGTGCTCTAATGTAGATGTCAACATATATAATAGGGGCGCGTCGGCGGATACGCAGTATGTAGTCTATAAAGCGGCGAGAAATTCTTATATATATACAAGTACTGCACTTCAAACAAAAGAAGAAAGAGAAGCTGATGACGTAGTCTCGCCCGCAGTAGCTGGATAACTGTAGAAGTCTTTTGTTCCGGTTTTGCTCAAAAGAAAACTTCAGGACCCGTTGTATAAATAATAGGGGTTGACACTTGGGAAACTTGAAGGAAGTTCTTCTATAGGGAAGATTCCTTCTTTAGTGGGTACTTGAGTTCACTACTGAAAAAGAGAAGACTAGCGCATGACACTTAGGCCTAATGTAGATAAGAAAGGGTTTGAAAGCTTAACAACTACTTAGCTCCTATATATAAAGGATGGATCCTATTGGCGGACTTCTATAGTCTTAGTACTACCTAAAAACTCAGATGGGAAGTTCCCTTTTTGCTTTTAATAATTCAGAAAAGGTGCTTTGATCAAGAGATTCACACCCCTCGCTTATTTACCACATTTGTTGGATCCTTGGAGAGTCAGTCTTAGACCTTAAACAAAGCAAGCATTATTACGTCTAATTAGAAAAAGACTTTCCTGTGTGCGTGCCTTTTAGTCTACTTACTTTTCAAGTATATCACGCCATATTCCCCTGTGAAACTAGGAGTGTTTGCCCGTTACGCATGAAGTGGTAATGCATGCCATTGATATTCATAGTACGCCTTTTTTTCAAGGGCAGCTTGATGAGCTTAAAATAGAAGGCTTCATTGCCCAAAGTTAAAGTAGTAACCTTTTTCCTCGTCTAATCCCCGAGAACTTCGCCCTTGAGATTATCCATAAAGAACAAGAACCGGTGCTGCATGAATACCCATCTATCCTTTTTACGAAAATAATAAGAGAAGAATCGATAATTAGTTAAGATTTTCATAAGAAAAACGCCCCTGTTTTTTGAAGTACACTCTTGTCGTGTCGAAAGGAGTAAGCGCAGCATTCTTCTAATCATCCTTCTAATATACAAGCAAAGTTTAATGTAATTCTCTCAAACCCACAACAACCACCCCGTAAACTTTACGACAGAGACGTTCTCTTTCTGTCTAGCCAGAGAGTAGCCTTGCCGGCTGTATACTTAAAAAGTGAGTAGCATCTCTTCTTTGATTTAAATCTTGGGTAAAGAGTAGTAATCGCTAGCCCCGGTATCTACAGGTGGAGACTCTGTGAGCCTTTCTTCCTTTGAAGGAAAGCACAACTTTTATTTTATCTGATACTATATATAGTAAGGAGACAGACAACGAACCATAGCACATCATCGAGGGGGGCTTGCTAACCTACTCGCTCCGTAGCTTCTTTCTCAAAGTTAAAGTAGGATCCAGAACGCTTATGAACTTTCCCATTTTCTATAGAACTGTTTCGAAGACAGGGCATCTCTTTATATTTTATTTTTCCAGTGAAACCGCAGATTAGTGGCACGAGTCATCAGTCCTTCCTCCCTTTATTCTCCAAGCACAAGGACTCCGGTAAGCGAGCCTCTTCTTATTGCTAAGCTGGACATAAGGAAACATTTCTTTTATGTATGGGACGGGGCTGTCTTTCTATGAAAGAAGAAGAAGCCAAACGCCTTAGGCGCTGCCCGTTTGAACACACTAACGGAATGAAATAGACCCAAGAAGATAAGAAAAGCACAATTGGAGACAACGTGCTTGATGAAGAATGCATTAATTTCAAAGAACCAACAAATGAAAGATAGATTTAAAGAGGGTTTTCTAACGAACCGAACACGTTAGATTAAACTGGGAATCAAAGGACGTGCCCCTCTAAAGTAAAGGCGACAGGAAGCTGGCAAGCAGCAGCTATGACAAGTTCTAAATTTCCTATAACACGCACGCCCGATGATCCTGATACATATTTAGACGTCTAGATAGACAGACCAAAGACTCATTTTATTAAGTAAGAAACCTTGCGTCCTTCGTTCCACTCTAATGGTAGGAGTCTTCCACGACAATATTGCTCTTGCCGCTCTCCACCGGCTGCTTCTCTTTAAATAAATGTCAATCAATAAAGAAAATTAGGATGACGCTTTCTCTCTATTCTTCTATAAAGGAGGAAAGCTCATTACATGCCTAGGAAGTTCTCCAGTTGGGTGCAATTCCAATGACAGAAGCTATCTATCTTTCGTATCACTTTACTACTTGTACTATAGATATTAAGGAGTAGAGTCGACTCTATTAAATGTTATAATCCAATAGATTCTTCTTTGAGCCAGGTATTCTATTATTATATAGTAGTATAGTAGCACAATTAAACTTATAGGTTGGTTGTTCATTCTAGGGCTGCTGCTCTCCAAGCAAGAAAGGGCCTTAATGAGCAGCAAGCAAGAGGACAAGAAAACAAGAAGGGAGCTAGATCCGTCTTTATCAGTACTTGGACACTCTATCCACTTATGCCTCCTTTTCTTTCTCCTTCTTAGTCAAGTTAGTCAGCCTCTTTTTCTCTCTTATCTATCTTTGGTGGATACTCGCCGTTGGGCTTGAAGTTAAAATTGGAATTGGACTTATATAAAGATTAAATTTAAGTTTACATATAAAGGCGCGAAACTTATGGAATTGCTTTACTAATTAGTACTCTAATTAGGGGATTGAGCTCTCTTCCCGCCGGCTCTTTTTCCCATTGTCTGTGATGAAGTGCCGCGTTCTATGCAAAGCAAAGGAGCCTTTCTGGTTGGTTATCAGGCATCATGCATATTGGTCAAAGACGCAAGCAGCGTCCGCAAAAAGGGGCGAATTCTCCTGCCGAGGTAAGTATAAATAGGAAAGCAACTTGGTATAAAGAACTGGGGGTCGTGCCTAGTTAGTTAAGTCTATCCTCGTTCTAGCTTTGAGCACCTTCTTAAGGAAAGGCGCTTTCTCGCTAAATATGACGACTCCAATCTCCTTTTCAAAGAAAATAGATTAAGGGTGGCATAAGATCCATAGGGAAGAGGTCGCCTACTGCCAGTTCCGTTTCCGAGAATTAAAGCAGAGAACAAGAACTTCTTGTTAATGAGATCGAGACTCTATCATCCGAGGATTGGTATGGCGCATAACCAAAAAGAGAACTTTCTTCTTTTTCCATATATGCTGGACCCCTCCTGTCTATAAATCTTATATCTTTTGCTGTAGAGCTAAGAAGAATCCTGTATTCGCTTACTATATCTGAGAAAGCCGAAGTCGAGGAAAGGGACTCTCGTGGGATATTTCTTTAAATTGCCACTTTCTCCACCTCCTGACCGAGTCACTCCTATCTATGCCGCCGCCTCTTGCAGGGTTAAGCCGTCTATCCGGCATCAATTAAAGCTTACAAAGTACTCCCATTAGACAGGGTAAGCTTACATACATCTAGTGAACAGGCGAAGTTCCGAAACTCGTATAAACGTAGTAAAGTGAATTTCCCCAGTTTCCCATTATATAAAAAGAAGGGGCTTTCTCAGAAACGCTTATCTTCACTCGGAAAGACTGACGCTAGTGTGCGCTTTGCTTTCTTTATTAAGGGTGAAACTGTTCTCACTCTTTCTGCTACTGCTGTTTCGTTCGTGGATGCCTTAGTGAATTAAAAGCACAGCACGGGAAGGCTTTAGATGTCTCTGATGTAGGCATAGCAACTATATACGCCTTCGTAGTCTTGTTTGTGCACCTATCTTCATTCTCTATAACCCCACTCCTTTCCGCCTTTTCGGATGATCGATCCATTGCCTGGGGTACTTTGTTTCTTTTACGTATCCACTCTTTTATAAGTACAACTCACTTGGTAGCCAGCTTCCTGCCCCTACCTACCTATTAAATTACTTATATATATAGAGCTATAGCAGGAGGTTAATGGTGCACTTACTCTTAGAAAAAGGGGCACTCCAAGAGCAAAGACTAAACGAGAACTTTCCCATTATAATATCTTAGCGCCTGTAGTTAATTTTTCTGTAAACTCCCTTCTCACCGGGCCGGAGTGATCTTTCTTTCTCACCAAGCTAGGAAGACTCTGCTAAGCCTTCTGTCCAGCCAGCTAAACTTATACCAATTACAGGCGGGCCTCTTGATTAATGAGATGGGAGATGATTCCCATCATATACTCCTCTCTTTTATAACAGTTATTGACACTTCATTGTTCAGAGGAGACTACTGCCTGTCTTTGAACAGGGTAAATTCTCCTGGCTTTTGCCGCTGCTTGTTGAAGTGCCTGTTGTTTTGCTTGCTCTTCTATCTGGGACTAATAGAAAAGACTTCTATGAGAAGGAAATGGGAAATGCTAAGGACGACGACCCATGTCTATAGTAAAAAAAGATCAGAGCTCTACCCACACTAAAATAAGGGGGGAAGCTTTTAAGGGAGAGAAGCGCGATTTACTCTTAGAAAATACTGTAGATAAGAAGGTAAACTCTATGCCAGGGACATAGGGGAGTAGAAGGATCTCCAAAACCAGACGTATGCTAGTGTAAAGAAAGGCTAACTTGTCCAGGAGGTTTCTTTTCATCAATCAAGGAGTTATAACTAGTTAACTGGAGAAAT
The DNA here is from genome assembly GCA_029255685.2 of Silene conica. Taxonomy (NCBI): domain Eukaryota; kingdom Viridiplantae; phylum Streptophyta; class Magnoliopsida; order Caryophyllales; family Caryophyllaceae; genus Silene; species Silene conica. The sequence continues at coordinate 252,224 of JAQQAY020000114.1, forward strand.
AGAAAGATTTGGTCCTCTTTCTTTATATATTTGAGTTGGTAGGCCAGTAAGCCCCTGTTCTAAAAGGAGCGAGCTTCATCTTGTTAAACATAAGAAGATCTTAGTAGAGTGCATCCCATTTCCTTACTACTAGAGGAGCTGCTACCTGAGGAGGATAAATCCCCTTACGTAAGATAAAGGCGGTGCAGATGCAACCACAAATGTATTTAATTAGTTAGAACGATCCACCTACTTTCTAGGAGCAGCAACTAAAACTCCACCTAATAGAAGCACAGACGGCGTAAACATCTACATAAGATAGGGTGAAGTAAGGATCTCTTTCTTACTCCCGAAAGCACCGCCGGATATTGTACTTAAAGACAGGGAGGCTTTCCCAACCTCGTTGCCCCGCGTGCCCGTCCATTCCCCATCCATTCAAAGACATTTCTAAGAGAAAGAGGCCTAAACATACATAGAAAAGAACCCAAGGCCACTTCTACAGGCGCTTCTGACGAAAGAGAGGAAAAGAAAGGATGCTATGAAGAAAACCTTTTTACAGCACCTTAGGAAAGAAAGACTAGTCCCATCAACAAGCCTTTATCGGAGGTTCTCATTTCTTATTTACGTAGAACCTTAATGCACTGCTTTTGCCCATTCTAATTACTTAGAAGCTATAGCGCCCTTACTATTATAGAAAGATTGACATTTGCGAAAGAAGAATTAGAGCGAGCGAAGAGATGCCGCGAGTTGACAAGGGACGGACTCGAGCCCGTAACGTTTAGGGTTCCTTTCCCTCTTATAAGGAAGATGTCATGCCACTCTTTTATGAGTAAACCTTATTATGCTCACCAGCGAGTCCCCTTTCAACGTCTAAGCCAACGCCTACCCTCGCTTGGGACAAGCCATCTACGACAGAGCGAATAAGAAGCAAGTGAAAAGAAAGGAAGAAAAGCAAGAAGATGAGTCCACATATGGAAAAATCCCCCGAACACAGACCCCATACGATTCACGGGAATCAAGTCTTGTCAGTGAGCCGGTCCTTTCTAATAGGAGTATTCTACCCTATTCGTTTCTATCTTTAGTAGATAGCTTGCGAATTCAACAGAGACCGCGCGGCATACTTTCTAGATCTTTAGCCCTGGCTACGGTATACAAACTTGCATTAAATTTAAAAACTAAAAGGGAGACTCAAAACGTTATATCAATAAAGAGAGAGAACTAGCTAGCTCAGCCAAGCTTTGTATTACTTATCCGCCGTAACATCCGCCCCTCGCATGCGTGCGTTCAACCCACCCATGGTATTCAGACTGTGCAATCAGTACATTCCCGAAACCTGAATAGTAGAGGAGAAATCACAGGCTGTCTTCACTCACCAAGGGCTCTCCTCCAATCAAGGACGCTCTCCGCTCACTATGCCCGCGGCCTTTAACTTGTCCGTGCGTGCTGCCCGTGCTTACCATATCTTCATTTAGCTTTCTCTTGCTTTACTAAAGAAACTAAGAGTCAAATGAAATTCTTGCGGTTGGTGCACAGCGTAGCAAGGAGAGCTTTGGCAAAGCGCACACCCCTACTTTTTAAAGAATCCTATCCCACAAGAACGCCTCCTACCTATATTGAATCCTCTTCGAAAAGTCTTTCCTAGGACGCCGCCGGGACAGGTGTGCTCGAACGAAGGGATAGGCTGAGGAAAGAGGCTCGATCAAAGCGAAGAGGCGGAAAAATCCCCTGAAATATAGGGGTGAGAAGAAAGAAATGAGACTAAGAGGAGAGGATATAGGGTGAAACTCACTTGAGCCTTAGCGAGGCGAGAGGTTCGGGGAGGTAACGAGGGCGAGCAAAACGGCAGAAAAGAAGGTGGTGAGGAAATGGGCTTGCCCCCTCTTTCGTTAAGCTAGAAGGGCGTCTAACGAACAGGATACAGGACAGCAGGCAGAGGGTGGGAATATCCTTGATACGCGCAGGTACAACCCATCGGGTGTAGTTTCTTGGTCCGCTTTTAAGAAATGAATCTAATGTCGACATCTAACTCGCGTAACAGCTGGCTCCTTTACTCTAACCTTGCTAGCAAGCAAAAAATCTTTTAAATTGACTCATTCCTAGTGCCCTAGCCTCTTACACGGATACGGAGCATTCTTCTTTTCGTACTTATTTTCTAAACTAAGAAGGAACCTAATTTACAATCCCCGTGCTTGATAACGAGGCCTGGCTTAACTTAGCCCTGCTTTGTCACACAAGTATAGTGCTGTGCTTAAGCCCCGGCAAACGCCCTGTAAAGTTTTCTCATATAAAAAGAGAAGAGGGAAGAAGGGGATCTCTTTGGTAGTTTTATTCTCGGAATCACCTCTTAGACTACAGGTGGTTAGATTCCTCATTTTCAAAAAAGGAGTCTTATATAAGACAACCGTGACCACACCCTCAGATTTAGGAGTTACCATTCCGACAGTAGATGAAAGTCCCAGGATTTTATTTAGCTAGCTTTTAGTAAGAGCTAATTTTCTAAAGAGAGGCAGAATCTAGAACCAGCCGTAGTCTAAACCTCTTTCTTGGTGACGAAATAGAACTTCTCCGTCTCCTGTTTGTTCCTTTGTAAAAAAAGAGAGAAAGTAATTACAACTTTTAATTGGAAATTCCCATTGTATGAATATGCTGTTCTAATAGAATAAAAACCCAAGCTCATTAATAAAATGAGATCACAAACCCCAAGCCAAGCAAGCCCCGCTTTCTTAAAAAAAAGTGAAAGCAATCCCTAACCTGAGTGAGCCTATGAACAGTCGAACAAGACTTCTCTTAAAACTGCAGTAGAAGTAGAAGACAGCGTGCGAAAGGTTTCTTACTCAGGAAAGCCAGCCTTACTTACTTATGAACCGGGCTAAGCATGATCAGAATTAAAGACTACAGTCTCATGAAAGCAGAAAAGTGAACTTACTTGCATGCTTCTCATTAAAGGCTGAATGCGTCAACAGGGGAGAGACTGACGAGCGAGATTAGATGCTGAAAATTCTAGGTCCAACCCTACTGCCAAAAAGATTCTGGATTAAGTTAAAGGAGCGTAGCCTTGTTCTACCCGAAGTGGTTACGGCGGTTAAGGAAGATAGACTCGACCGGAAGGTATAACATGCCTCTACCAAAGCGATGAGGAGACGGATGAAGACTATAGAAAAGCTTGCTACGCTACCCCTGTTTGCTTTCTTTGCCGTTAGATAATGCCTGCAATTCATTATTTTTATAGTCCTCTTTACTTAGGGAAACTTGTCTCGGGGAATGCCTGACTTTGGGTTTTAGGAGCCGGAATAGAAGAGATCGGCCTGAACGGACTTGGTACCTCGCGCCTACCTAACTACACATATGAAAACCCCGACGAAAAAGTAATCTGTCCCACCCGAAAGGGCTCCTTGAGTAAGTGAAACGAAGAATAACATGCCCCCAAAAAGCCTTAATGCCCAAAACAAGGGTCTCACTTACCCCGCCGCCCCGACAAAGACTAAAGAAATAGACTCGAAAGGAGTCCTAAGCATTTCCTCGACAGATGCACGCGATGCCTATTCAGTTTCCTATTGAAGAAGGAAGAAAGCCCCGTATGTCAGTCAGAGCATGAACAAAGCTTCACCTTGAAAAATGACATCTTAAATGCAAATTAAGACCCCTTTAACTGCACTATATGGATTAGCCCCCCGGTCACCGAACGCGAACTCACCCCACCAGGCCCAACACCAAGAAGGCTCCTATTTATCCTAAGTCAACCAGTCCACTACCTACGACCTACTACTGTCTCCTTAGAGACTAGGTCTGCCTCAACAATTTAGCGGCTTGAGTTTCTTCTGTTTGATTTAGGATGATTCGAAGGTTGTTTTCCTAGTGCTCCTCGAACGAAGAGAGAGGTAAGCTCTTTGTTAAGTTTCTACATCGCCATAATTAAATGGCGAGATTCTTCATTCTTATATACATATATGGTAATGGGGGTTTCAAGATGCTTTCACTGCTATTTGACTTCCGATTGGGCTGAAGATTGCACACATCTAGGGCTGGGACTGAGACTTTTAAAGCTGCTTGAACCCCTCTCTTTTGACAATTTACGAAAAAGGAAAAATCGCTTCTTTCCTCGAAAAAATGCAATAAAAGCTACCAAACTCAGAAGAAATCAACGAAAAAGGCACGAAACATACGGCTTTCCCTATTTACATTTCAACCAATTAAGCCTCTCTTGCTTCAACTTTGAAAAAATGGTCAATTTTAAGCGAATCAAAAGCACCGAAAGAGTCTCTTTTCGCACTAGCTACTCTCTAATCTTCCGGGCTGAATTTCTTCATATCAAACTCATCAAATTGTATTTCTTCTTATATATGTATATGGTAATAGAGATTTATCATGCAAGATCTTGTATAAAGCTTGTCCAATATAGAATGCAAGAGTCCGCTATTCTTGCTTCCGCTACCTCAGGGGCGCACATTGAAATTGGGAAAAGTTTTTATAGGCTACTGAGAGCTTTAATTGAATGTTGTGCCGTCTTGGTTCCATATTGCTATTAAAGAAAGGAGACCATCTATTCTAAGGAGTAGAGTAGGACGGGCTTGGCTTGATAAGATATTAAATGCCCGCGCTTAATGACAGAGCGTCTCTCGACTCAAAGGCTAGCTTCGATTGCAACAAAAGCCTCACGCCCGTGGGCGGTGCTGCCTCCTATTCAGACAACCTAAGGTTCCCTCGGGAAGAACTGCTAGCAATGCTTGAGCTTTCTATCCTCTGAACTTTAGGCCGAGTGCTCTTGTACCACGAATGTTGTTAAAGACAGTCAGTAACTTTAGCTTATGAATGGGACTTACTATGTAAGCATCAACGTGTTGTAAAAGAATGTATGGGTCGCGAACGGTATCCGCGCGTGATAGCTTACCTTCTTTCCTTTGTTGGCGGTTACCTTTAACTTATAACAGTTTAATTCGCCCATTATTGCATTCGCGTAATAGCGTAAGAAAGTAAACTCATACTCGAAAAGAGACCCTTTAGCCTGACAAGAGGGGCATGGTTAGACGAGACCTATTATTTACGAAAGATAGTTAAGAACTTGCTAAGTCTCCTTTTTGGGGACCAACAAACTCCAATAAGAAAGTTACTCCCATGTAAAAGGATTCCCGTTAGGAGAGGCCTCCGTCGTGCTTGCCTATTGTTGTTTGTAAAACCAACTAAATAGAATATAGAAGGAAGGTCTAGTACTTTAAGCCTCACACCACAAAGCAGGAAAAGCGAGACTTTAGTAACCAGCCGCCGCCTGCCGTGGACAGTTTCCTATATGGCTGCTGGCACCTACCAACCATGCCCATCTTCCTTCCCCTTTGTCTTAGTGCGTGCAGCTTCTTATCGTTAGCGCGGCTTGCATACAGTACGTTATATCAATACAGTCTAGTATCCTAAAAGAAACTTCGTTGATGGTACTACTTTCCCGCGCGCCCTCCCTTCAGTATTCCACTTCGTTATCCCTCTTATATTTTAGGTGTCTCAATCTAGCATTTTTGGGTTTAGAAATCTGACATAGCTATTCTTTAATCATCGAACTTCCGTCCTATATATATATATTATATAATGGAGAAGATTTCCTTCTATTCTTGAAAGAGCGCGCAAGCTGTCTTATAAGAACTTACTGGGATTACCAACCTTATCTTTCTTTTTCGCAGAAAGTATATTCCTCCTTGTTTTGGGGTTCGTCTGATCTGTCCTGGCTACTTGGACTCTCGCCGACGAGATTGATTCCTAGGTCTACTCTTAGGCTTTCGTCTTTGTCTTTAAGTTGCTCTTAATATTTCTGCTTTAGTTATTTTTTAGGATTTCCTCCCTTTAGTCGAGGGGAGAGATGACTCAACTAGAAGGAGAAAGAGAAAAGGCCTTGGCGTAGCGAGAGGAGAGAGAGAGTTGAGACTCGAGTTAATACAAGAGGAGTAGGCGGCTCTACCAAAGGTGGAGGACCCGAAGTGGTGATTTTCTCGCTCGAGCAAAGCGAGAGGGACGAAGGGCGAGAGTGAGAGGGTGAGGAGCGAGGTGGAGGTTGAAGAATGATGCCGAGGAGAGGATTTAACCTCGGCTGCTAAGTAGAGGAGAAGGAGAATAGGCTCGGATGAGGAGAGTTTACGAGGTCGACCGCAAGGGAGAAGAAAGAAGACGAGGATAAGGAGAAAAGGAGAAAGGCTCGTCCGAAGTATGAGGGCGAGGATAAGGGCTCGACCGGAGGAAGAGGAGGTGAACGCTGAAGCATGAAGTGGAGGAGGTGAAGACTGAGGTACGAGGTGGAGGACCCGGAGGTTTATAAAGACTCGACTTCAGTATGGTGGCGAGGGGAGAAAGGGACGAAGTCGAGTGTTGTTTGCTAAGTCGAGTTCCCTTGGGCAGCATAATACGAGTCAGCTTGCTAACTTCCATAAGAATGCGTTTCTGGGCTGGCTTTTCAATAAGACGAGTAAGCAGCTGGATCTAGAAGAGAAGACTAAGACGAATACGAAGGTAAAGAGTTTGCTTCCCCTTTCTCTTTGACACCCGCAAGGACAGGGTACTAAATAGCGAATAGAGAAAAGCACGATAAAGGAAGAAATTCCAATAAAGCAAAACTTTCTAGCTGAGTCCATAGACAAGTGGTTCGAAGTCAGGCAAGAGTCTAGATAGAGGTTCAACAAGACAAGAGTCAGCTGGATAACTTCCCTAGGAATACGGCTAGGAAGCTTCTGTACTTCAAGATTAAAACGCTGTATCAGAAAGTAGGGATGAAGAGAGAAAGTCAAGTTCCCTGGACACGAAGGCGAAGTTGCTGGGCTCTCTTCGTAAAAATTGGTCGAAGCCGCGGAATAGGCATCAGCTTATATTATGTCTTTTTCATAGCGAGCAAAGTCAAGAAAATCAGTGCTGCGAAGTAAGGTAAGATCCTAGATAGAGGACTCATCGGAGGGTGGAAGCAATTGGAAAAATGAAGAGAAAACTCTTTTACCATATATGTATATAAAGAAGTTAGATGCATCTGTGAGTTTGATGCTGTCTCATAAGGAAGTCTCGCTGCTTAAGAGAGAGTCTTTGAATTTGCTTTTGTTCTCCTCTTCTTTTTTAACGTAAGATGAACCGTACAAAGAAGACTAATCTTCAGCTGAAGCACTAGGAATTTACGAGAAAAGTCTCTCTTACCATATACGTATATAACAACGAAGAATCAATATGGAGTTTGGAGCTGTTCGAAGTAGCTCTATTTAATACGCAAGAAGTGGATCTCTTTTAATACCATCCGATGTGCTTGACTCTAACAGCTCTCGATTGTGCACGCACCATGTATTGGGGCTCGCCCTTTTGGCTTTCAGTCAACGACGAGTCGCGCCAGTTGACTATCAGCCTGTCGAGTTGAGTTCGTTTGGGACGGTAAAGAGTGACAACAAATAGTGAGATTGGAGTAGTAACTTGAGGCCCGGCCGTGTATAGCTCGTCGGGCGAGTTTCTACGGGCCCACTTGTGGCCCTTTAGGGGGGAGGCTGAGGCACGAAGACGAGGGGGGGTGACTGAGGTACGAGGGAATGGGGAGAGGGGGGTCTAATCTATATAGTCCAGTTAAAAGAGGCTTAAAGAAGCTCGCTTTGCTCTCTTTCTCGGGCAAGGTTTGGGGTTGTTTCTGCTAGCTGCTTTCGTGCTCTTGCTCTCTTTGGTTTTCTCCCTTTTCCTTTAACTTCTTCTTTGGTCTCTTTCTTTTTCGTATAGATTGCATTTTCCAAAGGGCAGAGTTTTTACCTGGGGCACTAGGTTTGATCTGCCACATCACTAGGAAAGGGAGAAGTTGGAGCAACTGTAAAAGTGAGGAATGTTCTCTTTCTTTGCATTGATTGTAGCTACTTTAACTTGTTCTGATTCTTTCTCTGCTGCTTTCTTTATCTGCCTTTGCCCTTTCTGCCTTTAGCATCATCCGAAAGAGAAAGAGGGGAAGCTCCGGTCTCTAAATGGTTGTTCTTGTTGGAAGTGCCCCATCTGGTGTTTAAGTGGAAAGGAGCCTCTTTGACAAACGTAAAGACAAGGAACTGAAAGTAGAAGAGCAAAAAGCAAGAATGAGAAAGTAATTCCAAGAAAGCCTTTTTTTGTTTTCTCGGTGAGTACGTACATAGATCAGTCCACTCGTCAGTCAAAGGGAAGTCGAAAGTTTGCGTTTGCTTCAGTTCGCAGAGGATGTTTTCAAGTAAGACTTCTCTTTCTTTAATGTCTTTGGTTCTCTTGCTCTCTTTCTTTAAGCCCGTACACACGAACTTTCAAAAGGAAGGACAATGAGGATAGACACAAGACGAGACCCAAATCTTTTGGACTGAAGTGCATGCTACCTCTGCTTCTTTTTCGTAGACATGCATTGGACAAAGAGAAGTTCAAAGAGGGCAGATAGAAGTTCAATCTTCAGCCAAAGCTGAGTCCACTGGTCAGTCCAATCTGAGCTTCAAGCAGCTATAAAAAGAGCGGGGAGTGAAACTTCCTTGTTAATGTAAATGGGTCTCTTTTCTCTTCTTGTTTTCAAGCTTTTCGTTCAAAAAGAACTGTAAACTTCCTATTACCATATACGTATATAAGAATTTAGAATCAAGATTGAATTCGACTCCTGCTTTGACTCTCTGATTAGTTCTTTTTCTGGTAAGAAGTCGCTCTAGTGAGAGGATAAGGGCTCGACTTCCAAGGTATAACATGACTCGAAGGTTAGTGATGAGGATCGGAGATAGTGCGAAAAGAGACTCGAGCATAGCGAGAGGAGACAGCTTTTTCTCGCTCCCACTTGGTTTTCACGTTCTTAGGCACTCTAGTCTTGGACGTTGCTCCATCCCCTTTCTCTTCTCGCTACGTTCTCTTTCTTTCTTCTTACTTTCTCTTGTACTTTAATTTGCAAAGGGTAAGAGAATGGGAGAAGCTTTTTCTTTTCCAAGATCAGTCCACTCGTCAGTCCAAGAAGATGCTGCGGGGAGGATATAGAATTGAGACTCGGCCAATCGGGAGATGCTAATCGACTGACAAGGGGATAGATAGTGCCGAAGTGGGATCCGTAGCCAAAGATCAGTGCTTCGGAGTCAGGCAAGAGTCTAGATAGAAGTCTAATCCGAAGTGGACTCGTAAGGCACAGGGAAGTCCAATCTGAAGACAAGAGAAGAGTCAGCTTCATAATTTCCCTAAGAATCAGACGAAGACGCAGGGCAAGAGTTTGCTCGTTTCTCATACGTGGGGAGAGAGATCCCTTATTAGAAGAAGCGTAAGATGAAGAAAAAGAGAGCCTACTTCCTATTCTTTTCTTGATGCATTAAAGCTTTTACCAAATACTTATATAAGAATGACGCAGCATCTTTGACTTTGAGTCCTTACTTTGCGCTCTGATTTTGCTTGAATTCGACGCTTCTTTGTTGTACTTGTATTTCTTCTCTCTTTCTTTAAATAGGAAAGTCACATCACAGTCGGGTCCAGAGAGTGCAACCTCGAGTAAGACTCGTTCCTCAAATTGGCCCTAGTTGTCTCAGCTTTCTGAAGTCTTTGTGCATATCTTAAAAAAGTGGGGCTCGACTGACAAGGGAAGGAGAGGGGAAAGAAACTCGATTGCAAAGAGAGGAGACGCGCTCTAACGTTAGTGAGAGCAATGGGAGTATCGTGCAAGGAGAGAGCATACGTTAGTAGATTGGAGATGAAAGAGATCGACCAACGGGAGAGAGGCTCGACTGTAAGGGGTGAAAGAGCGCCTGAAGTATGAAGATGAGGAGGTAGGTAACTAGACTCGAGTGAATACGAGAGGGCACGAAGTGGTATTGACTGAGGTACGAGGAGAAGGCTCGACCTTAGGGAGAGGACCCTTGTGGGACTCGACCATAGGGAGAGGGAAAGGAGAGAGGTGAAGTCCTTAGTCTGAGGGCGAGGTTCTATGGGAGCGGGCATCTACCGTTTGGATTTTCTCTTTCTTTTCTTGTTTTGGTTCGCTTAAATTGTTGCATTTTTTGAAAAGTGGAAGAAGGTAGGCTTTATTGGTTGAAAAAGTTCCCACTGGTCAGTTAGTAGTCAGCCTTCCGTCGCAAGGGAGAGTCTTGTTTTCACTCGTACAGGTCTCTTTCTTTCCTCTTCGCACTCTCCCCTTAGAAGTCTTCATCCCGCTTTGGTAAACCACCTTTGGCCGAGCTATCTCCTTCATTCTTCAGTCTTTCTTCCACTATCTCCTCTCTACTCTACTTGTCAGTATCGTCTTTATAAATCCTCATGGTCGAGTCCCACTTGGGCCTCGCCATCATACTGAAGTCGAGCATTTTCCACTTCTCTTTACTTTGCACTCTTGTCTGTTTGCGTGCTTATCTATCTCACATCTGCTCGAGCGAGAAAAGAACCACTTAGGGTCGAACTAGGCTACGCTCCTCCCGGTCGAGCTATAAATAACCTTTCTTTTTAGGGCGTATGCACGGAAACTTCCCACAACTTAGGACTTAATAAGAGAGGCTTAACCGTACTTCCTTTTGGAAATGCTTCTTCATTCTTATATACGTATATGGTAATAGAAAGAATTCAGCAATTCCAGTTCATTGCACTTGGATTTAACTTCTTTATGGGACTCACCTTTCTTTGATGCGCTATGCCTGTCTTTGGCTTCGGATTTGACTTTTCTATGCTTTAAGAATTTCACTTGGCTCTGTCTTGCTTCTCTGCTTTCTTTTGGCAAGATTTTGCAACTTTAAATTACCTCTAACGCACTCCTCTCACTAACGCTCTCCTCTCTTCAGGAGTATGGGCTCGGCTTCAGTATGAGGAAGAGGAGAGGGAAGCCGGGCTCGACTGAAAAGCACAGGGAAACTTGACTCTTTCTGCTCCTTTTAGATTGTGCTCTCTTTTGAAACTTGTCTTAAGAAGAAGCTTTCGACTCTTTACCAAACTTTCCCTTTGTTCGCTCCCGATAAACCTCTTAGTCTATGCGATCCTGAGCCGAACCCAGCCTTCTTCTCCCAGCGCTTCTCAGCCTTGGTCGAGACTTGTTAAAGAGCCTTGCCTCGAAATCTCTGCTACCTATTAAGAGGGTTGCCTTTGGAATCTCTCCTATGCGCCAACGACGGTATTTATCCTAGCGAACATAGGAGAGAGGCTCGACTGCTAAGGTGAAGGTGGTTTACCAAAGCGGGATGAAGACTTCTAAGGGGAGAGTGCGAAGTGGAATCTACTAAAAAGAGCAACATAGGCGAAGAGGTCGTTTAAGCCTCCTAAAGCTGGATTGACTCCTTGGGCATAGATTCATCCCAAGGACTGATCTTTCGTCTCTTTCTCTTTGGGAACATTTTTCACTTTTTCTCTGTAAAGCCAGAACTAAAGGTCCTTTATGGGGAGAGATCCCTACCAACGAACACGCCGAAACAAAGAAAAAGGCTCCAAACAAAGCTTGTTACTCTAGACTAGAAAGTACATAGTCCTTATGTAACTCAGGAAAAGAATGCGAGAGCAGCCATACTAAAAGAAGGAGCAGAATGGTTGTTTCAGGTCTCATTGTCTTCTTTCTTATCTACGTATATGAAGAAAGGAAAGAGATTTCTCATGTTTGGAGAAGGGTAGCGAGAGCAGAAGGCTCGAGTGCAAAGAGAGGAGAAGGAGAAAAGGCTCGACTAAAAGGAGAGAGAATCGAGTGCATACGAGAGGAGAGACAAACGAGACTCGAACGTTAGTGAGAGGAGATAGGCGTAGGTTGACGCATGAAGCCGAGGAGAGGTTCCTTGTTCTCCCCGAAGTGGTACTTTTTCCATGGGCAGAGGGCATATAAGTGGAGTTTCATTTCGCTCTTCTTCGTTTCGCGCTCGTTTCTACAAACTAGCTTTCCTCACTCTACTGTTATCGTCAAGGCAAGAGCTTGACAAGTGACATGACTCTTCTTCTTTTTTAACTAAGGCAATATGGAAGGGTACGACATAGAAGGAAGTTCTTTTCTTTCGCGAGGAGAAAAAGGGGAGGGAATCGGACCAAGCGCATTCCTTTGAGCTTTTTTAATGATATGATCGGTAAATTCTTTTTCTTTTGACGAGGCGCCTTCTTTCTCCCTTATAAGAAGAATTAGAACCTGCGGCTTTTCTTTCCTTTATTTTGACGCCCTCTCAACTGAACTGCAATAGCGCGGGATCGAGACGTACTTTACCCCAGTTCCTCTCACTATCCTTAGAGCGAGCCCTTCCTTTATTATATATATAAAAGAAGATTGCAATTGAGGTAAATTCTTCTTTCTTCATAAGGGAGGCTAGATAGATGGCTGCTTAACACATGCAAGTTGAGCGCCGGTTTTAGGCGAAAGACCCTTGATCTTAGACGCGTTGAAGCTGGTTTTACCGGTACGCCCTGCCGCTGCGTGAATTTAGTTGTTGAGAAGTCAGTCCCCTTTTGCTTTTTCCTTCCTATAGTAAAGTCAAGCAGCAGCCTTAATTTCTATTGTATACATGGCATCGTCATCGTAGTAGAAAACAGGTAGAAGCTGATTTATAGGAGGCTTTCTGCATATTATGAGTCGTAGATGGGATTATGGGAAAGCTCTCATGTTCTTTAATATGTATTAAGAATCTGACTTATTAGTTCTAATCTAATGGAAGAGCTCTCTTTTCTCGAAACCGCAGAAATGGGCCACATAGACATAAGTCAAGACTAGAGCAGCTACTTGACGAGGTGCTTGATTGGAAGTTTCCTCTTTCCCAACACATCTATTCGGCTAAAAGAGGGTAAAGTCTCTCTCCTCTCGTATGCACTCGACCTCGCTTTGCTGGAGCTAAAACAAGTCCCCTCTCGCTGCGCTCAAGCCACAAAAATAACCTTGTCCGGGTACTTCACTTCTTTCCTCTCACTTACGATCGAGGCTTTCTCCTCTTCCTCTGATCGAGCCCCATTCTATTCTATGGTCGTACTCACTCGAGCCTATCTCCTTCTTTCCTCTCTCCTCTTTTTATCTTAATCTTTTTGGGCGAGTGGTCTCTTCTCCCTGCCCTATAACAGACAGAAGAATGCCGAATAGTCAGATTCTCTCTCTTCTCACCTGTTTGTTGAGCCTAAATCCTCCCCTCTTCCTTTGGGCAAGCCTCTTTCCTCTTGTGTTTATATGCGAGATGCACTCGAGTCTCAATTCTCTATCCTCTGGTCCTTTCTTTATCCTCATCACTAACGTTCGAGCCTTTACTTGAAATTCTTCGCTACCTCGTTACCTCCCCGATCCTTGACGGTAAAAGCGAGCGGCCCTTTCTTTCTTTATAAGGTTAGAGCCTTCCGGCCTGCGCATAATGCCTCTAAGATTGGAAAAAGGTCCCAGTTTAGACCACCCGGCTCTTTCTACTCTACTACTCTGCTATAAGTCTTCGGCGAACTTTTTAAATTCTCGACGGAAACTCCTCTAGACCGACCTCTCTCCCAAGACACCACCGTCTTTCTCTTCTTAGTATTAGAATTAGAATAACGAAAACTTATTCAAGCGCTATGACTTCTATGGCGGCAGTTGGCACTAAAACTTCCTTCGCGTAATATTCAGATGATGTGATGAGACGGACGAGAGATCGCTTGCTACTCTTAGATTAATTAAGAACTTGAGATAGAAAGAGCAATCTCATTTTGTAAACAATGGACGAGAGGGTGGCTTGTTGGAGAGGTCTAACATGCCTCGCATCTAAAGCAAGGGAAAGTCAGGTCGTGCCTACCTCTTTTTCTTCTAAATAAGCCAGGTAGCTATCAACCTTCTACTCTACCTCCTCTTCCTCTGGTCGAGCTATTTAAACCTTAGCAGTCTCGTTCTTCACCCTATCCTCTCGTATTCACTCGAGTCTCAATTCCCTCTCCTCTGGGCTTTTTCTCTTTGTTTCTTTCTTGACTTTCTATGCATATGTATCCGAGTTTGCAAAGAAAACCCTACCTGTTCGATCAGCCATCTTCCTTTGGGAAAGCATCGCGTTCTTATTCAACTTGGGCAAGAGCTTGCTTCTTTTAGTCTTCTTTTTTTCCTTGTTCATAAGGCGCTTTCCTACCTTGAGAAAGAGTCTGCTATATGTGTCTCGGATGATGGCAGCTTTTTGTGAAATGGTTCCCATCCTAACTACATTAGAGGCTCTTTCTCTTTGAACAGAAGTTTTCAGTTGTTCTTTAGATCGCGTCCTTAGTGAGAGTTAATTCCTATTTTAAGAATGTACAATAGAATAGAGTAAGAAGTTGACTAGCTTGGCTGCTATGCTAAGGACGGTGCTGCGGACACTTGTAATCAGACGCCCTTGTCTTACTTAGGCTAAGCCACTTCTTTAATTAATTATATTAAGTGAAACTCTTAAAGCGAGACCCGAGCCGGTAGATTTCAGATGTAAATCACCTCTAACGCACCCCCCTCTTAAAAAATCTTTAGTGAAAGCTGCTCGCTTAAGTACAGCCTGCGGGTATGGGTCTGGCAGCCAGAGATTTATAAAGAGATTGCTTGATTCCATAGTGAGCCTTTCTTTAGTCTTAGTACCGGGCCTTCTTACATGGACTAATCTGAAACGCTACAAAGAAGTTTGACTTTCTTTGTTTGTTCATAAGGGCTGCTCATTTTTAACTTAGTTAAATAAGACTGCCTGTTGTTTCAGTTTATATCGAATCTGCCTTCGTCTTTAAATTCCATCCATCTTAATTTGTCTGAATCTTAAGAGAGCAACTTTCTCTCACTAACGATCGATCTCCCTCCGGGCTATCTCCTTCATTCTTCAGTCGCTCTTTCACCCTTAACAGTCGTCCGCCCACTGCAGGTCCTCTCGCTAACACTCTCATCCCACAAGGGTTTATCTCCTTGGCAGTCGCTACCACTGCGTGTCCTTTCAGTCGCCCTTTCACCCTCTCGTATGCGCTCTTGTCTCTTTTCTCTCTCACTCTCGCCTTCTTAATTCACTCCGGGGAGAATTTTCTGCCACTCTTTCTTGCTCAACCACTAAGTAAGCTGGAAACGGGACTTCTGTTGTAGATCGAAGGACCGGCTATCTCCAGCTAGCTCGATAGGATAGCAGCCTCAATCTAATGGAGCCAATGCCTTGGCACCTTGGACAAACAGTTGACAACTGATTCTATCTTTCCTCTACTTTCTAGTGAAGTCAGATAGGATTCGGACAAGTAATTGCTTGCTTATAAATAAGGCTGCTTCCTTCTATCTAAGAGGGCCGGACATAGATCTTGATATGCGAAGACGCCTTGAGGAAGAAGTTTTCCTTCTAGCTGCTTATCCGAAAGACTGACTCTACTACTTACTAAGAAGAGGAAGCCCTCTGCTCTCGCTCCTTGCATCTTTCTTATAACGTTGGCATGTAAGGTAAGGTGTGTTTGTATGTCATGCCGTCTTTTTAGTTAGCCCTTGGGTGGCGACGAGAGTCATCTCACGTGCCGCTTTTTGTTTCATCGAGCTTTGTGCATGCAAGTAAAGAAGAGGTTCATTGTCTAACTCTTAAGTCAGCACTTCATATTGGAAATGCATTTTTCACTTGAAGACGATTCCTTCTTTCTTTAGTTTAGTAGGCTTGTTTGCCACATCCGTATGGTTAGATTTGGCACAGTTAGTGGCATTTCTCTAAGGCTTGGTTGAGTCTGTCATCCCTCTCGGAAAATTCTTCGGCTGGAACTGCTTTTAGTTTTTCCTTGTCTTCTTCGATGAGTGAGTTTAAGAAGAAAGAGAATCTTTTTGCTCTAGTAATCATCTTCTTCAAAAGAAAGAGGACTCTCAGGTAGCAGGAGAACTTCTTCCTCAGTCTTCTGCTTCCTTTTCTTTCTGCTGCATCCATCTGAATCAAGTCATCCGTCAACCTAATTGAAGCAACTCTTCTCATATGGAATCTTTGTTGAGAAAGAGACTTGTTTGTAAATTCTTTTTTTCCACCAGCTCCCTATATTATAGGACGGAAACGCTTCATTATCAACCTCGGTTTCATCAGGAAGTTCTTCAACTACATATACTAGTGTTATCATAGAAGAGGCCATCTATAGTCTTCAATCAAGAGAACTTCCTACTTCTCCTTTTTTCCTCTCGTAGAGTGCGTTCAGAGGAGACTTCTTTCTAGTCTTTGAAGCTGCTAGAGAATTCCCATTAATTTATGATCTTTAAAAGAAAGAAGGAAAGACTTAATAAGCTGAGGATTTTCGAAGAAGTAAGCGCTCGCTTTATGGTATGTCACTGCGGATTTCATTCTTCTTTTTAAATTGCTACAGTTGAAAAGGACTTCGATCTTATACCTGCTTTTTTCATTTGATTTCGAGGCCAACCCCCATCCTTGACAGTCTTTCTTCACAGCGAATAGCCGCGCTCCTCTTTTCTTACTTTGGCATAAGGAGCAAACCAAAGCAAACTAAAAAAGCATCCTTAGTCACTCACTCTTTTTTGCTTTTTCTCATGGGACGAGTGGAAAGACGTAGAAAGGTTTTCTCAGAAAAGACAGCTACCTACTAATGGGAGTTCCTACCAGTAGCAGAATCCACTGACGCGCTCCTTGCTAAAGTTTTCTAAGCCCCTCTCTCTGGCTTCTTTCTTTGTCTACTCTTCCTTTTTCTTTTAGAGAGCCCGCCTTCTTCAACCAAATGACTAGCTGCCTTCGAGTCTACCAATAGCAAGTTAGGAAAATGATGCACTAGCGTCGATGTCAACAAAAGAATGCCGCCCTATCCACAGGAAACTCCCAACTCTCTTATCTTATAAGCTAAGATGTGTGCCTCATGAGCAGCTACTCGAGTGAAAACCTGCTGCTTTATATGAAGTTTGCAGATAAAAAGTTCGTATAGCTGCTACCTCTGAGAATCGCTATCTCACTGCTTTCCGTGGGATCTTAAAACTTTCTTCTTAAATCTTCTACGGTATGCAAAGAAAGAAAAGAAAGTCCTTTATCCTCACGCGCGCGCGTACTATATATGTATGTGCTCGCGTCGATTGAAGAAAGAGGAGAAGAGGAGGAAAAAGGCTCGACTAGAAGAAGGGGGCTCACTTGAGGGACGAAAGGACACTTGTGGAAGCGACTGCTAAGGAGGATATAGAGAGGAGTTAGGCTCGACTGACAAGGAGAGGACACGGAGTGGTAGCGACTGCCAAAGAGATAAACCCTTGTGGGACTCGACTGACAAGGAGAGGGATGAGACTAGAAGGAGAAAGGTGAGACTGCCAGGGAGAGGAGATAGGGACGAGACTGAAAGGAGAAGAGGCTCCGCTTCAGTACGAAGGAGAAAGAACTTGAGCCCAAAATATTGAGGGTTCGTTGGACAGCGTAGATTGCAAAGAGAAGAAGAGAGTGCATACGATAAAGAGAGCAGAATAAGGATAAGCAAACTTCTCTAATAAGTACGTTGAAAACAATTAGGGCGTTACACTTGCCAAAAAAATACAAAAATTTAAGCGACAAAAATGCAACAAAAGACAAAGGATCGGACACAACAATCCGGGAGAGAAAGTGCCAACAAACAAGAAAGAGATAATACAAACAAGCGAAAAAAGCACAAAAGTTAAAGTCCAAAACTCGGTATCCTCCGGAGATCACGCCCCACAGAAAAACTCTCTCCTCTCGCTATGCTCGAGTCTCTTTTCGCACTATCTCCTCTACTTGGAAGTCGCTCTAGTCTCACTGCTCCCACTAACCTTAGAACTCAACTCTTTCCACTAAGGTGTCACTCTCTAGCTTTCCAAATGAACTCTACTCTGCAGGCTTATAGTCCACTTTCACGCCCGACACGCCTAACAATCAAGCGAGTGACCGGGCCTCTTCTAGAGTAAGTGAGAAGTCGAGGAAATTAGGAGGCTCCGCTGAGGTACGAAGTGGAGGGCTGTTAGAGTAAAGCACATTGGAACGTATTAAATAGAGAGGCTTCTTGCGTTAAAAAAGAAGAGCCAAAGACGGAGCCGCACTCATAAATCAAGCATCGGTGTTATATACGTATATGGTAAGAGAGACTTTTCGCTTAATTTAGGCTTACGATTGCACTTGTTTTCTCTTCATTTTTCCAATTGCTTGAACTTAATCTTGCACACATCTAGGGATCGGACTGACCCTAGGAAATTTCATGTCGACGAGGGTGAAATTAAAGTACGCTAGGAAGCATGAACTCGTCTATTCAAGATTGACCCTGCCTCTTCGAATTAGACAGCCTAGACAGAAGAGAGAAAGCGATGAGACTGAGAAGTCAAGGAAAGAGAGTCGACTAAATTGGTGGA
This sequence comes from Silene conica, assembly GCA_029255685.2. NCBI lineage: Eukaryota > Viridiplantae > Streptophyta > Magnoliopsida > Caryophyllales > Caryophyllaceae > Silene > Silene conica. The sequence continues at coordinate 270,360 of JAQQAY020000114.1, forward strand.
AATGTTATCCCCCCTGTGCATACGTCAGACCTCTCGCTTTTCGCACCCCTACCCTCTTACCAGACTGCATAGTCAACTCCCACGATTCGCGCGCCAGCATTATGCTGTGGTCAATCTCCTCTTATACCGATAAGTAAGAAGTCGAGTGCAGCTAGAACAAAGACAAGATGCAAAAAGAGAAAGCTCAAAAAACAAAGAGAAAAAGCAGGAGTCGAATTCATTAAACCTCAAAACCTGTTATATACGTATATGCTTTAGAAAAGTTTCAAGCAAGTTGAAAGCCTCTGTGCTGCCTCTCCGTAGGCTTAAGCCTGGTACCACGTAGACTGAGAGAAAGAAGGAGTCGAACTCTCACTTTCTTCTAAACGATTATATACGTATATCCCCTTCCGATCCTCGCCTTCCTTTGTCAGACGAGCCTTCTCCTCTACTTGCCAGTCTTCTCCCCGTCTCCTTTTAGTCGCCCCCGTTTCTCTCGCCTACGGGCCCTTATTTTCCAGTTGATTGGACTTGCCTTTGGACTGAAGATTGGACTGACGAGCAGAGTTACTCTCCCCACACAAGCTGCTTTGGCTGACGAGGGGACTCCTCTTTGGAAAATCAAGGTGTACCAAAAAGAACGAGAAAAACACAGGGTCTTGGAATTACTCGCTTTTGCTTGCTTTTGTCGATTCTATTCTAAGTTCCCTGTCCTTACATGTGCCAAAGAAAAGAAAAAGGAAGCAAACTCATTCTTTCGACTTTCTACTTATATACATATATGCTAAAAAAGAATTTAAAGCAAGTTGGCTGGACTACCCCTTTTCAAGTTGATGGGCCCGAGAAAGAAAGAAGCTAGTCTAACTGAACTCATGCATTCCTACAGAAAGAATCAGCATATAAAGAAAAAAAGAATGAGCACTTTGCTAAACTTATGTACTTTTTCATTTAAACCAATTAAGAAAAGAGGACAAAGAAAGAGAAAAAACACAAGTAACCATTCAAACAAGTAAAGTCAGAATGCAACGAATAACATGCCCATCATATTCCTCTTTCAGTTAGGAAGCAGCTTCCTCAGTTTAAAAAAGAAGTGGGAAAGGCTGACAATCAGATAAAAATGTCCTAGGTTTTCCTTCTTTATTGAAAAGTGCTTCTGAGAAAAGAGAAGAATCTAATAGGATGGGTATTCCCCTTGAAGAATGCCTGCCAAGCAGATAAGGTAGAGTAGAGAGGTCGATTTACCATAGGAAAAAGGCTCGAGTTCATACAAACGAGAGGCGAAAGAGATGAGACTCGACTGAGAAGGCACGGAGTGTTATTAACGAGAGGAAAAAGAGGCTCTGCCGAAGTATGAGGTGGAGGGGCCGCAGTCTGCCAAAGGAAGAAGAGAAGACCGCGGCAAGGAAAGAAGAGAGAGCCATAGGTGCTTGAAGAATGCCCCCTTTAGTCCAGTTGTTTCGTCTTGTCCTGTCTTCAGATGCCGTTGTCTCTTTCGGAAACAGTTATGATGGGTTGACTTCCTTGTCACAGCTTCCCTCTTTATGAGTAGGCTAGGGAGTACCTTCTTACGATTTCACTTCTTTAGGGATTACTCTCCTTGGTACTAACCCTTTCCTGTTGATGGGTCCGATAAAGTTCGAGAACGAGGAAAAAGACGAGACTTCTAAGTAAGTAGAGAGGTTACGAGGTCGAACGTTAGCCCGAGGAAAGAAGACAAGGCTCTACTGATAAGAAGAGGAGAAGACTCCTCTTTTCCTTAAAGGGGAGGACACAAAGAAGTGGGATCAACTGCAAAGAAAGGGGAGAAGCCTAAGGTGATGAATCGCTCGACTAAAAGGAGAAGGAGAAAAGGCTCGAGCGTTAGTGATGGGGAGAGAAGCCTAAGGGATGAGAGGTACCGAGAGGATTTCTAAAGACGAGACAGATAAGTAGAGTAGAAAGGAGCATAACCTGTTGTTCGACCCGAAGCGGTACTCATATCCTTTAACCTCAGAGCAGCGTAACCCCACAAATTTAGTCTGATTGTGACATCTTATCTTGTGCTTCCCCTTGACTTCCTTTAATGAGCCATTCCTTAAAGTAAACCTTTTTGCAGCTTTACATGCCTAGTCTGAGCAAGCTTTCTTCTTAGTAGGAAATGTTGAAAGGGAAGCCCTTGTCTTGTAAAATGATTCCAACATAGCTTAGAAGACCAAAAAAGCTTCTTGGTAAGATAATTATATTGGGGGGATCGGATACCTTAGGTCTCCTCACTAGGGATTTCAGCCTTTCTTCTTCAACTATGCTTTGGGGAAACTGGCGCATGAACCTCTGCGATCAATTTGACTTTTCGACTTGCTTTCACTTGTACTTTCTTAAGCAGCGATCCAACCAAAACCTCCTTCGGAGCAAGGCTCAAACCCACGCTGTCTTATATATGTATAACCCTTTACTGGTTTTCAAGTTACTTTCACTTCACCTTGCACCTCTTTGTCTAGGGAAAGCTTGACTTTGCACATTCTCTTACCTTTAACTGTTTGTTGATGTGTACGAAAAAGAAAGAGAGAGCAAGCTCCTTCTCTAGGGACGCTGGCTTTGCATATAAAGAAAGTAAGACGGAAAGTTCGAAAGGAAAGAGGCGTAGGTTGAGGCATCAAGAAGAAGATCATTTATGCATCGTTCGACCCTAGGTGGTTACGACTGGGAAGGGCCTGCAGTGGAGATTTATAGCTCGAGCAAAGCAAAGATGGGGGAAGACTAGAGGGGGGGGGTAAGGCCTTCAGTATGAGGAAGAGGAGGTAGCTTAAGTAAGTGCTCGACCAAAGGTAGAGGGGATTCGGCTCGACTGCCAAGAAGAGGAGAATAGGCTCACTTGAGTGAGGTACGAATAAGAACCAAAACTTTAGCACCGGAGGTCAACTGCGAAAAAAACAAAATGACTCATGCCCTGCAACCCGCGCCATCGTAACTCTCGCTAACACTTGACCTCGTAAACTCTCCTCAGAAAATCCCACTTCGTGCTTTCTATCCCCTTGGCAGTCGATTCTCATTCTTCTCCTCTCGTATTCACTCGAGTCTCGTTTCTATCTCCTTAACGGTTGAGCCTACCACTTCTCACAAACGCGTGATCCCATTAGCTTTCCCCATGCCTTGTTCTCTCCTAGACCGCAGCAAAGTAGACTCACATGCCTCGCACTCCCGATATAAGGTGTCAAGACCCCTCCAACTCGTACCTCAGTAGAGCCTCCTAATTTCCTTTCTTGCTGCAGTATTCGCCTCCTCTCACTAACGTTCGAGCCCTTTCTCCCCCCTCTCGTACCTCAAGGTTTAAATAGCTCGAGAGAGGAAGCCTTTCTCCCAATTCCCTCTTACTAGGGTCACAATAATAAGCCAAGTGCTCTTGGATCAAGAGAAAGACATAAGAAAAGAAGAAAGCACAAAATGCAAGATAAGATAGAAGAAACAAAGAGCAAAGAAAAAGACAAAGATATAATAGAATCAGAGATCCAAGTACGTAGTTGCTTTTGGAAATCAAGCCTCGATCTTATATACGTATATGGTAATAGAAACTTTTAAGCAATTCTTGTTGAAAAACTTGGCTTGTTGATTCGACTTTGCTGTGCTTGAAGAATTGGACTTTGCTATGTCTGTCTTGCTCTCTTCTATCCTTAGTTTGCTTACTTTTTTGTAAATGTAAATAAAAAAGCATATTATATGGCTTAATTTCTCCTCATTTTCGACTTGCTTTCCGATTGAACTGACGATTACACTCCTATCTCTACGCTTTCTCTCTCTGCTGAGCATACATCAAAATCAAACTGCTGCAAAACTTCTTATATATGTATATACATTAGATCATACAGTTGCAAGTTCAAAGAAGATAGAAAAAGACAAAGAAAGAGAACATGAACTTCACTACTCAAGATTTAGGTTTCCTCTTGTGTCTTCCTTCTTATTGGACGAAGTTTTAAAGAGGTCTAAGAGGACTCGCCTGCTAAGAGAGAGGCCCTATGGGAGGAGACTGACAAGGAGAGGTCTGAGAGGGCGTAGATTGAAAAGAGAGGGAAAAGGAGAAAGAAAAGGCTCGACCAAGGGGATAGGCCTAGAGGTGGGGATTGACCGAGGTACGAGGATTTAATAAAGACTCGACCGTAGGGAGAGGGAGAGGGGGTGAATACTGAAGCATGAAGTGGAGGAGAAAAGGCGTGAACGTTAGTGAGAGGACCCAAGTGGGACTCGACTGTAAAGGATAGGGAGATGGAGGGGTAATTAACACATAAATCCCTATTACCATATACGTATATAAGAAGTTTTCTGAATCTGATGAGTAAGATCCTGTCCGATAAGAAAGGGAGGGAAAGCTCTTTTTTTGCATTAGGAGCCAAGAGCTGGGCTAGACCAAAGTACATCTAGGTAGCCGCCACGAGTGCCCGAGAGAACATCTAGGCTAGGAGGCTGTACTGAAATATGCCATTTTCCTTTGTTTTATATGTTCGAACTCGCTGCTTGTATAGGTCTTACTACTGGCGGTGGTATTTAATAAAGCATGTCTAGGAAAGGTCTAAAGTATAAACTGAGCTGTATGGTGCAAGTTTAGTCCTACAGAGATGTCTGGTTGGTTGAGGTTCCTTTAGTTCATAGGGGTATGGGTCGAAAGAAAAAGGCCACCACTATGACAAATCCAGGCGGAAGCAAGCTCGTGTTTTAATCGAATTGGGAAAAGTTACAATTTTCCATATAAAGTACGAGGAACTTTACAAGCATCTCCTTTACCCCCCCCCTATGCAAATAAATTTTAATCTTTCTTCTATAAACAAAAGAAGGCAACAGCCAGAAAAACATCTGCTATTGTGAAGTACCAGATTAATAGCAAGGCTAGGTCAGTAAGATCCGCACATTCTTCGCTTCAATCAAGTCATCTCGGGACGCATCTCGTGGTTTTCTTTTTGTCGATGTGATATCATTTGTCATATATAAGGTAAGGCAGGGATTACGCGATTAGAAAGCGCGAGTCTCTAACTAAATAGGACAGACCTTGCAACCGGGCACTTCTTAACAAGGCGTGCTGAAAAGTGCAAGACAAGAGTAAAGTATGAGATTGTTCTTTTTTTAAAGCAGGTTAACGAAGAGATCAAGCTTCGTCGGATAAAAGCCCTTGGGAGCGCCTAAGATGAACATGTCTTTTGGGCCTATACTTGTTAGTCGAGTCTAATTGATCTCTCCTTTCATCAGAAGCTAGGAGTAAGTAGAGGCGAGATTGAGCCGATCTACTATCTACTAAACAAGAGGGGTATTGAATGACTCTACTGTTATAGATAGGTATAGAAGGATCTCCGCAGGTACGAAGAAAGGGCGGGGGAAGAGAGAAAAGGCTCACATATAAAGAAAGGAGAGCGAGAAGAAGGAAGAGAGACCCGCTTTTTCTGTTGCCAATATATAATATATATGGTTATATCTGAACAGGGCTCGGAAAGTATACCCACAGAGGTGTGAAACTCTCGGGTTAAAGCTCTGCTGTGAAATGAGTTCGGTTGGTAAAAGAGGTTAACTTTCTCCCTTTCTCCACGACCATCTTGCTATTCTATAAGCGCAGGCCCGAGGATATATAAATGTAAGTAGACCGGCTCTCCTACCCTTCCTACTCTCTCTACACCTGCCCCGACTTTCTTTATCCTTCTTTGTTTAGGAAATAAATCTTTAACTCATTATAAAGATTATATACGTTCTATCTAAATTATGGCGTATTCTCTTTGAATTCACCTGGCATTTTAATTTATCTTTGAGAAAAGCTTTTCCTAAACCTATCAGTCCAAAAGTGTACTCTCCTTTTTCCGTTGGCTGGAGCTATCTAATGCTTCTTTTTCTTTCTTTAGAATGCAATGCCTATACATGTCTGTCTACCTTAGACGAGAAAAGGGTGCGCTGCGATGATATGCCCCTAAACGAAAAAGACCCTGCTTCGCTTACATAATACGACGAGTTATTAAACTCATAATTTTGAAAAGTTTAAAACAAATGAGGCTGCTCCTGCTGCTAGTATGATTCTCCACCAAAGATTTACGCCAAGCATAACCAACCACAAGACATAGGAGCTTCTGCTTATAAGACAAGAAAGGTATGAAGACTGGGGTAAAGAGTGCTCGATCAAGGAGAGGGATCGCGTGAACTGTAAAGGAGAAAGACTCGAACATAGCGACGAGGACGACCAAAAGTGGTGATGAAAGAGAGCTCGACCAGAAAATTTAGAAAGACTCGACTGAGAAGGAGAGAGGGACGAGACGGAAAAAGAGAGGAGACTGGAGTATGAAGGAAATAGGTTTTAAGTGCTCGACCGGCGGGTGAGGGGTGGTTTACCTAGATAAAGATAAGATAATTAGGGCAGTTTACTGAGAAGCTTTAACTGTGTGGCGAAGCAATCCATTAACTTATTCGTATGTAAGGATGGGAACGGGCAAACAAACCTGAGGGGCTGGCTGAGAATAAGGCTAGTTCTTACGAAGCTTTTTCTTCTTTCGCACTTTAATTACACTATGTTGTGCTATATGCTTGCCAAGGATCTTTTATTGGGCCGGATAAATCGGGTGATTCTATCTTTCAAAGAAATTCTTACGCTTTTCTATCAGAGATGTCTGACCTCCCTTTACGTTTTAAGTAGCTTTAGGTGCGCCTACTTCACACAGGTCCAATCTGAGGATCAAACACCTTCTCTCCCAAGCCCTCTTATATTTCAATCAGCCTACTCCATTGGAAGTGGTTCCTACTAGTAAAAGTGTTATGATGCTAATGCTAAGGTTTTTCATGTAGCTTTGGAGCTCTGTTGCGCCAGACCCTATGACCTATGATAAGAGAATGTTAGAACGAGATTAAAGGCGACAGTCTGCCCAGACCCGGATATGTTTTAAATTCCAAACGCAGTCCTGTGCTTTCAGACCAGAGATGATCACTCCAAAGATGCAAATTTAACTGAAACAGCAAAAAGAGCCTCTACGATTTGGTACGTTTGCTGATTCTTTTCGAAGGAAGGCAGGCGCATGAATAATCATATGAGGTACGATATCCATCGCTTTACCGGAGTCTGACTTAAACTTAAGACAAAGAAAAAGGAAAGGTAGAAGCTAAACCCCGCACAAACGTAATAGGAAGAAGGAACCTTCGAACAAGACATAGGACCTAAAAATAGGATCCCTTTGACTCAACTTACACGTATTCGCCCACTTACTACGCTATCCCCTGATTAGCATCTTCGTGCCGCACGCCCTCGTGTAACATCCCACGTGAGCCCCATGCCTTTGCTTGCTGGGCAGTCAGTCACACTACCAATATCGACCAAGCGCTCCTCTCAAACACGGCCGGCCCCGGTTTACATTTCGTCTCAATCAGCCTAAGAACCTCTTCCTACTTACTGCCCTTCCTTATTCTGCCCCTCGTGAGTTCGCAAAAAGCTTTGTCTGTCTTTGTTTACTTCTGCTGATGCCTAAAGACAAGCTCTCTTTTCTTCAAATGGGTGCCCTTGTTGTTAACTTATCCCAAAAAACTTACGGACTTTACTTGGCTGAGACTTTTATATCTTTCCCTGGAACAAGAACTTCCTAGGTCTGTTGTTTTGTTTCTTCTAGGCATTGGGTGATTGTCAGCTTGCTAAGATCCTACTATATACAAAGCCTTCTACTTTACTCAAAACGAATCTTCCCTGCTGGTGTATGCATACTTGCTTTCTTTTGCACCAACGCTGCTAGATTATATAGTAACCTAACTTTTTAGGGGCGTTCTAAACCCAACTCGCGTACGTGCCCTTGGAATTTTCTTCTTAAACGTCCTATTTAACCACCCAAACCTTCCTTGTTGTGAGGGCGGAGCATGCTAAGATGATTCCTCTGTTTACTGGGATCAGTCCTCTTGAAGTAGTCTTAAAGCAAGCTATATAAAAGAGGGCCCTTCTCCTAAATACGATGCGTGTGCCATCCTCTCCTTCTAGTCGAGCTTCTTCTAGATCGCGAAATTCTCTCAGAACTGGATTTCCTTACACCGAGGCATACACTTTTTCTTTGTGCTTTAACCCTTTAATCTGTCCCATTCTGCCGGGCTAGAAAGAAAAGTTGACGAGATTTTTTGCTTGCCCCTTGCTTTAAGGCGATAGGAAACGAGTAAGATGTTGACGAGCAGTGTGTGTAGTCCTTTTTATATAGTAAGGGGCGATAGCGGTCTGCAACCCGCTTCCCTCGACCGAAATTGAGAAGGCTCTTCCAAGCGAGGATACTTTCTTCTTTCTTTATAGGGACTTGCCCTCTTCTCTTAGAAATTGAAGTTAGAAGCTCAGCACTCTCCCTCTCAGTGATCGGTTTTCTACTTTTCAGTTTGATCCTAGTTATGTTACAAGAAAGGAGCTCTTTTAATAAATAGGTAGGCATATAATGGAATTTTGTCTTGTTCGTCCCATGATCAGAGTGTAAAGTGTAAAAGGGGCGGATCGTCGGAACTAGCATTTACTATGTCTTTACCTCTCACGCCCACCCTCCTTTGTGTCCTTCTTCCCTTTCTATTTCGTAGACATGCCTTAGCTGGAAGTAAGGGGGCGGGACTGCAGATCTTACATAGTCGTCCTATATTTCTTTAGATTAGTAAATTTAGTTAAAGTAGTCTAGTCGGATGGGATCCTCGTTACCATTTACGTTAGCGGCAGTTTAGTCACAATCATCAGCTAATAAAGAAGAGCGATCCCCTATACTAGGTTGTATGAGCCAGAGGATCTCTTTCACGTCGCCCAACCCCTACGAGGGCCTCTCGAGTAGTGCGTGCCTTACTCTCTTCAAAATTAATGAATTCCAGCTAAAAAGAAGAAAGACAGGGTCAGATCGTGTTGGATCATGTCTGAAAGTTTACTACAAAGAGTGACATCTATATAAAATAAAGCCTGTTACTAAGAACTCGCCCATCGCATGCATATGCCCCAAATGTTTCATTCTCCCGTTTACCACGTACCTTAACATGCTATATAAAGAAGAGGACTTCTAAATACCTGGATACTTTACTCTTTTATGACATCCGGCTAGCCACAAGACCCCCTGGGTATAAGTGGGGGCAGATAGAGAGAGAGGAGAGATGGATTAATTCTTTGAAAAGCTGTCTCAGCAGTAGGCATGGCACATGGAAGAAGGAGGTGAGTCAATTGCTTGAAGGTGCTTTCTTCTATATCCGGTGTCAAAACTTCATCAGACATAAGAAGACTGAGGAAAAGGGAAAACCAAGGACGCGGCATTTGCTTATTTACCTAAGAAGTTGAATAGGGCGAAATCCCTACAATTTGGTTGGAAAAAGGGATCCCTACTTTACTTATATAGAGGATAAAGGCTCTAGGACTTTCTAATTGTATAAGGAAGAAGAAGTACGAACTTCTAAGAATCAATCCTTAGATTAGTCATTATTTGACAGGTTAAAGAAATATAAAAAGCATTTAAGCCGCCTCTTCGACTTAGATTAAAAGATAGGCTTTGAGGATCATGGGTCTTTATACGAAGTGAAATTAATTGACTCCTTAAAAGTAGAAAAAGGCTAATCGCAAGCGTGCTGCCTGAAAAGAGAAGACCTGAATCCAATTTTATAGGCACCGGAGTTTTGTGTAGAAGAGAGAGATAGGTCAGCTCCTGGTGTGTTTAATGGGACATGCTTTGAGTCTGTCAAGAGTGAAGTGGGAGATGCAAGCTTGCAAGAATAAAGCCTTTTGGGCGGGTGCGCTGCTGACTCTCCTATTAAGCTTAGGTCAAATTACCCTTTCCTTTTCGTTGGGGGTAAAGACAGGAGTCTAATACGTGGAGTTGGACAAGCTCGTTTCGACTAAGGAGAGTTGCTCCTAAAGCGGGGTGGAAAGAAGAGGGCTCGTTGTCGTTATGCTTTCGTCAAGAAACCTTCGAGATGCTTGTTTGCGTATATTAGGAATTGCTAGCACGCAGGGTGAGTAAAGTCTTTTGTCCAGGGGGAGGTCCCTCTGGAAGAGAGGCGGCTCGCGTAGAATGCGAAACAGGCTCACATCAGAATTACACTTATAAAAGAAAAAGAATATAAGGGGATCGGTGCTTAAATTCATTGAACCAACTGCTCCGTCGTTATCTGACTCTTGAATTTAAGACGTATGATTCGCCCTTTACTTTATCGTTATGAGGAATACCACTCGTTGAAGGGCATGGGTGCATAGGAATATATCCACTTTGAAACTTAAAATAGAATGGAATTAAAGAAGAATTCTTGGAAGGATAAAAGGCCTATTAGCCCGTCGTATACTAACTACTAGCTTACGCTTTCATAGAATATAAAGGAGGCCCCTCTATATCTTAAAGGTGAGTCTCTAGCCTAGATTGCTAAGTTCTAGATATAGAAGGTAAAGGCTGCTCTTACATAAGATCAAGCTTAACTCAAGACTCATACTACTAACTACGAAAAGCGTTTCAACGGGGCTTTTTCGAAAAGGCTCTTCTAAGCAAGCTTGGGGATGGAGCATCTACTACATGTATACTAACGACTACTTACTATCGTTCACTTCAAGAGTTCCTTCTTGCTACAAAGATTCGTTGGCAAGTGGTACACCTAGAAGTGCCCCTATAGTATACGTACCCATGTAATTAAAATACGATTAAGAGTACAAGGGGTTTTTGTTTGTACGAACTTCTAACTTACACAAAGTGCCTTTAACTCACTCACTTCTAGTCCCCAGGCTTTTTACAACGAAAGAAAAGAATCGACAAAGGGTCGCTGGTTTGACTTGTACTCTTACGTGGGATCTTGTATAGAGAGCCCCTCCAGATAATAAGACAGATATGATGTCAGATCATTTAAAAAAGCTTCCTCCTCTAATGCTGCTGAGGTGGATAACCGGAAAGTTTCTAAAACGAGAATTAAAAAAGAAGTCTATAAAAAAGGGGTAGACAGACTCTTTGTTGAATGTGCTTTTACTCTATACTATAGAAGTTGTTATTACATGAGTTCAGTAGAGGCCAAGGGGAGAGCTATACCACGGGGCGATCTATCCATCCGACAAGAGAATTCCGATCTCCTACAAAGGAGGCAGTGCGCGCATCTCATCCAATAGAGTCCTCGTGGAAGCAAGAGGGAGAGGTTCTTATCTTTCTCGAGCCGAGAGCCCGCCCAAACTATTCCCCCTGATCTGCTGCTATATAAAAAGAAGTACCGCTCTAATCTTCTAACCACCCTCCCTCTAACTCAATGAAGAAAGGATAAAGAATACCAAGTTCATCAACCCATTTGGTTTTGTTAAGAAGGTCTTACTTACTATAATGAGAATGAATATAATGTATAAGAAGGATTACGGCTTTCAATGAATTAAACCCCTGCTTCTCTTAAGAAAAAGAAGATTTTGGAAAGAATCGAAGCCTGAGGAACTCCTTTAACGAAGCGACGGCTCCTGCTATTGAAGAACCACCCATACTACTAGGCGGGACCTGAAATAAGGGAAGCGTCAGTCCCATTTAACTAAGGTGAGGTATGATGAACCTAGGGGCAAGCTCTTGAGGTTGACTAATATAGTTCCTTCCGGAGGTACTTGGCTTTACGTTGGTGAATACTCCATTAGAATTCACTAATAAAGAATACTGTGAAATAACACAAACCCATACTTTTCCCTTGTAACTGGACTTAGAAGTCAGTCGTCAAATGCGAAATCTCGTGTCATATTTTGTCCGTGTGTTTAGGGACCTTTCCTAATTGTTGTTAAGCCGGTTTGCTTTGCCGCATCTATTCCTTGGGCAGTAAGCTGGGATCAAGGGCTCTTTGTTAAAGTCAAGAAAGATATTGAGTTTTTTATTACGCTCCACTCTCACTACCTGTTACCATTCGGCTCTTATAATAGAGTATAGATACACCTTCCGCTGTATTCTCCATATGTCAAGCAAGCGCCACTCTTCTCCTCCTGGTTTTCAGAAAGCAAGTCTTTCTTATTAGAAGCGCCCTTACTGTTGCATCGATCTGAATGAAGTGAAGAAGAGATATTATCTTGGCCAGTTGAATTAATGCCTACTGCTGCTGTTGTACTTGAAGAACTTAATGATCAAAACAAGGATCTTATTTATACTACCGAGTTCGCCCTTTTTACTCGCTCTCTTAGTTAGATAAGCTATGCTTCGTTTGCTCTATTCTTAGAGATTCGGGAGTGGTGCTCTATCTGAGCCCCTGAGATGAGTAGGGCATTCTTCTCGTATATAACAGCAAAAGCGAGGGGCGTGCTTATATGCGGGGTTAATGAGACCAGTCTTCTTCATGGAAACCAAAGGAATCCAACGAACGAACTTTCCAGCTGCTTTCGTCTTAAGCTTGCGGCTTGTTTATGTAGTAGTTTAGTAATGTCTGACCGAGCTATCTGACAGATAGGGCAGAAGTTGTCAATCTCTGGGATGGATTTTCCACCCTTAACTGAAGGATCGGCCCAATCACTCACTCCGTAGAAAGGCATAAAAGAGGGAAGCTGTTAGACGCGAAGAGGATCTATTTAGTATGTTTCCGCCCCTTTTTCTTTTATGGATGACGATAGCAACGGGCTCTACATCTAAGCGTAAAGGATATTCGATGGTAAGTTCTTGGCTCTTGCTTACTCAGATAGAACTTCTCTTACTTATACTGATGCTACTAAAGGATTGAGGGGAGAGAGTTTTAAATGTTAATTTGATTAGAAAGACCGCCCTCATTATTCTAATTTTGAATAATAAAGAGAGTAATTATAGGCCGAGACCCCCTTCTAATTCTATTTTCGCATGACAAGGAGCTTCTTCCCTACCCCGCTTGAAACTTGTACGATGTATGCGAGCCGATGATATAACTCCTCCTTTTTATTTATTAAAAGCAGGTGCTTTCTTCCACTTCCTAGTAGAGATAAAGGAGGTTCCCATTTTGCTTTTTTCTTTTTGTTGTAGTAGAAAGTCCCCTTTTCTAATCTTAGACAAGTACGCGGGTTGCGGAATAAAGAGAGTGAAACTTGTCGGTCACACTTCAATGAATTAGGCGGGTATAAGAAAGTGGCAAGTCACAAGAAAAAGGAACGGGGAAGTTTTCGTAAAGTACATATGGGAAGGATAAGAGGAAGCCCTTTGTGTTAGTATCTAAGAGATGGTAAAGCTGCCTATTTATATGCTTTTAGAGAAATAGAAAAATCTTATGCACGAGGTTACCTTTCTTTACTAAGCTATGACTTAGAGAACCTATGAGAAGCTTTTTCTTCTTCTTAATTCTTAACTCGCATACTTTTCACTCTATAATCTGCATGTACATTTCTTTTTTCAAAATAAAGGGTGGAGAGAGGGTGCCCCTATTAGATTAGGAGAGGAGTAAGTTCGGTATTCCACTTCTATTGCGCAGTCCCTCTTTGCAGTTAGCCCTATCTTAAAAGAAAGTTATATTTACCACAAGCTTTAAAGCATCCGCTGTCAGGTGATAGATGTCGAACTAAAGCACATATACTATTATATAAGCTTCTTCTTTTAGGACACAAGGCAGTCGAAGCCCTTACGTTAGCAACATATAGATAGAGAGGTTCTAGAAGATAGATCAGACAGATAGGTAGATTACCGCGTGGGTACGTACAGAAAGGCTGCTTGAGTCGTCTACTTTTACTGGGGAAGTTTCAATCAGGTAGAGCGGGTATAGACTATAAAAGAAGACTCACTACTTAATTAGAAGACAGAGGGGCTTATCCCTTTACACAAATAAGAAGGCTTTTGTGCAAGTTTTACCACCCATGAGAATATACTTAACGGACTCTCTGGGGGACACCCTTCTAGCATGCGGGAATAGATCCAACGAACGTAATAAGGGGGCACGCACAGAGGTTACTTTAGCCCATTCATTGTACTGCAGTCTTTGTTACGTCAAAAGAAAAATACACAATAACAAGACTCTTCTTTTACCCGAACTCACCTTAACTTAAGAGGGTCCGGGTGGAAAAACTAATTGGTCTGTCTGGTCTACTTCTCGCCCTTTAACTTAAAAATGTTCACCCAATCGGGAAGGCTCATAGTATAATTATACTTTGTTGTATTTACTTTAATGCATTTGCTTATATTAAAGAGTTTGAAAATTAACAGGGATCGCTTGAAGGCAAAACTTCTTATTGAAAGCTTTTCTGTGAAAGCCGAGAACGGGAAGGAATCGGGAAGAGTAACCACGGCACGCACCCCTTCCTATTATATTATAGTATCTAACGAGAGCAATCGACATGATGCTTGCTTCCTGTTGAAAAGTTACCAATGAGCAGAAGGATCGATCCCCGCCCAAACGTACGTACTTTCTTAAATATCTAGAGTCATGTGTGATAAGCATCCAAGCCAGAAGCTTCGTGAAGAATAGATGTGATCTTGCACCACCTTTCACATTGCTAGTTTGAAAGTCCGTTGTCAAATAATAAGCAAAAACCTTTGGATTAACTCTGTTTATATTTTGCGTCTCTGGAAGAATACTGCAAGTAAAGTACAGTGAAAGTAATGGGGTGGGTCTATGTGTATTGAGGGAGGCTCTTTTTTCGAGAACGAGAGAGGATCCTCTCCTATAAATTTAATGCTTGGGGCAGCTTTAGGTTTAGGATCTAAGGCCAGATGCTGTCTGTAGTTTGGTAGTGTCGTCTTAATACAGGCATACTCACTAAAAAGAGGGGCTTTTTAAAAAAGGGTATTCTCTTTGGTGTCTTTCTCTCCCTTAATATTGGAAAATGTGAAAAGTATAACAAGAAAAAGCGAGATTTATTTGAAGAGGGATTATAAACAGGCGCCAAGCAAGCCAAGACTCAAAAAGGAAAGGCGGGTATAGTCTTGGGAAAGATAAGAGGGAAATAGCCCCTCAAATTAATTTGTTATTTGTAAGTAAAGGAAGCTCTCTTTGTCTATCACACCCAAGCAAGAAGCATAAACTAGGCTAGCGACGAGTAGGCCTTCACCTCAGGACACTCCTTTAACATGGTGAGTGAATCAGACCATAGTGACAGAGTTGTCCAAAAACTTTTACCCGATTCCGGATAAGCCGCGAACCGTTTCTAAGTCTATAAGATAAGAGGCAGATCCGCCCCAAACAAGACAAAAGAAAGCTGCCTGACAAAGAATTATTCTGTCACAACAGTCCACTCCTCTACTACATTTCTGCCTATATCGGCGTAGAATAATGAGACCCTACCATATGTAAGCCACGGCTTGGTGACGTGTCTGTCCTTAACGACGCCTCATAAAGTAAAGTAGACCACTAAGTCAAAAAAGGATAATTCGGGTAGGAGCAGCATTCATAATGGTCGGAATAAAGAAAAGAAATTAAAAGCAAAGAGGAATCAAAGCTAGTTATAATCAAGGACCTTCCTCCTATTTACTGAGTTCACTAGAAGAGAAGCAAAGCCCTACTATATTAGGCAAGATGGAGCATTTAACATACATGTTGAAAAAGGGGGCGAGCAAGGACATGCCCTACCAGGACCTGGAAAAAGGAAAGCTACTGCAAAGACTTCTCTTGTTGATGATGAGGTTTATACTTCTGTAAAGGCGCCTCTCTCTACCTGTTTTTCACTCTTTCGCAGCTAGAGTCTAAGATAGAGGATTTCTTACTAGTTATTGTAGAGAAAGCACTTGCGCTCGCCAGCGGCCTATCCTGCCCTATTGCACCTTGAAGACTGCTCCGGAACTGCACCCGTGAATAGTCATTATCTATAATCTCGCCACTAAACTTACACCCAAGGAATACCAGTATCCTATTCTCTTAATTAGACGAAGAGCAGCCTACTTGAACAGCTTACTCGTCCTTATTTAAAACAAGGGGCTCTCCTTTATCACAAGTAAGCTGTGCATCCTCGTAGAAAGCCCTCTTATCTTATAACTATATAAGTCTTTATAATTAGAATAAGAAAGAAATGGGATCAATCATAAGACACAAAGCTTACTTGCAAGCAGAAGCCCTAATATAAACTGATCATCCTTTTGTTGAATGCCTATTATACTACTACAATTCTAGTTTAATATCCTTGTATGGAATTCTATTTAGCCCCATTTAGTCGGAGTCTTTCAGCCCCAAGGGAGTTGCATCGGACCAAGCATACTATAAGCCCAGTATAAAGAGCTAATTCTTTTTCCTCATCGTGATCTTATGTGACATTCTTACTCGCGTATGCTGCACCCGTGCTTTTCCTATATATGGGAATCGTCGTCGTCTAATGGGTCTTCTTAGATCTAAGGGAGTTGAAATTAACTAGCCCAAGTAGCGGCGTTGTCTGAGTCTGTCTCTTCCGGAAAGTTTTAATATAAAAGAATTATAGTAGAATTAAAGCGAAGAGGGTCTTAAAACATAAGCTGGAGCTCCTTATGTATCAACCGTTTCCGTTGTTAATGCCGGGATGTCTTCCTCTTCCTATATATGAGATTTATGAAGATCGGGATGAGAAGCTTCTTTTAGAGCTGGTAGAATCCAAAGAGCTCAAACGAAATCAAAGGGTAAGAGAAAGAAGAGGAAGGCCCCATCCCCTAGCCCGAACAATCTCTTAATTAGAGCATGCGGGTCTATAATAAGAAAAATTCTTAATACCACAGCTATATCTGCTGTTGTCTTTTGCACTTCTCGCTTCTAAGACTAACTAAAGAAATGCATTCACAAGCCTCTCCTTTCAGTCTTCGTACTTCCGCCCACTACCGCAAGCCCCTCTCCCTGGCGGGCGCTGCTTTTTTCGGTCCTCTTTGTTAGTCGCCCGAATTTGTTACCATTACCATCTACATTTACAAGAATAACTCTTATTTAAAAACAAACAATATAGGTATCTTGGTCTTAAAGACTCCTTTTAGAACTTTATTCTGCTTTCCTTTAAGCCAAGCTTTCTTTAATCTCGTGCACTCCACTTGTAGCGAACTGGTTGACTAGGATAAATAAGAGGCTTTCGCAGCGTTAGGCTTGGCTAGGTCAGTATGCGCTCTATTCTTTCTCTTTAACAAGGCTCCTCTCTCTTTCGTTCGAGAACTTTTAATCCCCGTCCTATCAGTCGAGTAGCCCTAAAGTTCTAATTGAAAAGAGCTCTCCTTAAGGAAACCATCTGATACCAACGCAGCGTAAGAAAGGGGCTCTAGTGCAAACTGCTAGATTTTTTTGTGGTTTCGGCTGGAATAACTTTAACTTCTTAGTCTTCGTCCGGTTGCAGGGTGAGGAAGCTGTTCTATCCATAGTATTAAAAAGAAAGTAAAGGCGGAAGCAATCTCAGGATCAAGAGCATAAGAATTTTCCCAAAGCATCCATGGATCAGAAAGAAAAGAAACATGTATAAAGTAGGTAGTAAGTAGACCACACTGGGCACGGGTCCTTTTTATTTACAGGTATGTAAAGGGCCTCTCCTTTGCTTCCCTCCTCTGATACTTTTCCATTTGGAAAAACTTTCAATAGCATATTAAGGGCAGGCAGATCCGCTTCTCATAGGTTATACCTCCGCTTTTGCGTGCCCTTTCGTTTGTTTGACCCCTCTTTGTCCCATATCAAAAGAACCTCTTTTCTAACTAAAGCTAGATCTCGAGCCTCGAGCGAATATGGCAGACTGGGATTGTAAACAGAGCATACTATAGGATGGATCGCAGCAGGCAAATAGAGCAGCATCTAAAAAAAGCTACCGGTAAAAGCCTCATAGGCGGGAAAGGGTACGCTCTTAGAAGAAAGTCAAGAAAGTAAACTCGCCCCACTCTTTTGTAGTAAGATAATCCTGTTAATACTGACCCATTGCAGGAAGAGTTCCGGATGAGAACTACTGCGACTCTTTTACTCCTATACCAAGCAAACCAGCCATTTTGTGAGTAGTAGGAAAGCACCAGCTGAAATACCCCTATCTGCTCTTTTAGGATGACAAGCACCCGCCTTAAAACGAGGCGTCTTCCCTTGTATTTAGAAGCTGGCAAAGTAGACTGCCTCCTCTCTTACGTAATGGATTTTCACAACTAATAGGAAACTTGTAACTGTAGCTTCTATTTTAGAAGTCAGGTCGTACGAGACATAGCTTCGCTTCTATGAAATAAATATAGTAAGTACACTCTAGCTGGGAAGTGCGTCTCATTCACTGCAGTTTGTGGGTGAAAAGAGGGCGGCCTAAATATCCCACGATTCTAAGTAATGAAGTTCTCCCACGCAGAAGAAGATAAACCAGGTTTACGAATGAATACAAATATAGAATATAGACAGAGCTTTACTACTACAGCCTCCTGCACGTACCACAAGACGCACCGTGCTCGTGCTTCCACTTCAACAAACAGATTAAGTGGTGTGGTTTAAATAAAGAAGCCCATCTTTACCCCGTTTTCTGGAAAAAGAAGCCTCTCTTCTCAAAGTGGAACAGGAAGTTTGATAAGTAAGACATCTCGAAGGATTTAGAAGCTCGACTAAGCGAGTCTAATACTAAAAGTGAAAGGCCGAAGTTACGAAGCAGCGATAAGAAAGAGTGGAAAGGACGAAAGGTATGTAGCGAGCGAATAGAAACCATGTAATGAGCACAATGTTCGCGGAAAGGGGAGAGTTTCTAAGGTCTTTTTTCAGCCAATCGAGTAAGGCTTAAGTGAACAAACCTCTTTCTAAAGTGGAATAGACCTTCTATCTTCTTATACGCACCATGAATAGGTTCAATTTGGACCAAGGGTCTCTTTGTTGGGAAGAGGTCCTACAGTCTTTTTAAAATTGGAAAGTTTCGGGAGATAGAACTTTCTATATATACAGAAACTAAAGCATTACCAAAGGAATCTCTTATTAGAATGTCATGTCATATAGTTGGCTTCTTTCCTTTTAGTCTTTGAGCTATTAGTCATTTGCTACCTTATCTGAATTTCCTGAAGTAGCTGTTCCAACCACCTTAGAAGAGAGTCATGCAATGCTTTTATAGTATAGGAAGAAAAGACCTACATAGCCTTAATTTTTTCTTATTGCAATACCCTTTTCTCTCTTATAGGACAAGAAAGAAGAAAGAGCTGTTATATGCTATTCTATTTAAGAAATGTTACTACTTTAAGGGCTCTCTTGCCCAAACACAAGGAAAGAAAGATGCGCGGCTCTCTTGCATCCTTTTGTTTTCTGTCTAGGTCCTTATCTTTTCTACAAGTAGTAAGGCTCGTTTTGGTGAGACCGTGATGATAAGTAGCTAGCTTCTTCGATAAAGAAAGAGCGCCCTTATAGAAAAATGCTTTTGAGGAAGTTCGGCACGCACTATCTACACGAAACTGGAATGCTTGAATCTGTCTACTCTAACAACCCTCTCGCCCTACGAAACCCTATAATAGAAAGCAAGCTCACAACCAGTAGCCCCTTTACTTTGCTCTTCTTACTGTAGCAGGCTTTCGCGCTATCGCTGGTAACATACCGGAAGGACAGAGAGTACCTCTATTTAGAATAAGCCGAAGACAGAGTGAACTGGCGACTTATGACGTTTAAAGCAGACATATAGATGGGGGAAGCCTTGTCTCGAGCATTTCAACAGGGGGAAAGGTCTAATAGAAGAGTGGTCTTTCTAGCTAAGGGATGCGCTGCGGTTTTGCTTATAAGCGGCTGCTCTATAAAAGGGGTCGTAAACAGTACAGTCATAAATAGATGCAATGGGTTGGATGACACCAAGGTGGTGGGACCCAGACCTTGCACCCTTACTCTTACAAAATTCTACTCTTAAAAAGAGAGGGTGTTCCACGATTGGAGACCTTCTCAGGATCGGTATACTTTCTTCTGAACTAGCTAGCCTAGCACTTACTTTATCTCTTTCCCATCTATCACGAGCTTTCTAATCGAGAAGGGTTCCGTCCCTATTCCTTTATACTTCCCTTTCTCTTGCCTTAGACCCCTCTTTCACAAAAGGCAGTGCAGCAGTTGATGGAGCAGCTGGCTGATGAGAAGAATCTTGTTAATGATAGATAGTTTACTTTTCTTCTTTCTTATTATACTAGACTTCTTGTTCATACAGCTTGTATAGAAGTGTTCAGAATGAGGGGCTTTTCCTAGATGTAATTAGAACCTTTCTTGCTGCATGGTAAAGTTTTAGTTTCTGTATTGAAGAGCTCTCTTAGAAGTTATATCTCTCTATTAGAGCACCTTTCTGTATAGGCTGAATCATTTTGCTGTGACTTAGAATCAAAGAAATAAAAAAACTTAGTTGGAAAAACGAATCTATTCTATAAATGGTAGTAAACTCTCTGAGCCCTGCGCCCTTATGCTCTACACGTAGTACAAGAGTCCCTAGCTAAGCAAGACTTCTGCTAGAAGCTACTTCTGGATCGTGAGATTCTACTCGTTAAGAGCCTAGTATATCTCATACATTTAGCACCCCCGCTTGCACCTATTAAACCTTTACTTAAGTCAGAATAGCACGTATTCCCTTTTGCGTAGATCTATTAAGTAGGGAGTGGCTTTGCTGCCAGTAGTCCGAAGCTTTAGATGAACCCGATGTACTTCTTGGCCTGGAATGTCTGCCTCCTGCTTATACTCTTTCTTGCTTGAAAAAGCGCCCTTATTTAATATAATATGTAATAGAGGAGGGTTTAAAGGCCAAAGCATTTGTTGACGTTCACGCGGAGGAATCAATTAATCGTCTTTTTAGGCCCTTATACTTTTCTAATATGTGGGTTGGTTGCCCATTCTATACTTATTACGATTCCTATGCACTTCTTACTCTATATAAAGGAGCTATTGTAACCAGAGGCTGCTTTATATACTACTCCTGAGGAAAGTGGGCACTTTAGAAGTTGCCCTATAGATATAGTCTAGTTTGAAGCTGAGGAGGGCAGGCTAGTATACCTGTGGAAAGACTTCTTAGAAAAGAAGCGCGAAACTTTTGACAAAGCGTAGGGTGATCGGATCCAATCACGTCCTTTAAGCGAGAAGATGCATGCTCGGATAGATAGAAATGGAAAAAATAGAGTTGGCATACGAAAAGCTTGCCGCCTTAGCAGTTCCTCCCCTACCTCGTTGTGGGTATTCCATAAAGGGAGGGCTGGACCACTAACTTTCTTTATTTGCCAATTACAAAGGAAGGATGCTTACACATACCCGCGATTGAACCGAACTAAAGGATGTCAGAGTCCAGCAGCGTTAACGATAGAGGGGGTCTTGAAGAAAGAAATAGGTTATGAGTGAGAGCAGGATCAAGATAAAGGTAAGCATACGCGTTCAGTAGGACGGGCTTTCTCTCGTAGTAAATTGTTAACAGATAACATCTTAGACTAGACTAATCACAGAGGGCATAATCTATGTTCCACTTCTTACCCTTTCTTTCTTTATCTGAAAGACGCGGATTAGAAGGTTTCTTTAGGAAAGCTCTTTCAATTAGTAAACAAGGGTTCTCTTACTTATTTATATAAGTAAAGTTAATTGTTTTACCATTAAAGAAAAGAGGGAGAGAAGAGTTACCTATCACAGGACTTCGAGGATGGATTCTTTTACTAGAATACGGGCATTACACAAGCTCCCCTAAGAAAGCAGAATACATATTCGACTATAGCGCTAAAGCGAGTCTAGGAAGTCGTCTAAGAAAAAAAGCGCTTTTAACTCCCTAATAGCTGTCCTTACTTTTAAAGAAGGGGAGTAAAGGGACCTTTAAGGGCTTTCTACTACACCTAAGCTTTTACTGGTGGTGTGTTCTTGCTTGCCGATGTCCTTTCTATAGGAGTTATTTCGGATACATTCTATTTAATCGTTCTAAGTGAGTAGTCAGCTTTGCGATTATGTTAGGCCACTAGTGTAGTATCTGCTTGGTACAAGGCGTTGGGCTACGCCCCTTATTATAATTCTTAACTCACTCTCTTTTCTTATCTCTTTGTTCGAGACTCCTCCTCTCTAAGAGTAGCTATAAGAAGCTCGTTACAGGCTTCTTTCTATTGGCGGGCTTTGCTCCTCTAATTCGTATGCGACCTAATTTTTAATTAGAGCCACAAATCTTAAGTTTTTGTGAACTGCTCGCTAGCAACGAGCTAGCTTCTTCTCTGGGCCTCTCGTTTTTTAGAAAAGGGGGCTTTCAAACGGTTAAGAGCTGGCAAGCAAGGAATGGCTATGCAGCGGAGGCATCTTAAAAAATCCGGAAATCACTTAAGGTTTTTCAAGGCGAATTCTCCAAATAAAGAGGGTTTTGTAATGACCTTTCCTTTAAGACCTCTGTTGAGATCTAGAGGGCTGCTTACGAGGTATGAGAAGACGCGGACCACAACATAAAGGATGCGGCTGTAACAACTCTTGTTGGCATTATGTATCTATTTATTAAGCCAGCCCTCTGCGAAGAGTCTTTATACATCAAATGCGCCACTTAGCTCGAGTTCACTCATATGGCTGGCGCCGCGGACTCTCTCATCCCACGGAACGCCCAGCCCTTTGATATGGTAAAGAAAATTAAAAGAGAGGGTCTCTTACCTATTACTCTCCCCCTTTCTAAGGTACCACGAGCCCATTCATGTCGTCTACTACCTAGAATGAGAATGATAGGCAGCTAGCTTCCTACCTGTCCTGCATCATTGGCTTCAACTTTAACTGATGGCGCATTAACTCAGACTTCCTATTCTACCGGAATGAGGCGGCCCTCTAGTGATTATGCTCTATCTTCTAAAAAGAATACATTAGATCTAGTTAAGGTAAGGTAGGCTCTCGCTGAAAAAGGGGATGTTAAGTAGAATCTCTTTGCTCAATAGATAGAAGAAAGAAATTCACTTGATCGGTATGGCCTCTTTTGTCTTTCTAAACGCTTGGGTCACTACTCAATTGAAAAGAATCTTAGCCCTTTCTTTTATTCCATTTTTTGTATGAGGGGCGGCTCCTTTCATACTTTATGCCCATTTTTGCGTCTAAGTTCTCTTAACCCCAAAGAGTCTGTTTTTAATATAAAGTCTTGTTCTTCCCCAAAAACCCTGCTCATTTGAGGGTCTTCTTCTTTTTATGAAAAAAAGTTCTACCAGGCATCTACTAACTAAGAGTCTTCTCCCTCCCTTTTTAATTCTGTATTAGCACTGGCTGGGGGTCTTCCCTATGGCTCTTTCTACTTTCTTTATATAAATTAAGGGTGCTACTTGTCTAAAGAAGACTCTAGTTTTTTAAAAACTCATAAGAAATAGCTTGAGGTATTCTCTCCAAACCCAAGGTTAGGGCACACGCACCTTTCTACTATATAAAGAATAAGATTTGTTGACTTTTCATATAGGGCGCGAGCATACCTTCCTCGGAAAACAGTACACTCACTCGACTAGGGCTTCTTTCTTTTAGCATTAGAAGAACAAATTAAATAAACAAGAAAGAAGAAAGCAAAGAACTTTCACTACAGTCATAGAAAACATATATAGTCTAAGATGCATCACCGCATTCTGTAACAAAGGAACACTTGCGTCATGAGACTGACCAGTATCGGCTAGAGATAGATAAGCTTAAATTGCTGTAAGAGTAGCGTGGAAGAAAGAGGGTGTGGTTTTTCTAATACCTTGTGAGATGCCTTCCATCTCCTATATTACTTTGATTGCTATAATTGCTATAGAAGAGAGCAGCTGACTTATTAAAAGTTTCTTTGGCTAATGCTTTTGGTTCAACGGGGCGCTCCCTTACATCAATAGGACACTCTACTTGCTGTGCTATTTTGCTTTCACTTTATACTATAAGGGCGTCTCTTGCAATGTAGAGACTTCATCTTCTTAGTCTTAGTGGAAGAGTCAACAAATTAACTACTCTCATTCAGGTAAGGTCGCTTTGGGATTACAGGAGTTTTTCTCTGTGGGCGCTTGCTTATAAGAGCACCCCTTCTGCCTTCTACCCCTTCCTTATGGCAGTTTTGCTGCGGGTCTTTCCCTTATAGACTGAAAACAAAGAGGGTTTTAGTGGCTTTATCCCAATTAATACAACTAGCGCGGGAATAAAATAGGACTCTTATTTTGAATATGTTAACCAAATGAAATTTCCTTTAATACATGGACTGGGCATTAATTCTTATTATAAGATAACTCGGGAAGACTGGGCTTACTTTCGCTCCTCGAAAAGACTTTCATATAATGCTTTGTAAGCTAAGAAGACGTATACTTTAGGGCGGAGGGTGCTGCATTCTACTTGATAATGGAGAGATGCCTCTAGCTGGGCGAGACTCGCTTGAAGAGAGAGTCCCTTGAGCATCTTTTAGAGTGGAAAAAGAGGAGCGAGCCCTGCCCTATACTTGGTTGCTTACTTTTAAAGAATAGGGTAGCGGCAGGTTTGAGACTCCGCCTTTAAGTACTCTTCTCCTTCTCCTAAACTTCCTAATGATGAAGAAGCTCCTGCTGCCGCTTTCCCAAGGATACTGCACTAAGAGCCTTCTTGATAAAAATTCTTTTCGCCTTAGTAACTAACACTACTTAGCTTAAGGATAAAAGGTCTTCTTCATATGCGCTATTAAAAAGATGCTTCTCTTTAACACAAAGAAGTCGTGAAAAAGGGTAACAAGTATAGTATGGCTAGCTTTATAAGAGCATAAGATGGATTCTACAATCCTATATAACTAAAGGAAAAGAGAGTCAGATCGCTGGTAGTACCATGGGCGGGATCAGAAACATATACAAGGGCATCCTTAGAGGGAGCGCACTTGTCTGTTACCTACGAACCTTCTTCTAAGACTTCTTTTCAAGAGACAGTAACATGCGGGGATCTTCCCACTATGTGGATAAAGGGAGGCTCTCACCTGTTGTAATGGAAACTAAACACCAGAGCTCTATTCTATAATAAGACTAAATAGAAGCCTAAAGGCGTTTCGTAAAGAATAGGGTATGAAATCTAGTACACACTGTTGTAAAGAAAAAGGTGTGCATATCGTATGAATTCAAAGGCAAACTAAAAGCAGGAAAGACTTCCTCATGACAGAACGAACGATCGAACCAAAGAAGCTAATATGCTGGCATACTCATATAAAGCAAGGTAACCCTTAAAAATAAAAAGAAAGGTAGTAGAAGTATAACCATTTATATAGTAACGAACTTGATACATCCACTAAACAAGGCTAGGTAAGCGCTGAATAGGCGCATTCCAATGTGCTAATTCTAGACCCGAAAGCTCACTCTTCTTTTTATAATGCCACTGCCCTCTTTCTTACTTCGTATAATGCTCTGCTCTGAAACACTCCTCTTACTATAAGGAGAGTAGGGCTCCATAGGGTCTTCGTCTATGACCCTTCCAACCAGCTTAAACAGAAGTTAGATAGTCTTTGTATAGAATAAGGTAGGGATTTAAGCTTCCGATTTGTCTAGCCGTTTAGGGCGATAAACAAACTGATTCTTATTATAGGTTATAGGCGCTATTTATTAAGCAGCTCCTTTTTTGTAACAGCTTTCCTCTGCATCCGGGCAGTCATAGAAGGCTTCTTTCTTATACTATTACCTCTTATGTCCTGGGCGAGTGAATATGATACGGATGACTTTAAGGCATATCTGATGAGATAGAAAATTAGTTTACTTCTTTAGCGCACACATATAGTAAGTATACCTTAGGCAAGAGAATGATTAACCGGAAAAGCATATATGAGCAAAATTCCTTGACATAGAAAGGGCCCGTGTCTGGAACTTCCTCTTACTTAGTGAGCTATACTGCAGCAATCTTTTACGTGTTTCAAGTGTAGCTTTAACTCTAGAGCCCCCTGCTTGGTTTTCGACCGATAGAAAGACCTAGACTGATGCTGGCCTTCTTCCTCCTGTATGCTCGGATACGTCCCGTGCACTCTGAAGGGCGTTATGCCAGGAGGACGACTTACTGCTCTATATACATACGATAAAAACATAAAGGTCTTGGGTAAGCATAGACGCATGCATGAAGAAAGAAGTAAACTGTGGATGAAATCTAAGTAAGAGAAAGCGCTTCTTCTCGAGTGGCAAAAGACAGTGTAGCATCCTTAATAACGTAACTAACGGGTGGATTCTAATGTTTTGTAGGCACAAGAAGGCAGAGCAAAAAGCAGCACCAGTAGGAGCTTCTCTAGCAAACAAATGTGTGAAAAAGAAGCGAAGATATATGATAGCTTGGTTAGCATACGTCCCGGAATCCCCTCTAGAGCCCCTCCGGATGCTAATGAAATAGGAATTCTAACCCTCCTCTGGCTGTAGTACTTGGATTAGTATGCGAAGAGAGGCCTTTCTTAAACAAAGACTTCACTTCAACGGAATAACAGAGTAAAGGTGGGCAATTCCACTCTACAAAGTGTGAACAATCTTAGGCAGAAGCCGAGACGGTCCCTGTTGAGGTAGTTGATAAGGCTCTCGCGAGCATGTTAGAAGGGTTATTCTCTTTCCCACCCCCCCTTATGTTATGTATATGAGGCCTTTCTTATGTCTGCCATTCATACCAGGCATACTCCCAGCATCTTTTCGGTCGTCTGCGTTGACGCATCTACTGCGCTTTCCGTTGAAGAAGGAGTCCCCGGAGAGGTTGCTTTCCTTCAGGTTGACCTAAACACCCCCTTTTCTTTAAAATTCTAAAGAAGGAACCACTTTCTTTATACCTTTACGTGGCAGCTTATAACGCATCACTGCATACAAGTAGTTTATGGCGAAGCTTTCTGTTCTTTTAGAAAGACAGTTGCTCTATACTATATATAAGGCCCCATTGTTCAAGCATTTCCTCTCTACCCCCGTGATTTCATATACCTACTGCCTGCTTGAGACAAGTCCCTTCGTTACTTAGACAAGAAAGAGCGAGCTATGAAGAAATTTATTGCAATAAGAACTGACTCATCACTATCGAAATGGGATGAGTGATTCTAAGAATAATATCATAAGAGGTTGTGGAGATAATGAAAGATTATAACGGGCTCTAGAAATCTTCTGTAGAGAAAAAGAAAACGAAAGAGACTCGCCATACTCCCAGTTAGTTGTTAGACGATTCCTGCGGCAAAGAAAGCAAGCGACTTAATGAGGTGGCTATATAAGGGAGGAATCTTAGAAAGCTTAATCCGAAGTTTCGGGCATAGTGAACTTATACCTAGTTTATTTAAAAGGTAAATTGGTAATAAATTCCATTAAGATAGAAGCTACGAAGACTTACCGCTTGTTTAAGTTAGCGCCGTTTGAAGCCGAGTAAGTTGGTCTAGTGGTGTTCCAGAACGAACAAGCGCAGTACCTTACGGCACCTATATGTATAACCGCGAGATCTTATACGCAAGCCCGAGCATAAAATCCTAAAGATCAATACGCAATCAGAGAGTATGAAGACGGTGTTTTTAAAGGGAAAGAAAAGTAGAGTAGGATAGAGCCCGATTCCATCAATAAGAAAAGACCTCTCTACGGGCTTGGACGAACCCTTACTTTCTATGAGCTAATGACGCTGCCTGCATAGCATAGCCCACTTATGTTAATGCTCTCTCTTCTCTTTCGGATGAACCTGTTTAGACACTCACCCCCTCTTCTGCTCTAGCCGAGAGCTTCTCAGAGTCACAACCCATGTTAGTTAAACAAGACCTTAATAGAGCTGAGGTCTCTTCTTTTACTGTGCAGTTCTTTTGAAAGTAGCTTTTCTTTTGGGCCGATTAACCGCTATAACGTCAAAAAGAAGTAGATTCATCTCATATATAATATAAAGACTAAGATTCCTATATATATATAGAAGATGGAGTTCGAACTTAGATTAAGTACAACGAAAGACATCTATAGACAAAAGGGCTAGTAAATGAAAGACGAAAAACGGTGGGTTAAAAGAAATGGATTAAAAGAATAAGAAAAAGAATTCTCTCTCGCTAAGAGCGACTTGGGTCGTAAACAGCCCTCTCCTCTACCTGATTGAGGAAGCTATAACAAAAGCTTTCTTCGCCCATCTACCCCTTGAATTCTTATAACAACTACTCGCTTACAGCACTAAGACAGATAAGAAGAAAGACCTTAAGACTCCCTCTCGATAACGTCATTATTCTTATCTATCTATAGGTAGGAGAAAGTGCGCATATAAGCAAAGCGTCCAATCGTCGTGCATAAGAAGTGGAAGCCTTTTTCTTACTTTAGACGAAAGCTTTGGGAACGAAGAAGCCAGTATAAGATTTCGGAAAGCAGGGTATGCTCTTAGAGACCGAAGGAGCCTGGCTCTGATAGGCCCAGTTACTACACCACTCTCATGAAAGTCTTGCGCTTTTGAAGAAAAGGCCGCGAGGGGATTACTAGAGTTTTATCACAACAAAAAGAAGTCATAGCACGCGTAGTTTAATCAAGGAAAGCCAATGAAGACAAAGAAGAAGATGCCTGGGACTCCCACCTCTAGTAACTGCTCGTAACCACATGAGGGGTTGAAAGAGGAGATGCTTAGAGAAGTATAAACTCTCATTGTAGTTCCCCATGCTACTGTATTTCCCTATTCTCTTATACTAAAGTATAAAGCCCACAGCAAGTAACGGTTGGTTGAAAGGTTAAGCAAGATCCGCTTAAGTCCCTATATAATTAGCATGCATGAGTAGGATCAACCAATAAACTAGATACCAAGAAATATCATAAGATTATAAGTCCTGTGTTCCCTTGTGTCATCTCTCTTTCACCAGCGTCTTTCCTTTATATTCACACATAGGCCCGAGCTAGGGTAGGGTTCACCCACACAAAGGCTTTCTATACTAGACTATACTCTTCTCTCCTGACTAGTTCTTCTTTCTATCCCCTAATCGCTCGAGAGAACAAGACTGCTTACTTAGATAGATTGCTTACGTTCTACCCGCCGGTAGGAGAGCGCTCCGTCGGATGAAGGAAAATTCTCATATGAATCTAGTACGAATTCTTTAGACTACTTAAACTTAAGAACCATATCACAAATCAGGTAAAACCATAGGATTGCTCTTGAGGACAAAGGACCCTTTCCATCTCATAGGCGCGGCAGTAGGGTTACTTACACCGTTTCCCTATTTGCATCTTCGTTCCCTTTGACATTTGTTTGCGATAAAAGACAGGCTACGTCTTAGTAAAGGGAGCGCATAGTCTATATTATATAATTAGTCTTGATCCAAGAAGACAGATGATTAAATGACCAAAGAAAGCCGTTGTTAGAGTGTCTCAATCCAGTGGTAGATGGGAGAGAGATGCTCGGATAAAACAGCCTATTCATGTATAACCAACATGGCCCTGCTTGAGCCAGGACTCATAGAGTACGACGTTATGCCCCATTCTGCAAAGGATATGTGTTGTACTTCTAATAACATTCAAAGGCTTTTTATATAGCTGGAGCACGTAGCAGATGCGAGAGGGGCCAGTGAAAGAGCTGGACTAAGACGCGGTCTATATATGAAGGATCCAAGGAGATGAATGCTAGAGTCTTGGTAGGGCGGCCAAGGACTACTATAGTTCTTTAGAAGCCTCAGAAAGTAAAAAGCAATAGCCAGCTCGGACAAAGAGTAGTCTGCAAGAAAGAAGGGGGTATTCGTCCCAACGAATGCTGCTAGTTGCACCCTTTCTCTTTCTTATAGGACAGGAGCTTTCCACGGACCCACCAATAATTATATTTTATGAAGGGATGTCTTTACGACAGACCGACCAAGTATGAGTCAGAGCGATCGGAGTTAGCTGGCTAGCCTCAACCAAGACAAGATTTAGAAAGTGTTATTATATAGAATATAATGAATCAGGCATTACATAGTAAGAATCTCTCGTGTGATAAGTTCTCTTTTTTTAGAGTGCGCAGTTGTCTTTAGAAGCTGCCTAAGAATAGGCTTCATTATAATCTTTTAGTAATCCTACTGAATTTTGTTAAATTCTAATCTATACTATACAAGACAGTGGGTGTGACACAAAGTATCTACAAGAAAGTCCTATATATGAGCTCTACTTACTCTTTACTATAAAAAGAAGTTATTTCATGAGATGAACAAGAGGTTGTATATAGAATAATGAGTAATTCTACCACAGGAGAAAAACAACAGGTATCTTCAGAGCATATGTTATGGAAAACAAGGGCGCCCTCTTCACCAGTCCCTAAGAAAAGCTTCCTATTCTATAGAATGTCTTACTTATAATAGGGAGGATTAAGACTCTATCTAATGACTGCAGTCCCCAACAGGGAAATTACAGTGAATTCATAAACAAGGAGCAGCAACCTCAAAAGCTTAGGGCAATACCGGTAAGAGGGGCGACCTTGGGGTCTTTCTCTTTAGTAAAGCCTGGCGGAAAGCAAGGTCTTCAAACCCTCTCTCTTGTTTTAGTCTTTTAATATAGGACGACAGACGTGTGGTCTTGGCTTGTATGACGCTATAGATAGTGCCCGTTATAGTAGTTCCAATTCCTTATAATGATGCTCGGTCGATGCCTTGCTCTATGTGGAAAGATCCTCCGTATTGGCTTTGCCTTACTTCTTTATGAATGCGGCGGAAAATGCTCGGGGTTTTCTTTTAATCCAGGAAACCTCAAAATAAGAGTACCACGTACAATCATTGCAAAGGAATGGCATTTACTTACTAAGCCTCCCTTTCTAGTTGCAGTCATCTACTTCCTACTTTATTCTAATCAATGAGTATATATCTGAACTACCTCTACGAAGCCTTTAGGGCCCATACATATAGAGCACCTCGTTTACTTACATTGTTTTGGCCTTATCTTATTCTATCTGCTGTATCCAACGCAACTCTCCACTACTTATCCTTATGAATGACAGGACTGTTCTCCCCATACATAGTGTATGCCTGCTCGAAAAGATCTTTCTTTACCAAACAAAGGGGTGAAAGAATCTTGAAGCTAACCCATTACATAAAGTTAAAGTAGGAGAGTTGCGATTGAAGGATCTCTAGCAAACAAGAGTCTTAATGGAAAGAACTTACGACAATCCACTAGGTATAACGCTCCCTCTTCCCTTTGGTCGAGACGCCCGACCCCCATCTTATCCGAAGAGTCAACAAATTAACTACTCTCATCCAGGTCTTGTAGTAAAAGATGTCTCTTCAAATTCAGTGGGTGTATTCAAATGTTGCATGAGATTTCGTTTTTTATGGTTATGCATGCCGAGACCTCCTCCCGCAGAACCTTTGTACTTGGACCGACTCTATCTGATCAAGTAGAAGGGTAGGCGGTTGAAGAAGAAGCTTAGGAAGAAGTAAACTCTTCTCTATTTGTTAACCCATCTCGCTAGGGAACTTAGCTCGTTCCAACAGAGGAAGAATGTAATACTCAACGAATGGGGGCGCTAGTAAGACACTTTTCCAAAAGTTAAGCATCAGTGGCATAAGTGAGCTTCTAAAGACTTCCCTTATTCCTGTGCGTCCGTATGAAGAAAGAACTTTCAAGAAGAATGAAGTCGCCTGTTTAGTTGTATTTTTCTGTGTCTAAGGTAAGAGCCGGCTCGACAGAGCATCTACATTGTTAACTTCCTACTATTATTTTTCTTTTCGAGCTCTTGCACTTGCTTACATATCTTCTTATTATAGTAGGTCCTTTTGGGATAAACTCCTAAAAAGAGGCGGTTGTGTGTGGGTATATGGGACTGGGCTCTGACGCTTTCCAACCAAATGTTTTCCCTTTTTGGATTCTGTCAACCCGACCTTGTTTGCTGAACTTATGTCTTTCGTTTAATTTCTATATTCTTAAGAAGAAGCCTGCTTATGAGAGAATAGGGCGACTAGGTGATCAACCCGCATACAAGGGGCTGTCTGTATAGGGCCTTTCTTCGTCTTATAGATTCTCTTAGAGAACTGCTATTCCTGCGGGTTCGACGCATATAAGCTCGGCATGCCTCTTTCATATAGAGTCTAGTAGTTAGTTTGTAAAAAAATTAATTAAACCATATACGTATATAAGAATGAAAAGAGGGCACTTTAAACATAAGGATACGGGGCGCCATGTTTAATTTCTTAAGGCATTGATTTACTTTATAAATAAGAGCAGCATTTCCTAAGAGAAAGATTAAATCCTCAGCTCCGCGCGGGGCTTCTAGTCGTCGGTTCAGGTCGCACTCTCGCTACGAGCCAGAAGGGGACGAAGCTGCCACGGCTCAGGGTTCGGAGATGCTCCTGATCGGGATATCGCCAGCCCGGGGGGTGAGTAATCTTCTCGTAGATAAATCTAGTGAGTTCACGTAGGTAGTAGTAAGGGGCTTGTGGACGGGAAGAGGGTGCCTTTGGCGTAGAATCTTACTTGTGCTTGCTGCATGCAGTAGCATCACTACTCTTGCTTATCTTATGGCATCAGGGCATCCCTCGGCAGTCACATCGGGGAACGTGATCAAAGCAGCAGAAAGCAAACTTTACAAAAGGTCAATCGCCGTTAGAGTCCTTAGAATGCGCCAGGAGAAGGCGGCTCCTTTCATGCAGAACCTCGAGAAGCGGGATCAGTCTCGGATCCATTGGAAGTTGTCAAGTCAACTATGGCCTTAAATGCGTGGTTTAGGAGTTACGCTTAATGAAGATTTTCTTAAAAGAGTTCAACAAGGCCCTTTGCTTTACCCTTGCCCGAGCTCTAGGGAGGTAGCGGCTTTCTTTTGTGTGTGAAAGACGAGCTCCAGCCCGAAAGTCGAGAGATTATAGGCTTTGAATTCCATCTCACTTGGCTATCTATCAGAGTTGGAAAAAGATACTCCCCGATGCTCCATAAGTAAGAAGTAAGTAGGCACCTGTTGTTTTATTCAATAATAAAGAAGAAAGGGCAGCAAGGGGTGAAGCCACTCATCTCTAAAAGGGGACTTTTAAAGAAATCTAACAACTCCCCTATTTTAACAAGCCCACAGACGGAAGTTCTCAAGACCCAACTAAGTTAAGAAGGGGCAGGAAATATTATGAAAAAGACCTTTATACACAAGAGATAGATACACTTTAATAGCCTAGAGCGGTTCTTCAATCCACAGGGTTGCCTCGGTTTATTCATCAGGATATCCGCTTGAAAGCACGTAAAAGATGCACGGGTCAAGTAACTACTTCCACCGAAATGCGAGGGATTAATGAAGCCTAGGGCTTACGCGAGCATCGAACCTCATTTTACGATCTGTAAGAAGAAGGCACCAGCTTTCCATTCCACCCAACTTTCTTTATCTTAGTCATTCCTTCTTCTCTTTCTTGTCTTTCGAGTAAACTGGTGTGACTTCTTTTCTTTTGGAGCTTTCGAAGCCAATCCCTACTTCCTTTAATTTCGACTAGAGGTGTGTAGACCCTGGTTCTATGTATATAGTTTTTTATTTTAAGAGAAAAGAGAATCTAAAATGAGAACATCCTCAGCTGAAGTAGAATGCAAAGCTGCAATGATGTTCCAAAATAAATTGTTAGAAGATTAAAAGAAAGGAGGGGCGGTCGATCACGCTTACTCTTTTTAAAACTCTTATCTTACCTTAACTCACTACTTATGCTTTCATTAGAACGTGGATTTCATACGCTCTAATGCTTCCGGCTTTTGGATAAGTAAGAGTAATGTACATAGCGGAGCCCTTATATAGAGAGGTCGTCATATCGCAAAGTAAAGAAAGGGTTTTCCTCGTTATAGCAAATAGGAAGTCCTTCCTTTTTACGATTAGACTCAGTCTGGCCTTATGCGCCTGTGCCTCTTTAACCAGCATCTACCCGATCACCGATCCATGAAAAAAAGATACGAAAAGAAGACTCTCTTATCATTAGACTTGATTCTACTAGTTGTTATTAAACTAAAACCACTGGCTAAGTACTAGCTTCGGCTAACTCTCCTATCCCAACACCACTCCCGTAAGAAGTCAGAAGAAAGTGATTCCAAAACCCCTGTAAATGCAGAAAAAGATTCTGAGGAGTCAGTCCCATTTAGATCTTTCACTCTGAGACTACCTTGGTAAAAGTCATAGAACTACTTAAAGGTCTTCTAGCAGAAAAACTCTTTTTAGCTTAAATCAGAAAGAGAAAAGCCCGGTAGATTCAAGCGTTCCTCTTGTTAGCGTTCGTTAAACTGTCCTATATATAGAAAGAAGAGACTAGTTCTTCAGATTACATACTAAGACTCTAATTACACTTCTGCGCCATAATCCAGGAGCATTCTCAGCGTTTCGTGCTAGAGCGGTTTAGTAGCTTGCAAACAAAGAAGGTACTTTTCTCTTGGTATTGGGCCAGCCCAGCCCTAGACAAAGGGATCTCATTATTAAGCCTTCTCTCGTTCTTCTTTATCATAAAAAAAAAGGCAGACTAGAAAGTGCTTTAAGCAAGTCCGCACCTAAAAGTTTCGCCTATTAAATTATTTAACCAAATGCCATATAACACCACCGCACTACTTTCCTTTCTCTTTGGTGGCATACTGGGCTTTGATCTACTGACGCGCTTTTATCTCGAATAATAGGAGAGCGGGCGTTCGTTCACTTTCGGACTGCTGACTTATAGAAAGATGAAAGTTCGAGCAAAGGGCACGCATATAAACGTCGAGAAAAGGCTAGAAAGCGCGTTGATGACTAGTCATTAATTTCCGTACGAAAGCATAACCCCTCTTTATTAAAAGAAAAGCTGTACTCGAGGTACCATTCTTAGTCTCCATGAGCTCATTAAGAGGGGTCCTATCTCGTCTCGTATGCAGAAGATTTTTCTCAGAAAAAAGTAGGCTCTCAGAGCGGAAATGCCTTTTTGTTCAAAAAAGCCGTGTTTTGGCGAATTCGTCGTTCGAAAACTCACTTTACTTGCGGAAAAGTGGTTCTCTCTCTTTTTACCGGGCTGAGAGAAAAGCATCAAATTAGGCTCAATTAGGCGCAAAAAAGCTAAGAAATAGAGGGGACTCCCCTTTGGCTGGGCTTGAAAATGGTCAAAAATGGGCGAAAAAGCTCTCCCAGCCCGGGATTTCGCGACTGAAACCGTTTTCTGCCTTGAGGGCCCACTTTTTTGTGAATTATTTCTTCCACGTATGGGAATTTCTGACTGAGTTGGTTTTTCACTAATGAGTGGTACTTTTTTTTTGTGAAAATTCTTTCCAGCTATGTAATTTTTGAACAAAAGGTCCACTTGTTGGGGTCATTTTGGAACTATTAAAGGCTCCCGCCCCCTCTTTTTCGAGAGAATGCTAATCCCGCTCTAAGAGCGTTCATTTTTGTGAAAAAAGGTTCTTTCCATGTTTTTGGTTTCTCGACCGAATGACTCTTTTTTTGCATATGCTTGGAATCTATTTGGTCTTTTGGCCCCACTTTTTGGTTGCTGTGCCTCCCCCTTTCCCGCTTGTGTCAGAAATTTACATATGAGGAAGCCTTTTTCTTTGCTGGTTAAGTTTTCAAAAACCCCTAATATAGAGAGAAGCTTAAAGTTCTTTTCCAAGGTGCGTTGGGGGGTTCAACCTCTCATACCAGTAACAGCGCAAGTCTAAAGACGCCCTTTTTTCAACAGATCCAGCATCTAATAAATAAATGGAATGCTATTATCATCACAAAAGTCTAAGAAGATGAAGTCTTTCTAAAACAAGAACCATAGGCATTTCCCCAGGTAGAAGCGAGTTTAAAGACAAATTGGGGCTCGTCGTTCAGTTCGTAGGTCCCATTTCTAACATAAGAAGGGTCAATAGAAGGATAAAAAGACCTTGACTCATACACATGAGTACTAAAGATTAGCTCCATCCTGCCGGTAAAGTTTACCTGCCCCTATGTAAGTGTTTATTTAAACTATGCAAGTAGGGAAGCTCTCATACAGGGAAAGAAAAGGGCTAGTGATCAGTGGAGTGATCCTTCTCCATAAAGGCGGTGAAGACTACACAGGGTGCTTACTTAATAAGATAAACTAGCAACTGTATGAGAAATTAATATCACGTACGAGCGTTGATTAAAAGTTAATTCCATGTGATAATGCCATCCGTATGCCTTTCCTTTTCTTTCCTATGGTAGACGATCTCAACTCTTTTACTAAACGCAGAGATTTAGTACCGTCTCGGGGTCTCGAAAAACCTTCTCTTCATCGGCATCGATTAAGCCCCCTTCAATCCCATTTGGCAAAAGCCAGTTCAACCCTAGAAAATTCTCTCACTCAGTAAACGGCGATTCGCTGAAGCGTTAGAGAACTTAGCACCTGCTCTAAGGTAAAAGAAAAGCTTTTCTTGTTATGCGAGAAAGATAAATCCCGAGAAAGAATTTGTTCATACATTGTGCCCGCCCTCCGTAGGGAAGAAGACAATTGAAGGATTTCCGCTTGTCCCAGAAGTTCTCGCGAAAGAAAACTATGAAATCTCCTCTTATTAGTCAGTATTCCCCCACTAAGTAGCCTCTACCTTTACTCGGAGGATCCCTAGACGACGCCCCGTCCAGACATAGGAATAAGCCCGTAAGCCTGCCTTCTCTTTTCAAGCAATCTCATTAAACCAGTAGAGTAGACATACTACTGGTATGCCGTGGCCTCTAGGGAGATTCCTCCGCCGTGGCATTTTGATCCCCCTCTTCCTTTATATTATAGGGCCTTCAACCAGCAAAAGCTTGGTCCGAGGGCTTTTCCGCTCTTGAACCTTTCTCCTACTTTTACTTGTACATTAGACATCTTTCCTCAGGTGCTGATATGAAAGTTCCCACTTTGTGCAAAGGAAGAGAGTTGTAGAAGAAAGAAAGGGCAAGGCCTTGTTGAACAGGCGAGCCTGCGTAGTAAAGTAATGGAATGTTCTATTATGGGAGTTTATCTTTAATCCCAATTCCATTAAAAACTAAAAGCTTCGTGGGAAATATAGGGTATAAAGAATACGTTCATTTGATTATGGCTCAGAGGGAATACCGACTAGACGCTGGCCGAATGCCGTTCTACCCCGCGCGCCTTTCTTTACAAGAAATAGATAAAAGTAC
Source organism: Silene conica (assembly GCA_029255685.2). NCBI lineage: Eukaryota > Viridiplantae > Streptophyta > Magnoliopsida > Caryophyllales > Caryophyllaceae > Silene > Silene conica. The sequence continues at coordinate 306,951 of JAQQAY020000114.1, forward strand.
AACAAAGAAGGATGGGTAGGAGAATATAAGGAACTTTAACCCGTAAAAGTCTTTTTAAGGTGCAAACGTCCGCCCGATGAGAAGCCTTGCCTTTATTTGCATGAATCCTTGCTTGCTAAGGTCTTCTGCGGGTTAAAGTGCCGCTTTGTCTGCTCCGCACTATAGGACCTCCCCATTTCTTTAGGTAGGGGCGGGCGAAAGGGCCTAAGCTGCTCGTTTGATATATCTCGTGGAGGAGACTGGGACGTAGTTTCAGGAATAGCTGGTGAGTTGGTTGGGGCATTCTATAGTGCTTGGGAAAAAGAAAGCTCAGAAAAAGAGAAAAGAGAGGAGAAGGAGGTGACCTAAGGAAGAGGAGAAGAATCGGCTGCTTAAGGAGAGGGGCGGAGGCTGAAAAGAACGTGCGGCACACCTTATAGATCTAGACAAAAAAGAAAGAATTTAGAAACATTTAACACGTTTTAAGGAGTTGGCGGCACCTGTGGCAGCAACCACTTATATAAGAAAGAGGCGTCGGTAGTAAGTAGAAAGAGCTTACGTTGAAGTTTCCAATCTATAAGCGCCTTTCTTTCTAAACTACGTTTTAGCTTTACCAACGACTCGGAAGCAGGGTGTTAAAGCTTGGAGGCAGCTTACTATCAAACTCCGGCCTGTGGGTAAATAGTGAATCGAAGAAGTCTTCTTCTTAATACCCCCATTTATGTCTCACTTCTTGTCTTATATATAGGGCGAAAGCGCGGCTTCAAAGAGCAGTCCAGGACCTCCCTCGTGCACAAAAAGTAAAATTAAAAAGAAGAAAGGCTCTTCCTCTAGTAGTAAAAGAGTTACCTATCCTATGGGTTGGGTCCGCTTGTGGGACATCTAACTTATGTCCTTCTATATAATCTAGTCTTAGAATTTCACTACATTCCTCTTTTGTGAACAAGAAAAAGCCGGGGTATCAACAACGAGGGAAGTGGAAGTTCCACCGGATGCAACCAAAGTAAGCTAAGAGAAGACGGGAATAAGGGGAGGGAGTTCGGATGAATCTACACCACGTAGTTGTGGGCTTAAGAGTTCTAGTTTAAATGTTTAAGTCTTTTCTCATATCAGAGGCTGTTGCAGCGTATATGCTTAATCGAAGATAGAGGGGCCCTATCCAGCTAGTAAGTAATAGCCTAAATACATAAGGAAGCCCCTCTTCAAAACCCTTAATGTGAAAGAAAGCTCTAGAGCATCGGCCCAATAACGACGCCTAATCCCTCACTTTAAAAGCTGCTTCCTTTAGAACGGGTAACAACTTCTGTACCAATTTCCAAGAACACGACGAGAGTCCTAAGTTTAGTAGCGAATGTAGACATTAAGATGTCCTTGATTTGTTTTATAAAGCTTTGTCGATAAGGACTTCTTTACACTAGAGCTTTTGACTTTCTTACTCTATATGAAATGCGCCTTACTCGCGTGCTTGCACTTTAGGAATTTCTCTAAAAGCCCCTCATAAAGAAGAAGAAAGATGAGAACTCGACCCATTCTGACATAGAGCGGCGTCAGTAGACCCATAAAGGTAGGGCGGCATAGATACCGGCAGAAGCAAGTACATTAGATACAATAGCCGAGATTACAAAAACTTTTGTGGAAAGTAAGTTATGGAACGGATTTTATGTTGGCGAGTAGGCTGGTATAAAAGGAACCTTTCGTAGTTAAATGAATCGATAGGGGAGGTTTCTTAGTAGAAAGATATAGGATGAAGAAAACATTATCTAATTGAGCTTGACGGGATCTCTTGGGGATGCCCGCTTTATAGTTTAGACGGACGGACGACTGACTCTCTGTTCCAATCAGATCTGTTGCCACGACATAGTAGCTTGTCTCCACTCGTTACGAGGGTGGGTGTCTTTAGCCACATTTCGAGAGATGCGTGCTCCTGTGGACTATATAGAGCATGCGCTACAAAGCCTGTAGTTAGGAAGTGAGCGCCTCCCAAAGTCTTTAAGAAGATTCTGAATGAGAGTATAGGGCGCCAGTCCAATTATATATAGATCCGGAGAGGGCGTTGTACTAATGTAATGATCAAGTGGCTTCTATCTCATTTGCAAACCCACTTAGTTGCTTTTGCCATTCTAGATGCCGCAGAGTATGTCACCGAGTCCCTCTATAGAGCTGTTGTAACAGGGCGCCTGGTTGTGGAAAACTCGCCAACAGTATATTATGACTAGTAGCCAGCTTACTCGCCTGTGCTGCTTTTCCACGAAAGCATGCTTTTCTATTGTCTAAAGTTTGGCTACTTTAGATTCTCCTTCTTAGTGATCCAAGCGGGCTCCTTCAAGAAGTAAAGGACTTGCCTGCCCCTAATAAAGAATGCAATACTATAGCAAGAGTAAGAGGTGGTTCACTTGCTCAACTAATACGTAAGTCTTACAAGAGCTTGTTACTAAGGAGGATTAAAAGATCTTCTCTTGGATCGTAATGACCTACTCGCCCCTTTTTAGGACTACAACCACTTGCATCCTATGAGCTTCACACTTAATTCTTAGGTAAAGAAAGACGCTCTGATCTAATCTGGCCGAACAAAGAAGAGAGCCTACGAGGCTAACGCGACAAACCCTTTTTTTGCATGAGAGAAAAAAGTTGAAGAATCGTCCATAGAAAAGAAGCTAAGGGAAGATCGGAGCTTTCCTTTAATTAAGTCCAAGGCGCGAATCCGTCTGTAGGAGTAGAGCTCAATCTCGCGGCTTAATCGGGGAGGTTTCGCATATAAAGAGACAAAGACAATTCAACTGCAATAGCTAGGAATATCTGACAGGACTTACTTAATTTCATCCTATTCACTCTGGGCTATTTTAATGTAAGAGCTTAGAGCACTGCCAAAGGCTTTCATAAAGTAAAGGCGGGGGCAGGGGTGAGTCTTAGCAAGAAGCGCGTTGTGGTAGAACCAATCTAAGAGTTATATAAGAGGAAGGCAAGTCTGTCCCTTCTTTTCGATACAAGTACTGAGATGCATTCTAGAGAAAATACGTACCCTCGGTGCCCGCATTCCTTCGTTTGCTTGCTCTATTACACTTGAAAAAGTAAGAGGAAGAGTCGAAAATTTCCCTTAACTCGATTGATTACACTGTCCCTCTACAATCTGTATAACAAAAAAGTCCTCTTTATATCATGCCACGATTCATACACATTCTAGGCGCTTAGGGGCGTTAAAGATTCATAGGACAGGTAGGATATAGACCAAGACACTCACTATACTATGCGACCAATTAAACGAATCTAGAAGGTCCAGTCGGGGAGAAGACGTCCAACTATAAACCATAGGGACCAAGCCTTATACGCATTAAGTCAGTCCAACTCCTTTCTCTTTTTCTTGTTTCGCCCCTTCTAGTCGAACCTTCTCTCCTTCTTTTATATGCGAGCCTCCTTTCTTTCCCCTTCTTTGAAATTCTGGGTGGCGCGGCGCACAAAGGATAATGGCCCGATAAGTATCAAAGAGTCTTTCCTATAAGGTGTGATGCTTTCTTAAATTAAAACTCTTCATCGCGTCTCTTACCTTACGCCCCGGGATCCACGCCTCCTCACTATAGCAACTAAACCCTCTTCGAAAAAATATAGGAAGGCTTTGGAATCTTTCTAGCGACAGGAAGGAAAGGGCGATTCCCTAAGGAGTAATCATTATCTCCTAACTTAGCGATTGAACAGGGTGGGTTATAAAGAGAGAGACGGCGTGAAGAACGTATGTGATGAGGAGAGGGGGTTGGTGAGAGCAAAACGAGAGGGGATTTGCCAAAAGGATAAGCCGAAAAGAGCAGCCTATCCGCCCCTCTTTCCCTTTTAGTTAGCATTCTCGAAAGAAGTAGGTAGATAAGTGACATCCAAATAAGTAATGTAAGGCTTTTCTTCTCTTCCCCGAAATCTGAGCTTCTTCTCCTAGTTTAGTTGGGCACACTTAATAAAGAAAGCCCCCTCCTTTCTCTTTTCCGCCGCGTTCAGGCAGAACATATGAATTTATCTCTCTCTATATATACATATATACATATATAACAGGTTGCAGTTCCAAAACAAGATTACAGATCAAGTCGAACGCCGTATACTTGCCTTTAGTGGAGCTTTCTCAGTGTTAGCATTTTAGGGCCTATTACAACAACTTCTATAGTATAGCTTTGTTACGCCTCCTCGAGGAGATCAAGCTTAGGCATTTCCTTCTTCGACCCCTACTTAACTACTACTGTGGAACTTCCTTCTCGAAGCTTCTATGCCGCCGACTTCCTTCTATCTATACCCTGACGAGGATCCTCAAGGTTTGCTCAAACTGAAATAGAAGAAAGACCTAAAGGCGGAGGTCTACAAATGTCCTCTTTCTTTTTGGAATAGAAGACATAATCTCTAAGAGTGCATATCCAAGATTGTCTTCGGGGTGTGTGAGCTCCTTCTTTAAAAAACAAAAAGTATAAAACGAAAAAGGTTTCTTTATCTGGCTCTTAGGATTCCCGAGGAAGGTCTCGTCCAATTTCGTATAGAAGCGAAGGAGTAGTTTATCCCGAGAGCTTTTCTTTTACTGACATTGGTATTCGCGTCCAATCAAAGAGCCGGGGCTTTTTTGATACTGTCCAACCCTGGGGATTTCTCAGTGTTAGCCCATGAGCAAAAAGATGTTGAATGAAAAGTGACATGTATTCTTGATGAACTAACTAAGGTCATTCCATATGAGTATGAGTGTGGAACCCAAACCCGCCGTTCGTTATAAGGGCGCAGCTCTCTAAAGGACGTCCTATCTACAAGTAGGGGGTAGAGAATCTTTTTATATGCAACGACGAGCAAGGATACCCTGCTTAGTATAGGAGAAGGGGCGTGAGAGTTCATTTCTGGAGGACTAAGCTTCTCTAGCACCAGAAGCTCCTCTTTATATGAACATTCTTTCTTTTGAGGCCCCCTTGCTTCGCGGGCAGAGCATCCCACTTAACTCCTAAGAAGGCAGCCTCACTCCCACCGAATCCTTCAAGCTGTATTAACGAAAAGAAAACATTAAGCCTTATTCTATATCTACTCTTAAACTAACTTCCTCTCTACGGAAATTTTGATAACAAGAGGGAGATGTGACCACCAAAAGGTTTCGGACAACGGGGTCTTTGCACTGCTTCGCCCGCACCTTTAAAAGAGGATTTACCAAACAACAACTAATTAAAGAAAAAAGGATGAAGCAGTCTGTGATCCGTGAGCTGGTCTTATATTTTTTAGTTTTTGTTTATAGCCGGATCCACTCCTTCGGACTATCTACACTGACCCCTTTTGGGGGATTGGCTGGATGAACGACTGCACTAGCAATTTGCACTTATTCTTTTTCACAGATGTAACCTCATGCCTGGCGCTTATCCTGCTCGAAATCATGCTTGGCTTGGCTGATGGAGAGGTTGGGCCTCAGACTTCCTCTTTACTTTAAGAATAAGATAAAGTGACATGACGAAAAGAAAATAGTGAGAGTGCAGTACCGGGAGAAGAAAAGGAATGAGTAGAAGACTTGTAGTGACCAGAGATGTGAGCAACTGCTGTAATCGATGCGATGATAAAGGGTAAAGAAGCAAGGCTAAAGGAGGAGTAGTAGAGCGGAAGTTGCATTATAAAATGGGAGCAGCGATTGAGCTGACGAGTTTACCTCAGTCCGATTAAAGCACAGTCTATATTCTTTTTTAAGAAGATTATAAAGTTACGACACGCAGGTTAGGGTTGGCATGAGGGTTCATCAAACGGGAGGGGGTCTGGGCTATCTTCCCTTAGCACAGCGAAGTCTTACCAAATATAGAGGTAAAAGGTGCAGCATAACTAATGAGTAGAGCTTGCTAATCATCGGCCATCCACCCATATAAGGGGCGTTTTCTAATATCGCAGGATGTGCATTAAAGAAGAAGAGGTCTTTTTGTTCACTTTAGTTTTGGCTAACAAGTGCTTTTATTATTCAGCAAAGTAGCCCAGCCTTATTGCCAATCACTTCACTTACTTAACACGTATATGAGTTTATGGGGCTAAAGGAGAATCTTTGATCACTAGACCGTTAGAATGTAGTATTACAGGTACTACTAGTCAAAGTCGTCTAACTCTTAGGATGTAGGACACCTACCAACTGCTGGCATAGAAGGCCTGCTCTCCCAGTCTTATGCCTACTAATTCTACTCTAAGGCTATACCCCTCTTAACATACACTCTGAGTCTTTCTCCTCTATTGAAACGTCTAAAGCACATGGACACACACATGCATTTACGCAAAATACGAAAGCAGCACCGCAGTGGGAATGCAAGGCAGAGTTCGCCCTTTAAAACATATGCAAGGCTTTTCACGAGAGGATGTGGGAGTTGTTCTCGAATTCACTAGTGACTTAAAGCGCGGATTCGGGGCAGATTACTCTCTTACCCCAAAATTCTGCTACCTTACTTACTAGAGGAGCTTTGATATATATGATTGGACTTACCTTACTTTTTTCCTTCTTCTGTAACTTCCTTTTCTAAAAGCTAAAGAGATCCGGAGCGAGCGAGTGAAGTAGTGATAGTAGTAGTGGTGGGATAGACGCCCAAGAAGAGTGGAGTAGCGCTTTATAATAGACTTTAAACTCTACTCGGCGCTTGCATACACCCCGTTTGACTTGAAGCAAGGGAATGCATGACGTTTGGCCCCGGACTATGAGTCTCACCAACCAAAAGAACTCTCTGACGAAGCGAGCTATACGTGGTAGGTAGTGTGTTGATCATCCTGTCTTAGAAAAGAAGGCAAGTGCCCTAGAAGAAGTTTAGAAAACTTATATATAGCTTGGGACGAGTTCTACGAGTAGTAAACGAATTCAGTTCCTCTCAACTCTATCATAAAAAATAAACTATAGTTATAACAACATATAAGTAAAGTAATCACAAATGTCGTATCGGAGAACCTTTCAACTTTAACCTCTGTTCTTATGGGCACTTTGGCAATACATAGAGGAAGCAGTCCCAGCTATACTAATATAAAAGCGTTCTTCTATCTAGTTAAGAATGAATAAGGGAGCAAGTAAGAAAGCTACCCCTTCCTCTTATTTATTTGAGCTAGCTTCGTATAAGAGAAGAAGACGTTCCATTAGCGTGTGAAGTAAAGTGTGTAATTAAAGAGAAGCATATGTTCAACTAATGATTGTCATATGTAAAAGTGAGGTTCACTGTTTTCAAAACAAAGACGAAGTCAAGGCAAGCATCAGTAAAATAACAAAGAAGTATACAGGAGTCGGATCAAGACCCGTCTACATTAGAATCATAAGCTAGCAGAAGAAGCTAAGCGCTTGGCAAAACGTGCTAAATAAAAAACATCTCGTCTATAAGCCTTTCTTTAGATGTGTATACAAGAGTTAAGCAGTACCAGAGTTTTAATTAAAGTTACATATAACAACTAGTTCTAAAGGTTTTCACCAAATAAGGTAGCCTTTTTTGAAAAGGGAGCCCCGTGGATGGTATTAGAGTCTTCAAATTCACCAATTCTTAGGGACGCTGCTCGGAGGACACCCCTCTTTCTTTACCAGCCAAGTAGTACATACAATAGTGAGCTCTGGTAGACTTTAATTTCTATCCGGGGTGTACTGTCCAGGTATGCCTATACTTTACTTTGTCTTTTATCTTTCTGTTATCTAGAATTAGAGTTTGCCCACAGCTCCTTATCTTAGTAGTCAGTTCATAAATCAGCAAACTCCGCTCTCTCTTCTTTATTTTACGCGAGAAGTCATAGGCCGACCAGTTCATAGCACATAGCTTTCGTTTGAAAACACACTTGTTATCCCTTGTTATACGCGAGTGGCTTCCCTTTTTTTACTTTGGTTGTTGTGAAACCTAAGATCTATCATCTGGGGGTGTTCTTGCTTTAGAAGTGTAACGGTCGGCGGGCTCTTTAGAAAGGAAGAAGGAGCAGTTGAGAAAGAAAACTGAAGTTTAATGCAGTGAAACTCTAACCTTCCTTTAATTTAAAAAGGAATTACACCAAAGGCATAAAGTAAGAACAAAGAGTTATTTCTCTAAGGCCAATCTCGATTAAAAAAAGATGCGTCGATACTAGCTAGGTAAGCTCCTGTGAAGTTTCATATAGCGGGTTGGTAATGCCGTTGGAAAGCAGCTCAGCCATCAGGTGGGAGGGAGGGGAGGCGCTTTACTGATTCCGCATACTAAGAGGGCCTTGGGCGATCGATCCATCCCATAGGAAGTATAAAGTAGTCCTAGCAACCGTGCTACCCGAAGCTCACTGGACTCTCTTATGATCATTCTGTAAAGTAAGGCCCATTCATCTCTTACCCGGGGACAGGTGCCTCCATATGCATACTTCATGTGAGGGAAGTTCCCTTTTAATATATAGACGACTGAAGTTGAAGACAAAACATACTAATATTTAAGCCCGTTAATTTAAGGGGAAAGTCTTAGTGAAGAGTAGTAGAATGCTCGGCAATATGGAGGAGTAGAAAAGCGCCTTGACCCTATGGTAAAATAAAGAAGTTTTGTTAATGCACGAAAGTGAAGTTTCGTTGTGATAGGACTCTCCTCTAGAGCAAGACTTTCTCGAACAAGCCGCCTAAGGCTAAGTAAGCGCCCCTATTCCGCGAGCCGAACTCCAACGGAAGCGCCCAAAGTCGGGTAGCTTTTATCTTCATATGCTTCAACGGGAAGACCCCTTTATCCCCTATCTTCTATCTTTTCTATTGAGAAAAAGTCTCCCCTCAAACGATCTTTGCTGTTTCCTCTTTGCATTTACTAAAGCAGAGTCAGTGGATATGCATCGCCTTTCATTTTAACAAGGTGTCGTCAAAGAGGTAGAGACAAGAATTAACAAGGAAGAAGAAAGGGCAAACTTCCCATTTGCAGCTAGCTTAGAAGGTTCCTTTGGACCTGTCCAACAAAGGCCAGGGATATCCTACACCTTTCCTCTCTTTTCCTTTACTTACCCGGAAAGTAGAGCTCTCCGCAGCAAAGCACCAGATGTACTCTTTAAAGTAGGGAAGTCTCCCTCTATATATATGGCGAAAAAACTCACTACGACGAGCTAATTTATTTTGTAGGTGTCCTTTCTCTACTCGTTTTTATGGGGATACGGAGCCATCTACCTACTAGTCTGAGATTGATATCATAGCTATTATTTATAATCTAAACGCTATCACCAGAGACAAGTTTATATAATCCGACTACTCTTCGGGAGAAGGGGATAAATCTGAAGTGACTCGACCGCCAGGAGATAGGCTCGAGCAAAGCAGTGATAGGAAGGGTAACGGGGTCGCATATAAACAAGAAGGAGATAGCCCGAGGGTTCTTTATAGCTCGACTGACAAGGATCGGAGAAGAACGAGAGCGAACGCGAGTGAGATAGGTAAGCCCGAAGGAACGAAGTAGGGCGTAGCGAGAGGGTGAAGACTAAAAGGAAAGAGAGATATTAAAGACTTTCTATGGGAAGGTCAGAAAGAGGAGACCTGCCGCCCATTCATTAAGAAGAATGGTAAATTAGAGCTTATCCATACGTCACTGTAATAACATTTCGTCAAATGTGAACAACTATAAGAGGGGTTTTAGAGGGTCTTTGTCAGCAGTTTGCTGACTGTCAGCATAATAAGCGAAGGCGAGAGGTTATTGGATAAAGCTATACTATACTATGCTACTGCTAGAATAGAGAAGACTCTTACTGAGGAGGTTCTAAAGTGGCTGCTTCTTACCCTTAACTTTTTCTTAATCATAATAACAGGGCACGGTGTAGCGCATTCTTCATATATAGCATACATAAACTTTCTCATCCCAAAACTATTAGAAAACTCTACACAAGCTTTGCAACGCAAGTCGCTTGCTTTCATGCCGGGCTCTCCAGAAAAGGTAAAATAATTGGACAAGACAAAGACCTTCCCACGAGGGATCTCTTGTTACACATAAGAAATCCACACAAGGAATCAGCGGGGTAGGGCAAAATCCATTCTATATTGGGCAGCCCTATCATACATCGATGCGAGTCCGTTGAATAAGCCTAAGTTTTAAGGGAGGAGCCCATCATATCCCTTATAATAAAAAAGTAGAAGTGAAGAAATCCTCCAGTTCGGTCAATAATAGATCCATCAACCGCTGCCACGACATAACGACCAGTCGCATAAAATAAAAGGTCTTCTCAGCCCCGTCTTTCTTTATACCGGGGCGCTTTGATTGACGTCTTTCTAGCTTTGTTAAGAAAGCCCTATGTCCCACACATACTGTGCTTTGATTTAGAAATTGCCTTTACTTCAAGGTCGGAGCGAGGGATTGTATGGGTTTAGGGTGGTGAAGCCTGCTGTATTGATTCCTTGGCTGCTTTCACAGGGCCTTCTAGCTAGATGGGGCTCCTCTTTGATGGATTTGAGGTGATTAGCCTCCTCGTTTTGACAACCCCAGATACGTACTTTGCTCATTCTGTCATTTGTGGCGCTTACCGATCTGGAGCAGGGCTTAACTTAGAAACAAACTTTAGACTCGTGTTTAAAGAGATAATGAGAATACATAAGCATGCACCCACCCCTTACTTTACTGGCCACTCATTTCAATTCGCCGCATTCTATCTATAACTGAAGGTCTTACTCTTCCCTTTCGGAAAAAAAGAAGTGCGTAAACAATGAAAAAAATGGACGGACACTTATCTAAAAAGAGAAGTTCCCGGAAACGAAACAAACTTCTTATATATATATAACTAACAGAGCGCCCCTTTGAGTAAAATTCACCAAGCTCATACCCCTCTTGAATATAAGATTCTATAAGTTCAAATTCAGCCTTAATGAAGAGAGGGAAAGAGATGTCGTAATCATACCACATGTCTACTAATAGGAGTTAGTCATCCCTTTATTTCTTTTTTGGGGAAAGTGGAAATCTGTTTAGTAGAATCGTATTTTATCGACCTATAACAGCAAAGTAAGCTAAGCCCTAAGAATGCCCCAGTTTTCTATGCTAAGTGTGCTTGTTGAACAGCCTGACTCCGTGTCATAGGATTTCTTTTTAAACTTTTTCATAACAGAGCACGCGTCTAAGTAGGTGGGAGGTGTTTGGGGCATAGAAAGTTTTCTGTACAATTATGCTCTTAGTTGGGATTCGACAATCCTAATGAGATATTAAGGCTATTCGTGTGTGAGAATGTAGAAAAGGAGGACTCTTTTAGTCGAGGTCGATATTGTGCAAATTGACAAAGAAGAGAAGTTCTAACTTTAGGAGAGAGTTAAGTTGCTGCGAAGCCTTCATATTCCTCTTTACGTTGTTTATCATGAGTTTTTTGAATATAGTTCCTAGGATTAAGTCAGAAGTGAGGTCTATCTTTGTGCATCTTATGGGGATTTCGCCAAAAACCTGTCTTCCCAACCTACCTTCTTGGGGGTCAACGCCGACATAAAGCAAAGACCTTTTGCCAATAACGCTGTATCTCGCGTCACGGGAACGACCAAAGCCAAGTCCTACCGGGAGGGTTGAATAGCCATTTACTACCTTTTATCATTTGACATCCCTTATTACCTTTCTTTTGTTCTTTTGAACAAGTCGCACGCACCCTGCTTACACGAAGTTGCAAGGTTCCAATCTTAAGTAAGTTAGGCTCCTATATACACTCACCCTATAAAATTCCATGGGACCTGCTCTTGGGCTATGATTCCGCGGAAAGGGTAGGAAATCCCCAGCAACCCTTCATAATGTGCTTGTAATTATCCAAACAAGTATTCCGACATGACATATAAGCCCTCGAACTACAAGCGCAGGCTCATAAACTACTTTCGACACTCTTATCCTAGTATAAGAAGGTGGACGTCGAAACCTTTGCTTCATCGGACTCGGGCCGTTCTTATCTCGCTCTTGAAAGCTCGGGAAAGCTCCTGCCTCGGTTGCTTGCTGGTGTAGCGATGCCTCCCTTTTTCTTTTGCTCTTCTCCCACGGACTTTCCGAAGGTTTGCGGGTTTCTGCTTTCATACAATCTTTGTAAAGAAGGAGATCCCTATGCTACGCTACAATCATCGAATTCTGGCATAGCACATCTAGGGGAGGCTGCTCTAATACAAGCTCGTTCGGCTCTACCCCTTTTATGCTCCTTGAATTTTCTCGGATCCTTTCTTTTTTTATAAAGGAGGCTTCCTTATTGAGAGAGATGCCTATTTCATCCCTTGTCCTCTATTCGTAGTTGAAGTCAAAGGAGACAGACTCATGCCCTCTTGTTTTCTTATACATAAGGGACCATTGTCTGTGAACTTCTCTTTTCTATGTGCTAAGTCGTAGTTTCTAAAATGAAGTTTTAAAGTGCTCTACTGAAAGAGGATAGGCTAGAGTGCATAGACTGAGGGTGGAGAGCTTTGCCTGTTAAGGTTTAAATACCTCTTATTCATACTAAAGCTAAACCCTTCTTTTTCCTTTTTTCCGTCGTGAAGTCACACGCTGCCTTCTCCCTCTCGCTTTTCTCGTACACATAAATTTGCCAAAGAGAATAAAAGGGCCAAGAGTAGTGAGAGGTTAGGTCCCTCATGCTCGAGATGGCAGATCTGAAACCCCCCTTTTCCTTTAAGCGCTCCCCGTTCAAAGATTAGCTTGAGGTCGTGATATATAGAGGGGGCTTATCTTCTTTATGAATTGGAAAAGTCTTAGTTTTCTCACTGCTTAGGCTGTTATGCCCTTTCTTAATTAATGTAAGAGTCCTTTTCCTTTTCTTCTGCTTATCCTTAGACTTTCTAAAAAAAAGGGTATGGCAGGCAAGGACACCCTTCTTGTCGCCCCGCTTTCTGTTTCTGTCGGAGAAAGAGGCTTTGAAGCATTTCTGATCTCTCTTTCCTCTATGCTTTCCTCTCTTGCTGTATGGTTGGTTCGTATTGGAATCTATTTCCGGGAGTTTGTCCTCACTCCTAGAGCCACCACTCGAACAAAGAAAATAGGCGGAAAAAGAAGAGTAGAAGAGGCTTGATCGTAGGTAGAGTAGAGGTTATAGCTTTGATCGGACACATTTACCAAAGAGCAGTTCAAACAACTGGGACAACTCCTTAATGCATATGCGCCTGCCTATATAAGAGGGAATTCGTCTAGACGTAGGTCAAGGTAAAGTCAGCATCCATTCTTATATACGTAATATGGTAATGATGAGGATTCTTCCTGAGAGGCTAGTCTAGAAAGAGTTCGTTCAAGGTCTAAGGCTCCTTATGCTCTATTGAATTTCTTTGTCTTGCTTTGCATATCCATAGTAGTTTCGGGCGTAAGGCTGATCATTATCATATATGTATATAAGAATGAGGTCTCTCTTTGTTCTGTGTTGTGTAGTTTGTTTTCTGCTTTACTGGGCGAAGATAGGTGAAGGCTTGATCATAGCTCTCTTTCCTTTTTTCCTGTAAAGCAGCTTCTCTCAGTGATCCATTTGGTTAAGTTCGTGAGCCCTCGGCTCTCTGTGACAGGGTAGAGCGCTGCTGTGAGTGCTAGTGACTAAGGGATGCCTAGGAGTAGAGGAAGTTTGGAGTCAGTCTTCGTCGTCCGGTTAGGTCGGAAGTCAAAGAGGGACCCTGGAGTAGGTAAGGCTCGTCTGAAGTATGAAGGTTCTTGAGGTTAAATAGCTCAACTGTTAAGGACCCTTGTGGGACTCGATCGTTAGTGAGAGGAGAAGACTCGACCAACGGGTAGATGGCATGACTTGGGCCTTAGACAGACGAGAGGGAGCTAGTACGTGGGTTGGGATTATACTGACTTAATCGACACGAGAGTAAGGGCAATCATTTCATCTAACTTCGAAGCCTTAGACTTTGCCCCAGCCTACACTTCAGCAGATGAGTAGGCGCTTTTAGGTCTTTTTAATCTCGTACTCGCTCGGAGGGCTGCTCTCTGAAGGATCTTACAAAGCTTTAGCTAGGTAGAGGACTTCATCCCGCGAAAAGATATTCATATCGAGAAAGAGGGGATAATAAGAAAGTTTATTTAGCTCCTTAAGCGATTGCTGTCCATTTCGTAGGGAATACTTGGTTTAGGTACTAAGGCGCCGACCTCTTACTGCTTTCTTTTCGTCGTCCAAGACACAAATATATAAGAAAAGATTCCACTTAGAGCAGGGGATACCTCTTTTTCCTTAAAATAAAAGAACTTCTTGAATTGAAAGCGTGGACACAACAAGGGCCTCCCCTAACTCTCGCCCCGAGCTTGTAGAAGAAAAGGCCAATGCTATAGCATACCCCGGCTCCTTTAGAAATCTACTTTACTAGAACGAATGGCAAGTCAAGTACCTTTAGTTACGCGAGCATTCTTAATTAAGAGGAGAGACCACCTACCTTGTTGATGGAGTTCCATAACAGCAGAGCCTTGCCTTAAAGAGCTCAAAAAAAGGGAGAGTCCACCTCAGTCAGGCAATCACAAAGATGCACAGCACACGCTTCCTTATACTCTAGCCTAACATCTAAACGTCGTCTAAAAACAAGGAAACCACCAGAGCAGGCGTACTTAAGGAAGGGCCAGGATCGAAAAAGAAGAAAATTCAAGAGGGCTCCTCCCTCTCTCCTCATCACACCCGTTCTTTCCCACTTCGCAACCCTAATTCTCCTTCCTTTTAGTCGAGTCTCATTTCTTTCCCATCGAACCGCAACAGAATACGAAGAAGAGAAGGGGTTTACAGACAGTACAAAGTCCCGCCCAAAGGGACCGAGAGAATAACAGCAAGCCCATACAATTACAAAGGAACAAAGCCATTAAGTAAAGGCAGGCGTTAAGCAAAGAGGAGCTCTCTTTCTTTTAGTGCAAGTCCACCCTCATTCTTATATACGTATATGATAACGAGCTTTTTGCCTTGTCATTTTCGAGTTGCTTGCAAAAAAACTGACTGAAATCTTCTTACGCAAAGAGAGAGAAAGTTCGAAGTGGTGTCGACTGCATGGGAGATAAGCCCAGAGGGAAGAGCTTAATTGACCGGAATGATAGGGGCTCTTTCTACTGCCCTGTCCTATGTCTCTCTTCTCTAAGTGCACTTCTTGGCAACCAACCAGTCTCGGGTTCAGCCCTTTCTGTGCTGGTATCTACTACTAGAGTCCTCTTCGGTTGTTGGTACCCATCAAGGGATCTCTATCCATTACGCCTATTCTAACAAGCCTTTAGGTCTGTAGTCTCTTTCCTCCTTATGGTTCGTCCGAATTCTTCTCAACGCAACTTACACACATGAAAAAGAGGCAGATCCAGCTGACGAGACGGGAGAAGTCCCAGGGGGCGGCTAGCCAAGTACTTAGTAATCCGCTTTATAGGTAGTAGAATAGGGATGAAAGCATTCTTTGGATTCTTACTTATGAAAGGATTAAGCGAGCAATCACTTTTGGGAAGAGGTAGCTACCTTACTAGCTACTAGCTGTATTGTTTGGCTTGCTTTGAGCTATTCTCGGGCGATTAGTCGCTCCTGACTAAAAAAAAAGATGCGAGTTGAGAACTTGTGATTCATGGGCCGCCCTGCCGAGGTTAGGGTGTCGTAAGTGAAAAAAGCGAAGAATCAAACCGCTGCCCGTATGGGGATAGCGCGCCTAGCTCTTTTATTAATTATATCTTTGACTTCACTGAGGCAAGATTGGGAGTAGTGGATACCGAAGAGGTCTGATCCATAGTAGATTTACTTACATTTTTGAGCTTTCTTCCTTGCTTGTTTTTAATAGAGAAGCTTGCCCCATGATGCGATTAAAGGAATTTCCAATTCCGGGTATAAGCCAAGATGTCGGATCCGTGCCCTATCAGTTAAGCGAGGACAATGGCAGACTCCTCTTTATCTCACCCAAAGCAGCAGTACCAAGAGCTTTCTTTCTAGTTGATATTGGGAAACGAGGTTGGGCTTTACTGTCAAAGAGGGGCTAGGCTTCCCCTTGTTCTTGTTTAAGTAGAGTGCTTGGACAGCTAATGAACGGAGGAGAGACTCTTTGCATTAATTAATGAGAAGAATGGTCTGTATATCTGCCTTTCTCTCTTCCATTCCATACTATGATAAAAGACTAAAGTAAAGATTGGAATACTTTGAAGAAAGGAATGTGTTCGGGCGTGGATTCCGGGATTGACTACGAATGCCCTGAAAGGTACAACTCTTTGTCCCAATAATAAGAACTATGCCCCATTAATTTTAGAAATTTCTCTGGATTGTAGCAAAGGGGAAGATAGGAGCTCTCAATCTCTTAGTGACGCTTATATAGGGCCTATCCCTCTTGGTCGAGTCATTTTGGAAATCTAATATAATCCTGCTTAGATGAGGACTGCTGAGATAGAATAAAAGGAAAAGAGTTTAGCTACTAATCCTGATTTGTGAAGATTCCTCCTTCTAATAGTACTTCAGCTTCTTTGCTGCGGATATATCGTTCTGTAATAAGCGCATTTGCCTTTGATCTTCAGCTACCCCCCGACTTCCTTATATAGGTATTCTCTTTGTTATCGTATCGAGCTGGGCGACTAACAAGATCTCTTATTCTAAGTAATAAAAAGTAAGTATTCTGACTTCTTTGGAGTCGAGAACTTTTCTTTAAAAATAGACCGGAAAGCAAAGCAGTGCATTAGAAGAAGTATAAACGAGAGTTTAGCGAAAAGAGACTTGTTGTGCTAAAAAACTAGTGGGCGCAAAGCCTTTGTTCAAGTCCCAGATGTCTGTCTGTCGATTTCCGCCTTTCAAAACCGGAGCATCTTTAATGACTTTATTCTAAGCTTCTCATCTAAGCGGAGAAGATGCTCAGGCTCATATACCTCCCTATCTCATTTAGTCAAGGCAAGGAGAGCTTCTTAGAATTCATATGCTGCGCCCTAGTTAAAGGGGAAGAGGTCCTTCGTTGGCATGGCGCAGGTGGGCTGCCTACCTAGCTGCCTCTCTTTTCTTTTCCTCTCATTCATAAGTTCTTCTTTACTTTGTTATACGAAAACATTTGTGCATTAAAGAAATCCCTTACGAATCTTACAGACCTTTCTTTAGACTATGGCGATAAATGCGCTTTCCCTTTGTTTTGGCGCCTGTCCTTTTTTCTGCTCGTTGAATTTCAGTCTTTATCTTATGAGTCTTTTCTAAACCTAGAGCTGGGGCAGTGCTGGAATGTGACACCCTTGCTTTGGTTTATTTGTGACAAATATATTGAGCAGAATGTGCATTAAGGGTGGCTTCGCCTTTCGAGGGCCGCAGTAAAAGAAAGATAAAGAAAATATATATAACTAACAAGTGGGGCTTTGCTCTATATATCTGAAAGAAGCAGTATCCCTTGCTTCCTCTCTTCGAACGGACACCCGGGATACTGCCGAACAAAAGGAGACTGAGGCTTGTTTCGGGAACTACAAAAACCCTAAAAAAGAGAGGCACTGGCATTCGATTCAACCCTTTACCTACGACGGAGATACTAGAGCTTGGCTCGTATTCTTTACGAAAGAAGCTGCTGCTATAGCTATAACTAGAACGCAAGAGTCAGTTCGAGGACTAGAGGGTTGAGAGTCCTCTTTTTCCATAACATTCTTAAACTCTCGCACACACCCCTGTTTCAATGCTAATAGATCTTCTCCTCTACCCGCAACCTCTTACAGTTGTTGTAACCTCCCTTTAGTTCTTTATAATGATTCGTTTGAATATACCACGAGCTTTTCTCCGTTTTCCAAACCTTGGGCGGCTGCATGCGAGTAGGTAAAGACTTCTCTTTCTTTGTTTATAGTAATAGGGAAGCTATAAAGAAAAGACTTTTTGACTGATGAGAGTTGTACTTACTTCTTAGAATAGAGGGCGTCGAAGCAAGCGTAAGTCTAAGTTCGAACATATTAACGTACTAGTAAAAGAAAGAGGTTAGTGGTCCTTCCTTGTCCACTCAAACAAAGATTTGCATTTCTTAAGTTAAGGGTGTAGGGATATAATATATAAAGGCTGGGCTGGAAGAAGACACTTATGCGTCGAGGTCGGGAAAGAAAGGCATATCTGTAGATAGACAAAGAGTGAAAAAACCCAAAGGCGAGTCCACAGAGTGATGACATGACAAGGGAAGCTGCTGCCGGGAGTAAGTAGGTCGTTAGGAGATAGCATAGGCTTAGTAATGCTACTTTACTTGGTTTCTTTCTAGTACGAGGGCTCTAAGTATAACAAATGGGAGAGAGGACGTGACTCCATACAAGAAAAAGAACTTTTTTCTGTCCTTGAAAGCTAGTGAACGTAAACCACTCGTTTTTCCTTCTCCGCGCAGTGCTAATCTTTACGGATTCAATTTGATGATGCGCTGTGGGTCTCTTGGATCTAAGCAGCTTGGAAAGTAAGCCTCTAATCTCGCTTGAATTTAAAACGCCCGCTTATTCATCCGGCAGTTTAACAACTAATCTACTTCAAGGTAGAAACCATCCTGAGCTATTGCTTTCCCTAAGCACAAAAGAAAGTACACTTGTTGTGAAAGGTTCGTCAAGTTTTTGATGGTGGGTGACATAAGAGGAAGACCCGCAATGCGCGGGTTCTAAGCCACGGGGTGCTCGGCTTGTAGGCTGTCTTACATAGGATTGCTTTCTTTCTTTTAGATGCTCTCACGTCGGAGGCGCTTGGGATAAGTGCCTAGTGCCAGGATCTACACTACACAAGGAATTCTATAAGAATAAGACAAAGGGTTGGTTCGAATCTCACTTTTTCATATAAAGGGACTGCCATAGGAAAGGGACTAATGTGTCTTTAGAAGTTAGTCCAAACCGCATGAGACCGAAAAAGGCCAAGGACAGGCAGGCGGAGGTAGGTTTAGTAAAGTCACAAGACTGGTTACATTGCTGCGAAAAAGCATATTATACGAGTATTCTCGCTCGACTATAACCAATAAGTCAAGTAGGTATGAGAAAAGCCTAACCTTTATCCGGATCCCTTGAATATGAGAAGAGCGTTTACTCTAGAAATAAGGGGAGTTTGCCCGGTGAAATATAAATAGAAGACTCGGTGCTCAACTTTGCTTAAGAGAGATCATTTGGGACCTAAGCTCGCGGCCCTTCCTACTTACCTTATAGTCGTCAACTAGCAAAAGACTCTTAAATAAACGCTCTATTCTTTACTACGTCAGTCTCTCAACACGGCCCTTCTTCTTATTAAAATGGGAATCATTCACTTCGCCCTCTTTTTATACCCATGCCTATATCAACCAGGCTTGGTTGGAACTTTTCTCTTTCTTTCTACTATGTCATGTCGTGATAGATTTATTCTGACGACGGGCCCAACGCTGAAGCTCGAAGAAAGAAGATTCTCTGGTTGTATTCTCTGATCGTGGAGAGGGGGCTTTTGTAAAAGTTTCCACTTCCCTCGCCTTAAATTCTTGCCCATGGCTTTTATTGGAAAGAGATGAAACTGAGTCAAAGCTAACTAAAAGTCTTAAACGCAGACCAAGGTATTGACGAGCCCTCTGGGAATTCGCTGTGTTCGGGCCTTAGTTTTCATATTTCTAAGAATTTTCTCCATCCATGAGGTAAGTAGTGAGTATCCGAGCTTTTTAAAATTAGGGAGGAGCGCACCGCACAATAGGGCGTAGATTGTGAAGCCTATATAACAAGCTCCCGTTAATCTCTACCCGAATCTGAGGGCTAGTAGAGAGAAGAGCCAACACCGCACGCAACTAAGGTTTTCTAAACGTATACTGAGGAAGTGTCGTCCGTCGTAAATCGATGAATGTCTTTGGGAATCCCGAGCTGGTATCAAGCAGACCTTTTGCAGCTTCTTTGTGTACGAGTTAAGGCTTAGAGACCTAGGTTCATGAAATCCCCTGAATTACAACAACCAACGCCTACCCTCAACAATATGCGCTGTCAAGTACTCGCCCTAACTTCATGTAGTCATACATGGTAAATCGAGGCAGCGTGAAATACAAAACAAAAGCAGTCTTCCTTTTCTTTCAAGTCAAGTTCTCCTTATTTTCAGGATGTGTGGAAGATGCTGACCAAGCTAGAGAGACCCCCGCAAGGGGGGTAGAGCCCTTTTGAATTAGAGCAGTTAGTTAGTGAAGCAGCCGTGGCGAGTGTAACGGATGAAGCCTGTGTCTTTACGAAAGTAGAAAAAAGGTAGAACTTAATCTGTTTAAGATGTAATTAAGAAGAAATGAGCCTGTCTGTCTAGTGTTGGACTCACTGGCTTTGTTTGGAATGAATAAGCCGAGGATAGCACCTTTCTTGGTTTGGTTGTTTCAACGAACGTATAATAAAAGTTTCCCATATAATAAGTAAAGTAAGGAGGCTGCCTAGCGCCTAAATGGTTCTCTTGGTGGGTAAGGGTTTGGTTTGCCCTCTCTATGCTTCATGCATGAGAATCCCGAGGGCAGCCACCACTGATTGACACAATGACCTTTTTGATGTGAAAACTTCTATGTCAGCGTATATGCGCAAGCCAGAGTAAGTCCCCTTTCCTCTTTCCCGTTGGAAATGGTGACTCCCTCAGAAAAGATTAGAGGGGGTTATCGGGCATGGGACTATCTAAAGAGGGTTTCGTCGCCTTCTTCTAGACGTATGAGATAAAGAAAGTGTGCCGCGCGTGCCTTTATGCTTCGCCCATATCCTACTGCTCTATCCCGATCCATGGATCCATGCCTAAAAAATAGACGAAAGAATCTCTTCCTCTAAGTACTGGAGGCGTTCATATGAAGGTATAAGGGGCTTACACTTTACTTTGTTTTGAAAAGGGGAGGCGGATAAATCTCCTTATTTTATAACAATTACAGAAGAAAGCTGCTGCTGTGCACAAAGAATCTTAATAAGTGTAACAAAAAAGGTAGAGAGAGGAGAGGTGGAGGGTTTGCATTAGAGAAAGTAAAAACCCTTTTAATTAGAACGGGGAAAGAAGGAGTGCTTGAAAGTAGTCCATAAGGACGGGGCAGGCTCCCCGACTGCGCTACTCCGCGCCTGACTCCCTTTTTCTTTTAAAAGAAAGATCTTAAAAAGGCCTGACTCCCTTTTTCTTTTAAAAGAAAGATCTTAAAAAGGCCTGAGGACATTTGATGGCTATTCGCTGTGCAGAAAGATTGTCAAGGATAGGTATAACATGACTCGCATATAAACAAGAGGGCGCTTGTGGTGATGAAAGAGCTCGAACGTTAGTGAAAGGAGAAAGGCTCGGTTGAAGCATGAGGCGGAGGGCGCGGAGTGGGAAGAAAGGGCGGGACGAAACCAAAGGGAAGACGGGGAGGAGAAAGCTCCGATTTAATACGACTAACGAGGGTAGGGACGAAGCCCACTAAGAAAGTGGATGAGATTGTGATTTGACGCCAAGGTTTGCTCGGGTTCATGTGAGTGAGAAAGAGCTTACTGTGTCAACAACGACTACTAGACTCTATGCGAAGCTATAGTGAGGCGGTTAGCAGCGATCTGCTGCAGCTTTTCAAAAAGCAAGAGGAAAAAAAGAAGGCAAGCGAAAGAAAGCCTCTCTAAAGGAATGGCTATAGGTTCTTAACGTCTTCCCGAAGTCTTTTCTTATGTGGAAACTTCAGAAGTCTACTCTACCCTCCGTTTTATAATGTAGGCGCCTACGTGCGGAAGTTAGTTTACTGACTCTACTGTTCGAATGTGCTGGATATCCCTTTTTGAAAAAGGAAACAGCGTTTGCTAGCGCTTAGGCTTGATTCGCTCAGTTATGATATTTTAGCAAAAGTACTGCTACTAATATGGAACGTAATACAAAAGAATCTAATCAGAATGTGCTTTTTAGTATGATGCGATGGATGATATATCACTAGCTATGCATCTCAGGAGCCTGCTTTCCTATATGCTGGTTCAATATGAGTCGACTGTCTTAAATCCCAGAAATTAATAGCTAGCGAATGGGGCTATGTATTGTGTAAAGGTTGTAAAGGGAGACTCTTCTTTTATCGTTGGTATACCACCCACGGCTGCTCAGCCACCATACTTGAAAGCCCTTTATCTATATATATAAAGAGAGTTGTTGTTGATGAAAAGGCGCTATGCCCAAGATTCCGTGGAATTTCGTATAAAAGAGGGTCCTGTGGGGCTACCTGCTTACCCCATTTAGCTGTGCTCTGCATAATACTTTAAAGCAAGACCAAGTAGACTAGAAAACTCTCCTATCCGATCTATCCGTGCGGAGAGAAGATACCCACCCGGGCGGGATGAGGTACGTGCGGTGCCAATCCTTTGAGAAGAGAGGAGAACGCCTCCACTTGCTTTGCGTAGAAAACAAAGAAGACAAGGGCCTATCACTATATGATTTACGAAAAGGCTCGTTAGCTCAGCCCGCTGCATACCTTCGCGCGTGTCATGACAAAGAAGCCTTTAGCAAAAAGACACCTGTGTTGGTCCGATCAGAAAGCTTTTTTCGCCCGCCGTAACTGAAATAAAAAGGAAAGCGAAAGAGTTAGTTAACGGGTGTAGCCTCATGCTCGCCTAATGAACTGGGGTCGGTCGAAAGCCCTCCTATAATATTAAGTAAGACACATGTGAATACAATAAATTAATATAAGAAGAGATCTCATTCTCATATACATATATAAGATCTTTTGAGTTTAATCCCGGAATTGATAGTCGTATTTGCTTAACAAATTGTAATTTTGCCGCGTATAGTTGGACATTTTTGTGTTGTTTGGTTGTGGGCATATATATATAAGACTCGGGCGTTAGTATAAAGAATTGCTTCTTTCACGTTCACTCTACACCTATACATACTCTCTTCCTCTCCTCGGCGTTAACGCTCTCACCAATCTCCTCTCGCTTTAATTGATCCCTTTCCTTAGCAGTCGTGCGCCCCTCTCTTTTAGAAAAGAGAAAAGTTCTTACTATATAAGCGCCGCCTTTTCTGGTGTAAACGTCTTAGGTATCGATCGCTCCGAGGCTAGCTCTAGTCCGCTGTCCACTTATAGTTATAAGAGCAGCAAAAGAAGAGCCCACGACAGTTTCGTGCATTTCTTAGGAAGCGGCCTTTGCTGTCTTTCGTAAGATTAGAATGAATTTCTGAAACAGAAAAGAATAAGCATAAAAGGCATAGATCACTGACGAGATTGGATTCCCGTGCGCGTCCTAACAAAGCGGGTTTTTGCCTTGAAAGCAGAACGAAAAAACAGAGATTATATAAAGGATTATTCCACTCGTATAAGCACAGAGCTTCTTACTTTCTTACTTATGAGAAGAGTTTGCTACTTTGGATTAAGGACAATGCCACTGACACAGGGAAAGCTCACCTCCACGGGCCCCTCCAGGATTCCCTACTATTTCAGCCAGGAGCAAGAGAAAGATCTTATTCGTTACCACCCGCAAACCTTTCTGCATACTATAGAATGTGGTTTAATTTTCCCAGAGCTTCTGGCCATTGCAGCCTTTCTCCCCCTTTCCTCTTACTGTTATCAGTATAAGAGCCCGCTCTTTCTTCAGCAAGTCTAACCCGCATACACGCCCTAAGATGCGCGCATTTCCTTTTTTAGATTAGAGGAGCCGCCCGCCTGCCTTGTTCAATTCCTACAATCTCGTAAACATTCCTTATTAGATAGACAGGACTACGCGTCCTCTATTTCTCCTGCCCTAGTAAGTCTCCCCATTCAAAAGGCGACTCCCTCGCCGAAATTCGAGGGCTTTTCTCTCTCTTTACGAAATGTCATCACCTAAAATTCTTTCTATTTCTATCCCAGTTTCTTAGATGGGTGGGTTTCGACGAATACCGGCGGATAGTACAACTTCTGAAACTCAGTGTGTTCAAGAGCACACGCGTGGCTGACTGCTGCCCCGATGTAAGGCTAATCAAAAACAACAGCTGTAGCAACTTTCTTTAACCACTTCTAAGTGAAAATGCTCAAAAGTCCGCGGGTGCTTTTCCTAATTAGAACAAATTGCCTCGGATATTTTATATTCTACGGCTTTTGGAACATGAAATACTTAAACTTAAGCTGCTGGACAGGAGGATTAAAAGGCCAGTAGATCCCCTCTTCTCTCTAACACACGTACATTCTCTAATATAGTAAAAAGCTGCGCTTAGATGGCTTTGTCTGGTGATTTACTCGAAGCTGGTAGGACTAGAGCTGTGATGGTGGAGATGCTAGTTGGAACCTTTCCGCTTATAGGACAACTTTTAATACCTCGCCGTACCTGACAACAGAAAAAGAAAACAATCGTGGGGAGATGCCTTCTTCTATTATATATATATATAAGATAAAGGACTTGTTGTGAAAGTCATGACGCGTTATAGGACGTACCATCCTCATCCTCGGGGAGGCCTTCCCGGCTGTAAGCTTTCAGTAAACAAAAAGAAGGAGCATCTTAGGCACTAAGCTATCTTCGGAACAGGGAGTGGGTAGATCGTTTTAACGTTGTAGTCGGGAATCAAAGAGGGCAGCTAGGAATGAGATTTGGCCAGCCTCATCCTTTATACTTTATATGTTGAAGTTTTCTTAAATTCTTTGTGTATGTCCGTGCCTGCCGCCCTACTAAGAAAGAAGATAGGGGCTAAGCAAACTAGAGCAGGCGATACAGCATTCAGAGATGAAAGCACGGTCGATTACAAAGACAAAGAATAACTTCAAAAGGCCTAAGCTAGACAGAAAGGTTAGAAGGAGAGTTCGAGCTCATCAGCTACTAAGACAAGACAGGGAAAACTAGCAACTTCATGACTAAAGCATGATATTCACAAAAGGCGGGTGAGTCCCATGAAAGAAAGAAAAGACTGTCTTTTAATCTTCTTAGGAGTTAGTAGGAGGATTGATTAGACCCGTAAGAGAGAGAGGCCTTGTTCTAAAAGTTTTGCTAAAGAGCCGATGTGCGCGATTGCTGCAGAGAAGATCCAGGAGAAGAGGAAGCTGGTGGAATAAGAAAAATTCCTCCGATCGCGGGTAGAGTCGGTGCCGACCGATGAAGAAGATACGCTCGAGGCTCGAACCATAAGCTAGAGAAGGAGAGGTGTGGTTGAAGAGATAGCAACTACGTAAGAGAAGCTTCACCCCCAGTTCGTCCGGCGAAGTATAGACGGAGGAGCCTACATGCCATGATAGATTGAGACTATCCGTTTGCATAGGGGAGAGAGGCCGGGGAGAAAAGAGGGCTACTATTTCGGTTGACGGCGCGGGTGTTTGGATACTAAAAGCTTTCGAGCAATGGAAGAAGTACCACGAAACCCGGAAAAAGCTGTCTTAGTAACAACGCACCGGAGTTTCTCTGTTAAGGTTACAGCAGCCGAGCACGCTTGCAGCTAAGGATAAGAAAAGGGGCGGAGCCTTGTTCTACCCGAAGCAGTGGTACTAGATCATTAGTGAGAGGAGATGCGACAAAGACAGTAAAAGGCCGGGGATTGGCTCGAGAAAAGCAAAAGGAAGGGCACAAAGGTTTTTTCAATTGAAGACGGGTGTAATCGATGCTGCTTCAGATCCACAGGCTAAAGCCGATGGTTGGAACCAGCTAGCTGAAGCTAGGGTAGAAAAGAGAATTCCTCTGTATTCAAAAACAAATATGAACAAAGCTGACGACAAAGAAAGTAAGG
The DNA here is from genome assembly GCA_029255685.2 of Silene conica. Lineage (NCBI taxonomy): Eukaryota > Viridiplantae > Streptophyta > Magnoliopsida > Caryophyllales > Caryophyllaceae > Silene > Silene conica. Next base: position 332,307 of record JAQQAY020000114.1, read on the forward strand.
CAATCTCAGAGAAATGGACTTTGAGTGAACTTATGAACGATGCTTTTCCCAGTTCGCAGACGGAGCTTACTCCGCGGGTTCATTTAAGAAAACTTTGAGAGAGAAACCACGGCGCTACCACTTAAATGGAAAACACGGGGCTTTTGAAGTAAAGGTGAATCCCTACCTGAAGCAAGTCACGAATAGAAGGATGAAAGAGGGGAGGAAGCTAGAACAAAAGCAGAGACTTATGTTGATGGTTGAAAGGCCTCTTTTCATCCCAGCTACTAATGTACTATAACTGCGAGCGTATATCACTTTGTAAATAAATTTAAATAATGGGAATACGCCCTAGTTATCCGTCGGCAATCACACAAAAGGAAGCCCCCGCATCTTCCAGGGACTCCTGCCCGAACCACAGAAAGTCCTCTTCCTCACCCGAAGGCTTATCGCCCGAACCCCTTTGTGTATGGCTGGATTGGTTTTCAAATGGCATTGGTGGTAAGAATTCTCCAGCCCAGGCTAGCAATAAGAAGGTTAAAGGGAAAGGAGAGTAGTCCATGGAGACTCTATCTGTGTTATATACGCTCGCTTAGAAGACGCGGTAGCAAGCCCTTTTGTTTTGGAAGACCCCCTTCTTCTTTCTTATTATGAGACCTTTTGTCCAAAGTGGGGATGCGTCCTATTCCTACCTTGATTCGGTCTCTAGAGGCTTCCCTTATATTATATTATTACGAGGTTAATCCCGACCTTGCCCTACTTCGTTCTAAGACTTGTTTCTCGGTTTTCTCTTTCTTGGTTGTTGAATCTTGAGAAGTACCCATCCCTCGGACTAGGTTACTAGATAGGATAGAATAAGAATGAGAGCTTACCAACTAAGTCTCCGGTTGATCCTAACAGTAGCTAAGACACGAGCATTGGTGTACCATTTATGACTATATTGAACCTTTTTATGTCGCGAAATCACAAGCGCGGAAGAAATAATTTCCAAAAACGAGGGCTCCCGGAGCTAAAATGCCACTTTGTCTGAAAAACACGGCGTGGGAGAACTTTTGTGAAAAAAAGGAGCCTCTCAGAGCTAAATTCTAGTTCAGTCAGAAATTCCCGTGTTTTGGCGAATTCGTCGTTCGAAAATGAACTCCCAGAGCTAAAATGCCATTCAGTCACTTTTTACCGCTTTGGAAGAATGGATGCAAAAAAGGCTGAATTAGGACAGAAATTAGACAGGCTCCACTTTAGATCAGTACGAAATGAAGCTCAAAAAGGGCGAAAAAGTTCTTCCACGCTTGTGATTTCGCGACTGAACCCGTTTTCTGAGAAGGAATCGCCTTTTTTAATGAAAAAAAGTCTCCCAGCCGGGGATTTCGCGACTGAACTAGAATTTAGCTCTGGGAGCCTGCTTTTTTTGCATCAACTCGCCAAAACACGGGAATTTCTTACTGAACCTCCTTTCCGCTAAAGAATTGTCTTTTTGGATGGAAAAGTTCTGTCTCACCGGGGTTTTTCAACTGAATAGGTTTTCCGCAAGCAAACTGCAAGATTTTGTGAATTATTTCTTCCGTCTATGCGTTTTTGGGGAAGAACTCGATTTCAAAGAGCAAACTCTCCCTCTTTTCCTATTTCATTACTCTTCCTGACGGTCGAGTCTTTTTCACTATTTCCTCTATGTTTTTGGATTTAATTAGTATTTTGCCTTAATAAGTGTTCCAGAATGAAACAAGCGAAGGCAAACAAAGGAACAAGCGAGAGTATAGGCCAAGAGGGAGAGGGCCTTGTACTGCCTCGAAGGAGATAGAAATGAGGGCGAGCATAGCGAGACAGGGAGAGGACTGCTTGAGGAGAAAGTGGGAAAGACTGACAAGCAGATAGGATGCTGACCTTGCTCTACCCGAGGTGGTTATTTATAGCTCAAGCATACGAGAGGAGAAGGAGATAACCCGTTGCGGGACTTGCCTGATAAGGAAAGGGATGAAGACTGACTCTCTCAAAAACTACTCTCCTCTTATAAGAAAAAGGAACTGCACAGCCTGATAACTAGAGAGTGGCAAAGAAAAGAAGCAAGTAGTAGCTCTCAGATAACCAGACTTCGCCCGTCGAAGAGCAAAAAGAAACTGTTTTATATAGAGACGGGCACCTCGTATCGAGAAACTAACCCCATCTTCAGAGGCAGGTCAAGTAGTACAACAAAAAGGAAAGGCTTTCATTGTTTTATAGAATACAGTAGAAAGGTCATCAGACATGGATAGACGCCCCTGTCCACAAGAAAGAGAGCTAGCCCAACTAACATACCTAGAAGGCGTTTACACAAGAAAAAGAGGAAAAGCACCTACAAGGGGTGAAGTTAAGCCGCACTTTTCAAATGAAAAGGGTCCCTGCTCTAGTTAATTAGACCCCGCCTTACTTTGCCTAGAACTCGACGTTACTTAGCAATAGAGCAAATAAGCGCTACTCTACGCCCCGACAGGAGACTTAGAGCCACATAACTAAGAAGTCTCAAGGTAAGCAAGCACGAGCACTTAGACTCTAAGAAAGACCGGATTCTCACCAGTTGCTTATAGAGCAGAACAGCCTATGCACTAGACTAAAGAAACTTTCGGAATTCTATAACCATTCTATCAGGAGAGCCCTCATTTAATTTAAAATGGAACCAATAAGCACATTAAGAGAGTAGCCGTCGTCTACCTACGTAAGAGAAGAAGTGAGGCCCTTTGCTGCGGGTAAACAAAGGTGTGGGACGAATGTAAGCCTAGGCCAACTAGCCAAGTTGTCTTGCCTGCCCCGCTTAAAAAGACATAAAAGGTTACTATGGCGGGTTGGATTCCAACTAAGGCCTGGCGTTAGGATACCTTCATGCCCTTAGTAAGCGTCTAGTTCATCAGAGGGGAAGTCGTCCCGCCCTTCCACGCATAACCATAAACTCATATCTTTGCTTCCAGAGCGTAGCCTTACCTCTGCCAATACCCGTGGATCTTGCTCTCCGCTTTAATTATTCCATCCGACCTATTAAAGATCCTATCTGCGGCAGTCCCCTTCTAAAAAGAAAGGACGTTCAAGCCCTTATACACTCTCTGCGGGAATTTAGCTTTGTTCACACAATCCGTGTGCACTAACTTTCCGTCTCCACATATTATATGCACTTCTTACTATACTACGTTTAAGATAGACAAAGAAAGGCCTTACTCAGAAGCCACTTCGCCTGTTCCTCAAGATTCGTGGTTCAGAAATGAGATTGTTTTTTCGTCGAAAGGAGAATTAACTCGAGTAAATACTAAGGGTGGGGTTTACTAAACTTTACTCCTACAGTTTAAACAAAGAAAGAAGTGGGAATGCCAAGTGGATCACCAACTTGCGAGATCTAAGATATCTTGTAATAGATGTTTGCAACCGGATTAGCCTTTCTTAAGTTACGCGGTTTATGTAGGTAGTTAATAAGGGTAGTAAGGGAAGGGGCGCCCGATTCCTTCAATGGATAAAGAGCCTTTTAGATAGGAGGTAGAACACCCTCCGCGCCAATACCCGAAGTGCGGCATGCTCTTGGAAGTCATCACAAGACTTCCTATAAGTGAGTCGCGTTAGACATTAGAAAGACATCACATCTTTTTGTTAAGAAGATAAAGGTCTTCTCTGGGAAAGCTTGGGGGTTTGACGAGAAATTCCTTTGTAAAGTCCTGGCTTGTTTTATAGGAGACTCCTCTTTTTACTCTGTATACGTTTGCTAAAGCTAGAAGCCGCTCCACCCCTCTTAGGCAGGGGAATGCCAGAAAGATCCCAAATGCACTTGTTGACTTTCTACTAAAAGAAGTCCTTTGGGTATGAAAGAGGGGCGGGGAGGAATACAGCGAGAAAGTTTTTATGCGTGTACATGGCCAAAGATAGCAGCTGGCGAGACTCTTTTCCTTTGCGTGCAACACGGTCCACGGAAAGCCCCCTGTTCTCCAATCGGCGGGTATACTTACTAATAGCTTTAAAGGCGGGGTGGAGGATTACTTTACTTAACTAAATCTCTGAGCGAGGGTGCGCAACCATTAAAAAGGGATGCCAAATAGATGATGTTTTTGTTAATAGATAGCCTCCGTTTTCAGGAGAGGGGATTATAAAAAGGGCTGCTGTGCTGTGTGTGGAGAAAAGTACCAAGTGTGAGCCCCTTGTCGTTTAAACGTATTACTACTGAATCGGGAGCTGAGGCTCGCTAGCCAACGTATTAGGGAAGAAGACCTTTTCTACAGGGCTTGCGCTTAATAACCAAGTGAAAGATTTTGTTGACTTCCGAAGAGCTTTTCCTTAATGAAAGTTAGGAGGGGTATAAAGTGATCCATCCCTATTAGACTCAAAACAGAAAAAGTAAGCAAACCACATTAATAAGAACAAATTCTTTTCAAACGATGAATGGCTGGGTGTCACAAAAATACGATGTGGGAGAAAGAAATGAGACTCGACTGACAAGGACCACAGGAGGAAAGTTATAGCTCGAGCATAGCCGATATCAGAGTGCGCTTGCTCGAATGGGGTTTGGCCCTCGCTTACTTCGACTTACTTGTTGTGTTAGCATCTTCTATATACTGCGTAAGGTAAAGGTCCTCTCGCTATGCTCAAGTCTTTTTACCTTGCCCCTTCTTCCCTCTCCTTTTAGCCGAGCCTTTTTCCTATGATCGCCCCCCTCTCCCTTACGGTCGAGTCCACAAGTGTCGTTTCTCTCGCCGTCCTCTCTTCTCTCTGGTCGAGCCCTTAACCTCGCCTCTACTCCGTGCCCCTTTTCTGTTGGTGTGGTTACTAGTCTAGTGAACTTCTCTTTGCTGGGTTGATATTCTAGAGAAGCTTTTTCAGCCCGTATTGGAGAAAGGGCTTTTCAGCGCCTCGTACTCATTTCCATTCTGGAATCAAATCAAACAAGGCCCTTTCTCATGGGCTTCCTCTCTTAGCGGGTTTTTATATGAAAGATGAGATCTTTGGTCACAAAGCTATACTATAAGTTAGGCGAAGTCCCAAGCAAGCGAACAAGCAAGCGCACTGGATGTACGTCACAGCTCCCTTATTTTGAAACGGAAACTCTAGTAGTAGCTTCTTCTTAGAAAGAAATAGTTTTTAATTGGATCTTTAGAGAGGAGCTCTCGCCCACCCGCTGTTAAGAAACGCCGTACTATCCTTTATCGAAGAAATCCTTAGGAGACTTCTTCTTCACTCTTGACTTCTTCCATTTTCATGCACGCTAGTCGTCGATCCACATTCGTAAATATCCATCCATCTTGCTTCCTTCTTTATATGTAATGTAATAGCACATTCTCTATAACGGTGCTTTGAATAGCCCGCTTCACCCAACAACCTGTATCCTCTCACAAACGCGTGAGGCCTGCTCCGGTAAACCACCTAGCGGTACTCCTCTTTCCCCTTTCGTGTATTAGCTTAGATTAAACCACAAACCTAAGTCCGATTACTTATGAACATAAGCGACTGACTGTTTAAGTTATTATACAATTGCACATCATCTAGAACAAGTTTGAAAAGATGAAGGAGGATCTAATGGAAAAGGCGCTATCACCCTGGTTCAAACGCTCATCTAGAAACAAGCTCCTTATTATCTTATATGTATATAAGAATTAGAATATATAAAACAAAGTCAGAAGCAAGAAGTCTCGTTCGTTCTAACAAGTAAGAAAAGTCTTCTCTCTCTCGTATTCACTCGAGTCTTTTTTCTTCCCCCTCCCCAGCCGCTACCGCTAATGGTTGTTATCTCCTTCATACTCCAGTCGCCCTTTCACTATCTTCTTAAGCAGTCTTCTCCCTGTCTCGCTATGCTCGCCTTCGTTTCTCCCTCCTTAGCAGCCGAGCTCTTCCTCCTTTCCCAAAACCCAAGACCTTCACCTTACTCGCTAGTAAAAGGAAAGCTAAGAAAACAAAAGACAAGGCTCCTGGTTCTTGTAGTCCGTATTAAGAGAATCTAATCTTTTTTCTTAAGCGCACTTTCACTAGTGCCTCCTTGGCCACTACGAAGACCTTGCGACGCATTCTTGCCACCCTGCGCTAAAAAAAGGGTTCTCAAGAGAAAGAACCAAGCAAACTCACAAAAAGAAAGACTCCTCCCCTTACCTTGTTGCGTTGTCCTCGAAATGGTTTCAGCCCTTTATACTTGTTTGGAAGAGGGGGAATGCACACAAACCCTCCTTTATTTATAAGATCACGAGGATTCTCACTACATTTATGTTTTCTCGTCCTAGACGAAGCACCTTCCCCCCCGTTACGTAAACCTTTCTCGCCCCTCTCACTGCTGACAAAGCCTTCGATTCATCCTAAAAATAAGAAGTATTTTAAAGAAGGCGAAAGAGTTCACCCCAAACAAAAGAGAACCACTTGCTTCTCAAAGAGCCTCCTTCCATGACTTAAAATAACAAGAAAAGAGTTTTAATCCCTGTTAGGGGCTTCGAATAGGTAAGTTGTCTAGGAATCAGGACGGCGTGGAACTTCTAATATTTCGCGCTGAGTTAGGCATCTCTTTATCTACTTACTCACTAGAGAGCGGGTTACACTCTCCCTTGAACCTTTTCGCCCGTATCTCTTGCGGCCACTTCACTTCCTTCGTTTGTCTTTTGTTAGGCATTTCAATCCAAAGGCATAAGAAAGTCTAATGTCCACAGTCACATTGGTACGCTTGGTTGACCCTCTTTGCTTTACTGTTTCATTCGGGTCTAATTCTCTTGGATTTCAAGGGAGCGACAGTGGAGGGGATCCGGGGCGGCGATAGATCACCCCTTCTTTCTTTGTTCGGAGCCTTTAGTCAAGATTTTCGTGGTAAAACGGGATGTCCGATCCTTCCTTCTTTATTTATTTACCGGGCTCTTGGCCCCACGTTCTATCTCTGCGGTTAGGCAAGCTTTACTCTTAAGAGCTTTAGAGACTGAGGGGCTTGAGTGGATTCACTGATGAAGCTAGATTGCCAAGGAGGGTTGTTTGATTCCGTTCCGCCCAGGGGCTAGGGTTAATAGGTCTACACCAGCCATAATTCTAGAAAGCTCTTAATCTTTTTTACTATCAAAAAGGAAGCTTTTTAAAGACTAGTCCATAGATAGAGACATTAAAGAAGGGCAGTCAGCTTTCAAATCATGGGTTAACTTTCTTTCTTTTAGTTTAGCTTACTTGCTCACATGCTATTAGCTCGCCTACTCTACTTGTCAGTCTCGCCTTTATGAATCCTCTCGCTGCCGCTCGATCCTATCTCCTCCCTTTTCACGAGAGCCTATATTCCTCTAGTCGAGCTCTTCCTTCTACGCTCCACTCTACGGTTCGCTGTATACCCCCTCCTTACCTCGGCCATTCGTTGGAAAATTTCCGTAGAAAAGGATCCCTTGAGAGAAAGGCCATAAGAATTCAACATTATAGGTGTTTGTGGAAACCTAATGAGGTATCCATGCATGATAAGCTCGGAAAACAAACCTCGGTTCTAATTTTCTCTCCTTAACTCGTATTAGCGTCTTACCTGCCCTTTGATCCTGTTTGTGGTAAAAGAGAGCGCAGCCCTTCTCATGTCGAACATACCTCGCTACCACCTCTACCCAGCCAATAGATTCTACTTACCACAAAAAGGAAGGGGGGTTTTCAACATTCGAGTCCACCGGCTTTTGTTGAAACTTAGGTGGATTCAGCTTAAGCTATATACATATATTACTGGAGCCTTTCTTTCTTTTTTAAATGCAAGGCTCTTATGTTTTCAACCTTTGCTTGCCCCTTCCTCTTATTTGAGACAGTTTAAGGCGACTTCTTCTGGTCGGTCATGCATTATACAGGCGCATTCCAGCCCGGCCCGGATTCTTATTGAGAGGTTCGTTCCAAGAATCCCCCACCTTGTTTGGCTCTGGATATAGTTAAGTCAGTGAGGGTGATGGACATGCTGGAGAGATTTTGGGTTGATTGCCTATAACTATATTATATAGTGCGAAGAAGCGTACATTCTTAAAGGTCTTTGCTTCAGGAGTATAGAGCAGGATCTGAGCTTTGTCGTCGCTCTTCTTTATACTTTTTAAAGAGGAAGATCTTAGTTAAATGAGATCCTATCCTTTAAGAAATCTGTGCTACATTACATACGAAGCCTTGTTCGCGAACATGCGTTCTTTAAGCAAGTTAAACATAAAAAAATATAGGGAGTTCTCATAGGACAAGGAGTGCTCTCATAACATAAGTCAGCCCAATTCTCTTTACTCTCTCTTCTCTAGACTGGGAAGAAGCAGCCTCGCACGCACATAAGAAGTTTTTTTGTTACTAATCATAAGACTTTACAGGAGCTCTAGTAGAAAGAGTACTTCCTCAGGAACTTCTGTTTAGGGCGATCGAACATCTTTCTATTCTACTACGCGTAATGAAGAAGGTCAAAGAGAGCGGCTTACTTAGATTACCTCTCTTTCCCATGAATTAAGAAACGTACCGCGGTATTCCATTCTTGTAGTCACTCGGCTGGCCAGAGCACTCTCTACTTTACCCCATAGACCCATTCTCTTTGAAATCTCTTACTAAAAAGTCGTCCGAAAAAGCACGTCGGGGCAGGTCTTAGACTAAGAAAGGGCGCGGCTGAAAGTAGCTTTTACAAACAAAAGAGAGAAGTAGAGGATAAGTTTACGACTAGTTTAAGCCCTCTATGAGAAAGCAAGGGTCTCGTAAATAAGTGAAGTCTCATTCAAAATAAGCTAGAATTTACTCAAGGCAGTCTTCTTCGTAACCGAGATCTTATGCAGTTGTCCCTCTTTTATTACCACTCCCCAAATCAATACTAGACGCTATAGGACGACATATTGTTTGGGACTTTTTAGCCACTAGACCCTTCTTTAACCCACAGGCCTTTAATGCCACTGATTTACTCAACCCCGATTATATGCACGCATCCTCGCAAGCGTCAGTCTTTTTTCAGTTTCGCTTTCCTTCTATCTAAAAGGAAAAGAAAAGCTTAATTAAATACTTTGGGAATAGTAGCACGTCTTAATAGCCCTTGTCTTTGGTTAGACAGACCTCCGCCGCCTTAAGAAAGCTTTTCTTTTCCTAGGTGGTAAAGAGTCCTATAACTAGAATTGTAATGAGAGATTCTACATAACATAAAGGCGGCCTAAAGGCTTTCATTCTACGGGTGCGGTAAAGGAGGGTGTAACCAATCCAGCATAAAAGCATGTATAGGAACCTTGTTATCTACGGGCCAGAAGAATGACTCATCAAACATCTTATCTGAACAACCCAGGCAGGCGCCCTTACTCTCCTTACCATAGATTTTTCCTCTCGTAGTCATCCTCAAGGGAGGGATGGAATTGCCTTCCTTCTTGATAGAACAAGAACAACCGGACGACGAGGCAGAAAAAAGAGAAGATGCAGCTTTTACTGCTACTGGAAGAGGTACTTTCCATCTCTAGCCTAGATAGGGTAGCTTCTAATATAAACTTTGCCTTACCTCCCTACAGAAAGTCAAATCGAGTAAGGGTCTCCCTTCAGACGATAAGCCTTGTCCAAGCTGGTGAGGGAGCGCGCGTTGCTATAGTAACTGTTCTTGAGACACTTACCTCCTTATCTTATATATAGTAAAAAGAGTCAAGTATAGGCGTACACCTTCATCTCGTCAAGCACCTTCCAAACCCATGTTATGAACTCTTTACTAGATGAAGTCAACAAAGTCTTTTCTAGTACAGCTCGTGCAAAAGCTTAAACACATTTTAAAAGCAAAAAGTCTTCTTAATTATAAGTAAGTTAGATTCTAAATTATATCCAGGCTTTGGAATAAAGAAAGAGATGAGCAGAGGGACTTACTTGACCATGAGGTAAGAGCGGTACTTTCTCAAACTCTTGTTGGCGGAAGGAGCGAGGATTCGTGCCTTGTGATTTTACGCGCACACCTGTACTTATTCAGCAGGATTAGCATTTTCAATAGAAGAAAGAACCACTGTAGTAAGGTCAGACCGTTATATATAGAGAGGCACCTACTCAAGGTTTTCTTAGAAAGAGATGGCCGCTGAAAATGTCTTGTTTGTTGTTTTGGCGACGAATGCCCCAGAGAAGCAAAAAGGGGGATGGATCCTTCGTCTACCCTTTCTTCCTATCCCCTTTGGAAAAAGATAAAAAGAAAAACCCTTGCTACCTGTTTTTACTGGTCTGCTTTTTGTTGTTCGATAAAGTGAGGTGGGTCTGAATCAAGCCATCTCTACCCTTTTTCCAAGCTCGGACGTTGGAAATAGAGCAACTCTTTAATATAGGTTGACCTTTTACTCTGTCTGAGTAGGGGAGAGGAACCTCCAATCTAAACCCAATTCTTAGAACTAGCTTCAATCTCATCTAATGCCACGAGTCTGTATCCCTCTTCTTTAAAACTCCGGAAATCACTTCATGAAGAAGGCGGCCCCATAAAGATAGACCGTAGAGAGCCTCCTCCGGGAGAGCGGGTTCTCGTAGATAAGGGGGGTAAAGGGCGGCATAATGGGTGAGTTTCTGCGGACTGGTTAGTAAGCGAAAGCTTTTAAGCTAACAGTTAGGGCTCATGTGCACAAGTTTAACCTTTTCCCATTTCCTTTATAGAAAGTGAACGAACTAATCCCCCTTTCCTTATGTTTTAGTCTTATAGATTATAGAAAGGGAGTCAAGATGGTGGAGAAGAAGGCGCCGTCTACTTTACTACGGCTAGCTTGCGAATACCAACTCAGACAGGACTGCTGCTAAAGAAGAATTCCAGAATCAGAATGTAGTGAAGGACAAGTGAATTTAAATAAATAGAATTGCCCACGAAGTGGATTCATCTATATATATAGTATGATATAGAGTAAGGGAGCAGTCTCGTCAAATCAAAAGAAGCAAGTCCTACCAAATAAAAGGAAATGAATTTAGACCCGTTGAAATCAATCTCATAAAAGGTTTTCTCTAAATGTGATTCAGGATTTCCCAACTATTAAGATTCCCCTTTAATTAAATTACCGGATCCTAGTCTTCCTAGGGACGTTTCCGAGTCTTTAGTCCTAGTCTAGTCTTTAACAAAGCAAGGGTTGAACTGAGCTGCACCTGAACACCTTTCCTCGAATAGGTAGAATCGCAAACCTATAAAAACAAACTCTACTCAATAAAGCCGGGGGAAGTCTCGTTGTCAAAATCTCTCATATCAGATTCAGTAGTCTCAGATTAAGTAAGGGCTCAAAGCTTTTTCCTTATAAGCTAGGGTGGGTAGAGTATGGCACGCCAGTTCTTTTCAAAAGTATTCTATGCTAAGTCTACTTAGTTAGTAGGAGCTGTCCTCTTTTTTACGAAGCTCGGGAGAGGTGGTTTCGGATAGAAGCGCCCCTTAGACAGGTCGGGGAGTTGTTACACTTATAGCCATTCAGCGACAAGAATTAATTCTAAGTTCCTATAACTAACTAGAATAACATATAGAGGGAGGTATTGAAGCTCTCCGGTCAAATACAGTTCTATTGATCAGTTTTATACTTTAGTTAAAGAGCAAAGTCGGGACGAGTCCACGAGTTAGGTTAGTAAAGCACGCCCACTTCTTGCTTTAGTACAGATTCTCATTCTCGTAGGGTTTTGTTGAAAGTCCTTGCCTAGGTAACTTGACTGATCTCATACCACTCTCTTTTACCTTCACTAAACCAAGGGCCAGAAGGGGGAGAGTCTGTAATAAAAGAGGAAGAAAGGATCCTATATCCCCTCTATCACATTAGGTGCAGGGACAGGCAGCCCCCTCTTGCTGAAGTCATTCTTTTTAACGAGACGTATACTTAAGGCGCTTTCGTAACAAGGGCTTTTCGATCGAGCTTACCGCCTATCTGAAGAGGGATTGCAAGGGCCCCCTTAGAGAAGACTAACTCCCATTTCCGAGATTTTTTATGTTTCCCATCATAAAAACCAACCTAAGAGAAACTTCAGTCGCGTCTTTGCCTACCTTTCCTTTCTTTCGTTGATTTTCCATAGTACTAGAAAGACTTTATAAAGGAAGGTTACCACTAAGTAAGATAGAGCAGCTTCCCGAGGAAAGGCCCCCTCTTCGTATGCACTCAAGGCATTACACCCCTATCCCGTTGGTAGAACCTTTCAGCCCCCCTTCCTATGGTCTCATCAATCTCCTTTCGTATGAACTGGAGTCTCATTTCTTTCTCCTTCTTTTTTCTCGTTCTCGTACTCCCAGCTCGGACACATGCATTTACCTAGGCTCAGTGCCAATTCATCCCTAAAGAAGTACAATAGGAAGCATAAATTGACGAAAAAGCCCTATTACCATATACGTATATAAGAATGAGGCAGTCTTTCTGAGGTTGACTCCGGCCTTTGCTCTTTGATTCTATTATGTCTTTGTTCTTTTTTCAATAGGAAAGGCTCTGTTTGGTTAGACTAGCTTCTCTCTGTTACGCCCTTGATTTGAATACAAAATGAGTAGAGAGAATCGACTGTCAAAATTAGGAAAGGGATATACGTATGTAAGGAGAGGATATTAGGGGAGGAATCGTGTTTATAAGGCATGCACTCGGGCGTAGGAAATGGGTTCGTTGAGAACGCTTCAGGACATGCTCCCACCCGTTCACAAAAAGTTATGCTTCGTACAGCAGGGTTCTTTGAAGGTAGAATACTTCGTAGAATGCCCTTTCTGTTAAATATAAAATATAATGAGAGCTCGGAACGAAAGCGGCTAAGTTTTTTGCGATTAATGTCTTGATCAAGGGCTTCCTTCATATGCTATCAAGGTTTCTTTTCTCTTAGGCTTGATGGACCTAGATGTAATCTTTTGTAATGTATGTTTCCAACGCCCTATATATCTAATCCAGCGCTGTTATAGGAGGATATTCTATAAGTAGTTGTAGAGTTGGTTTGATTCAATAGTCTATAATGACTCACCTCGTGATTTCCTCGAAACTATGCTTTAAAGGGGAGCCCCGAACTCAAGAAGAGTTTACAAAGAAAGAAATTTCGCGTATATTCGCAGCATTATAAACAAGCATAAGAAAGGGCGCTCCCTTTTTCTTTCGGCGCTTATTGAACTTTCATACTATAATGACGACTTGCTAGAGGTCGGGGTTAGTAAGGTTCCCGATTCAGTCGAAGGCTTTCACGCTCTAAAACTCCTATAACTAAGAGGTTTCAGAAAGACCACTGCTATAAGAAAGAGCTTTTCCAGAAGCCTATTACTCTAGCCTGCCAACATCCCATATCATTATTAGGGCGAGGTCTTACAATCCATAAGGAACTGCCCTAGTTTTTATATTAGGCCGAGGCGAGAAGTATGCCGGATCCTTTCCCTTTCTGTTCAAGAGCACATTGCAAGGGGAGATTCCCCTATTTAAGAAGCATAAGGGCAGGCAAGCATTCCCTTTTGCTTCTTCTCTTTGCCAAATGCATGTGCCCGAAAAAGAAAGAAAGTATGAGAAGAGTCTAACCAGACGCTTGCCTATCGAAAGAACAAGAATGAGTCCTTTTGAAAACTACTTGAATTTTTGTTCCTCAAGGGCATTCCCTTTTTCAGTCAGTAACCCGGTAACATCGCACAACTACTAATTAATTTCGTATGAAAGTAAAGACCAGAGCCAGCTACAGATGATACAAAAGTTCTTGCAAGTAAAGTCTCATCCTCCCCTTTCTTTTATAGTATTAAACAAGGCTTCTATCTAGGAGAGGGGGCGCTGCTTTGCCTAGTGAATTCAATTTATTGAAGCTTAGTAGTTCCTATAACTAGTAGTTCCGGTAATTAAGACCGCCCGTCCGGCAAGGGCGCCACTAATTAGAAAGAGGATTAAGCTTTCTTTTATAAAGAGAAGGAAATGTAGAATCTTACTTTCCACCCCACCCTCCTGCCCTTGGAAATGACGCGAACCTACCCCTATTGGTTGAGGGTTGAGGATCTTACGACGTATAAACGAAGTTGTTTTTTCCTTTATATGCTATGCTGTATGTCTAGCTAGCAGGTTCTTCTCAATCATACGCTTCAAGGGACAAGCCATCTACTTTCACTCCTGCTTCATCAAGGGTATCCGCTTAATCGAGCACTACTCGTCGTCTACTATAAGAAAGAGAAAAAGGCGTCAAACATAGGACCTTAAGACTTCCCCCTTTACTTTAAAAGGTTCGGTCCCTTTAAAACAGTTATGAAAATCAGCGTAGTATTAAACTCTCATTCTTAAAAGCCTCTTTATGCATCCTTGGTCACTCCAGACAGCGTGTACAAGAAAAAGAGCCAATCGTCCCTTGATCTTGCTCAAGAAAGCAGAATCATTAAAGCCTTTGTGTAGGGGCGTAGAGATGCGTGTGCCTACATATCTCATTTAATTTAATAAGATAGAAACCTCAAGTCAAGTACAAGAAAATAGAAAGAAGCCGTGAGTTGACAGGTTTCACACCTCTACGATTGACAAGACAACAGACTTAAAAATCTACTTCTCGCGGACCCCGTTGAAATGCCGATGGGGCTTTTGTAGCTAAAGCTGATTCAAAGAGGATCCTTGGAAGGAAGAGCATAACATCAAAGGTAAGAGCCACTCCGCTTGTCCGTCCCAACGAAGGTCTTAGAGTCTAAGAGCGAAATTTGCAGTTAACTCCACCCAAAGCTTTTGTTGTTGAATCGGCAAGAAAGAGAAAGAAGCCTTTAAACCTACCGGAGTAGCATGTAGGAAGAGGAGAAAGGACTCTTGCTGATGAACCCGCAATCAGATGATGAAGCACGCAACTTTTCTCTGGCGAGACGGTTACATTGCTGTGCACAAGCCCATGAACAAAAAAGAGATCCTCCTGATTGATCTGATGGAGCTCACACCCTACGACTTAGATACTACTTCCTTGTTTACTTCAGAAGGGCGGGGATGGCACAACGTCTTTTACCGGAGTCTCTCTTCTATCTGCTGGCTGTTAGGCTAGAAAATTACACGCAACCTTATATTAAGTAGCTCTTGCATGAAAGAGGGTCGGGGCGGCTTTGCTTTAGCCTTTACACTTTTCACTTCCTTCCATTCTTTTACTATTACTATAATACCGGCCTGCCTACTCTTCTTCTACATTGGAACTCTTTTCTTCGAAGACTTCTACAGCGCCCTGGTATGGTATGTGAGTGGTGGCTCTTTATTAACGTTATCTGATAAAACAGCTAGCTACTCATACAACAAGATTGTGGTAAAACTGAGAGTCTGTGAAGCTCCTTTACTTATTGACCTACTGTCTTTCTATTCTATCGGGTTGCTTAAAAAAGAGTCTTAAATATAAGATTTCCCTGTTGTTTTCTTTCCGGCGAACCCTTTATTGTGACGTGGTGATTCTTCCTATTTCAATATCTAGACGAATCCGCTTGCCCACTTAATAGGATCGTCTTTAATAGAGCTGCTATAAAGCAAATGAAGATACGGACGAACCCCCATGCTGTCTCATCGAAACCGTTGCGTAGGAAGGTGCTTTTGATGAGTTTCTAGTCTATAATAAAGAGGAGTAGCCCTCTTGTACAGTTATGGCACCGAGAAGGGAGGGGCTTTCATACCGCTGCCTGTTTAGTTAGTCTATCATCGGGGTCGGATCGAGCGTAAAAGAAAGGCGCCCGCCGCTTTCCCATCTTCCTCCTAGAAAGGGACAGTCACATACCAAGTCAAGCCATAGATATAGGAATACCGCGAGCAAGGGCTACGTGCCTTGTTTTTAAAACCCATTTTCCACTTTCTTATATTCTATTTTACCGAATGAAATCAGAGGCGCATCTCCCACGATCAGTTCCACTTACATGTGGTAAGCATCCGGTGACCTCCAATACTGACAATACTGAACCAGCCCTGCTTTTAGAATCTTAGAAAAGAGCACTCTCGCTAGAAATTTCTATTATAGAGGGCCCCCTCGACAAAAGCAAGGCTTTCTACAACAACCACTTGGATAAAGCAATAGGAAACCAGGACGAGGGGCGCGGCTTTTTACATTCGCATTTACTTGTTGACCAGAAGAGAGGAGGCCTATTCATTCTAACAAAAGGTTGCAGTCTTAGACAAGAAAGGATCCCTATAATAAGAGGGAAGGCACCGAGAAAGCTCTGGGATCTCGGCCACCACTAAAGAATCATCACATATAAAATTTCAGAAGGAAGACTCTATGAGGATGACAAAAGCATCCGCGGTAGTCGTATCGAAGAATACCCTCAGATGTAGGAAGGCTAACATAACTCGACGTTGATGAGTCCGCCGTTGATAATGAGAAAGAGGTTCATTTAAGAATCCCGTAAAAAGAAACTTATACATAAGAAGTCATACACTAGATAAGAGAAGATGGAACTTGCATATACATAAAAGAAGAGCCTGGGACAGATTGGACACAAAAAGAAGCATGGCTCGACCTTTCCTTGTTATTAGAGCCCCCTTCGAACCTCTCCCTCTCTACTTACTACTTTACATCTCCATGGGTAAGCCTTTTACTTTACTTTTTCCGGCGTTTATGTAAATTGGGCTCTTGGACGCTCTCTTTAAAAAGAATAGGGAAAAAGGGAATAAACCTTGTGGCACTTTTATGATTATGAAAAAAGAATGTTTTATAGAAGTGAAGAACCAGAAAACCTGCCCTAAGAATGTCAACGCCAAAAGAATGTTTCAATCTGTTCGCTTGTTACGGCTTCTGATCCGGCATCAATCATAAGGAAGAGGCGCACCCAGTAGGTCTGGTAGAATTTGAAGATCAAGAGGGCCATCATCCTCTATCAGTTGATCTCTGATCTTTACTTAATTCAAGTACGAGTGCTTTATCCTCGGCTAGATGCTATGCTGCGAAGGACGCCTTAACTTGCCTTTTAAAGGATATTAAGAGGAGAGCTTGAATAAAGGCAGGCAAGTCCATTTCCTGAAGAATGTGAAGCTTCTTTGTAATCAGAGCGCCACTCCTGAAGATAGAATAACCACAAGTGGACCTACCCCTCTTTCTTACTTAGAATTGTAAAAGAGGAACGAGCTTGTTTGAGATGGGTAGGAGCGATCTGGCCAATCTTCTACAAAATTGAGAAAGAAGCTGTGAATTACTCTTCTAATTGGTCGGGATGTGTTTTCGAATCATCTTTGACAGGATACCAGTCTAAAGGACAATACGCTATTAAAGTTCTTCCGGGATAGAGGGGAGAAGGTTGCCGCTCGTAAATGTAGTGCCTAAATTCTACGTTTTAGCAGCTATCATGTGTCCGGTCCTGCACTTATGCGAGCTTTTTCCTATTTCTGACTGAATATAAAAGGCTTTGGTTTTCCTCTTTACTTTCGTTAAAGATACTATACTCCATTCTTTCCTTAATCAAGCCTTGGCAGTCCTCCTAGTATTAGTGGGATGATTCCTCATTTGGTTTAACAGCTTTGACGAATTAGAAGGGGTCTCGCTTGCCTCCCTACGATTGATCAGCAAAACCCTCTTTCTTGGATTTGGCTGCTTGTGGCTTTGGTCATCTCTACTTGACGCCGCCCCCTCTCCATCATCCAACGTGTACAGTGATGGATAAAGAGAATTCTTAGACGAGAAGAAAAGGATTGATACTCGGAAAGACTGTTGTTCGAATCAAACTAAAGCAATAGACGGACCTTATCTTAGACGGAGCTTTACAGTTCCTGGTATTTAATAAGAATGTTAAGATAGGTTTTCCTAAATTAGTATGACCGAGCTCCCTTTTAGGCTTAGGTAAGGTGGATGGGTAAGAAATTGAGAGAATCTTTCTCAAGTATAGGAGGCTGGTAACTCAGTGAGGCTACTTTACCTTTTTAAAGTTTTCACGAAGTCCCCTACCTAAAAGGGGCTCGGTACCACTTTTCCTTTTCATTATTCGAAGATATCACGAGCCTAACTAATAAATAAGGGCTGTATGGCAAGCAAGGCAGGTTGCCAAGCCTCTGTCAGAAGACATGGTAGCAGTAGAAAAGTGTGCAGTAAGTCAGTCTGATTCTTCCTTCTTCCTAGTCCACCCGACAAGGCCCACACTAACATCTGCAGCACTGCTCAAATATAAAACGTTTCGAGATAAGTCTACTTAATCGGAAAAGAGGAAAAGAACTTGCCCTCTTTTAAGTCTTCAACCAGGACCCATACACCAGCTCGATGCTATACCTCACCTTGAGGAAAGCGGGATCCCTTTCCTCCATACCAAAGATAGCTGCTGTCTTGTCAATCCGCCCTTAAAACAAGAACCATCACTTTTCCAACTTCACACCTGTCTTTCACTATAGAAAGAAGACGCCAGGTGTCTCTCGTCAAAGGCGGGGAGGGGGATGGGTTCCTTTTCTCAGTTAAAAGAAGATGTCGGAACTCCTTTCTACTTCACCTGTCTTCTATAATTAACTACTCGCATACTACTTTCACAAGCTTAACTTCTCTCAATGCCTTCTATCTTCTCTTTATATAGTAGATATATATATAATACTAAGATAAAAGTCTTTCTCTCTACTACGACTTTTTCTTTCGTAGCTCCAGAGCTTACTGCTTGCCTATAAAGAGAGTGCCGTATACCTAACTATATAATTAAGGGGGAGGGTAGACCTGAGTTAGTATGCTTGTGTGCTTGTGGATTCTTAATCCTAGTGAATGGCTGCGGAACGGGTTCTTTTAATCTAATCCTACTTTGGATTTTCTCGTTAGTAGTTTGGCTCTGTTCGTTCTACTAACAAATCTAACTCTTTAGCTTTCTACTCCTAGATGTCTGTCTTATGACAACTAACTATATCCCGCCTTCTTTTAGGGCATTGGAAAGCTTTTGCATGTGAGGGATGGTTGGTATGTAAAGCCGTATTTTTACTTAAGAGCTGCGTCAAGGAGTCCTTGGGTTGGAACAAATGCAATTCCCATTACAAAGTCTATTAATCAAGCCAGTTATTTATCAAAGCGTGTTCTATAGCCTTATAACACTTCTTTAGACTAGCAGAAGAGTCCTGTTGCGGAAGCAAAGAAGCAAGATCCTTTGCATTAGGCTAGCTAGCGCTACTATAGGAAAAATCTAAGGGGGGCGGACAAAGAAGCAGCACTTAACTGCATTTTTCCCCTTTTTCAACCTCAACTCAACAAGCAAGGTCTCTCATAAAATGCTAAGAAAGTCTCTAAGGCAGCAAGCAAGGAGGAACTTCTTTTAATGATGAAAGGGGTGAGGCACCAACCAAACAAAGGATATATTTATAGTATGGGGAGGTGCCTTAACTAGACGCTACATATCTTCCTATAGTGAAGCGTGAACTCAGACTTCTACTCGAGCTTTTTTAAATCCCAAGCGCATGAAGGCTATCTCAGGAAGCCCACTACGATTCAGGGGAAGAGGAGGGGTTGAATACCATTTTGACTTAGCCGAGGCTTTACTCGTCGTAACCGCAGTCAGCCACAGAAGCCATTTCAATCGAAAAAAGAAGAAGGCTTTTTCGCTTACACCGTCCTCGCCACCAGGCATCTATTCCTTTAAGAAAGTCTTCTCTTATAACTCAATATATACAATCTGGGGTTTACACGAAAAATCTCATACGATTGGTCAATCTGCACCCTTCGGAATTGGACCTACTACTCTTATCTCACAAGCATTTTAAAAGGAAGTTGCACAGCCATATGAGCAGACGTCTCTGTCCGAACATCTCAATGTCTTCCCTCGTACAGCAACGCCCTATTGCGTTGAGCAAGCAAACAGATCACACACACCACTTAACTCTCTTTTGTTGATTGCGATGTCTACAAAAGTTTTTGATAGACGAGATAGCTTATTAGAAGATGCAAACTAGCTATATATATATATAACAAGGGATTGGCAGCACGGCCTCGCTCAGTCCACTGAGTTGCTTGAACTCCCACCCCAATAAAATCTAACTACTCCCCTTTCCTCAGTTACGGCGCGTATGTAAGGAACCCTTAACCGCGATCAACGAGTTAAATCTGTTCGTTGGAATGGCTGAATGCAAAAGGAGTAGGCTTAGCCCTTTTTTCGTTATGATTCATTACTGGATTTAGTCAAAATTAGAAGATGTGCGAGATGGATAGAATTCGGGGATAACCGGGCTTTGGTTGACTGCCCCTTTGTGGTATGGCTATCTTTCTTATTAGAACTTCTGCTTGATTTCATTCATACTTACTTGGAATTGAAACGTCTAACCGGCTTCCCGCTCAATTGCATTACATAAGGCATATAGGAACCTTCTATAGGAGTTATCCTATATATTAGGAAGAGGGGACGACTTCTGCATCACATAAGTAAGATGAAGTTTTGTCCAATGTGAATGAAAGCACATAACAAGGAGTCCTTGCTTAGAAGGAAGAAAAGACAAGTGAAAGGGACGGGAATCGGAAAGGGATATACGTATATAAAGAATGAATGTGAATCTTTGAATTTGAGTCTGCTTTCTTGAGTACGTATAAGAAAAAAGAGTTTCAATCCAAAGCAAGACAGAGGCGAGTTTTCAACAAGAAAAGCAACTCGAAATCTCTATTACCATATACGTATATAAGAATGAAGAAGTTAGATACGAGTTTAAGCCTGAAAGAGCAGAGCACAAATAGTGCGAAAAGAGACTCTTTCGGTTCTTTTGGGCCGATGAAATTGTAACGTTTTTTCAAAGTTGAAGCAAGAGAGGCTTAATTGGTTGAAATGTAAATATAGAAAGTTATATGTTTCGTGCTTTTTGCATTGATTTCGTCTTTGTTTCGCTTAAAGTTTACTCTTTTCTCGAGGAAATTGTACCTTTTCTTATTTTTCGTAAATTGAAAAAAGATAGTCGAATTACAAAGGAAAAGAAGACAAAGATCAGGGCGATCTGAAGCCAAATAGCAGTGAAAGCAGCTTGAAAGAGAGGGCCCAGAGGGGGAGAGACTGCATAGGATCGGAGGTGAATGCTGAGGTACGAGGAGAAGGCTCGACCTTAGGAGAGCGAAGCGAGGAACGACTGACAAGGACCCGAAGTGGGACTCGACTGCTTAAGGAGAGGGTGGTTACAAGCGACCGCAGGGAGATAGCCAGGACGGCCCTTTAGGGAGGAGCCTGAGGTACGAAGGTGAGGGGGGATTGACCGAGGTACGAGGATTTAATAAAGACTCGACCATAGGGAGAGGCGGTTTAGTAGAGAGGTGGAGGATTTAGGTGAAGGCTGCCAAGGAGAGGAGAATAGGTGAGATCGATAGTGAGAGGAGAGAGACTCGTCCTTGGGCGAGGTTTCTGGTATGCAGGGCGGGAGGTCTTTTTGGACTTGAACTTTTCTTATCTTTGGCAAAGAGACTCGAACGAAAGTGAGAGGATAAGGATTGGGATCGAGTGCTGTTTGCTAAGTCGAGTTCCCCTGGGAATAGGAAGCTTGAGAATAGACAAGATAAGAGTCAGCTTGATAACTTCCATACGAAAAAGACTAATATGAGGTTGAAGCAATTGGAAAAGCCAAGAGAAAACTCTATTACCACATATGTATATAAGTAGGAAGTCACAAGTTTGCGTTTGATGGTAGCTCGTCAGTCAGGGAAGATTGTAGATAGAAGTCCAATCTGAAGCTAAAGACAGGTGAAAAGAAGGATGAACTGGAAGCAGAAAAGCTCTCTTTCTGTTAGTTGGTACTTTCGATTCTTTTTCTAGGAATGCGTGAGGAAAGCATACGACTGGTAAGTCGAGTTCCCAAGCAAACTCTTCTTCTAAGTCTTCTTGAAGTGCAGAAGCTGCGTCGTTAGGTTACAAAGGGAAAAGGGCTCCGCCCCAAAGAGAGTAATCCCTGACACACATAAGGACAGATAACTAAAAGGCGAATAGAGAAAAGCACGATAAAGGAAGTAATTACAAGAAACCACAAACTCTCGCCGAGTACATAGACAAGTGATATCTTCAGCCAAAGATAAGTTCTGCGAAGTGAGGTGAGACCAAAGATTAACCTCGGGAGTGAGACAGCCCTCTTTTCTTTGAAAACCTTAAGGACAGGGAACTAAAAAAAGAATAGGCAAAAGCAAGATAAAGCAAGGCATTTCAACAAACCCATTTTTCTCGTTGATTCCATAGATCAGTCCACTCGTAAGTGTAATCTGAAGCCAAGAGAAGTCTAATCTGCAGGCAAAGGTCAGCCCGGGGAGTGAACCCTGCCTTCTTTTCTTACGTCTTGCTTCATCTTCTCTTAATGGTCCTACTCGTTCTCGCATTTCGAGCAAGCTTTTTTACGGTTTCGGGGTTACGTACGAGATCGAAAAAAGTAATGAAGCAGTGGTTAACGAGTTAGCGAAGAGCGAGCGGAGGGTGTTAATGAGTGGGCAAGAAGGAAGCGTAGGTAGACTGCAGGCAGTGAGAGCGGACCCGAGGAGCTCCTTGGGTCGGTGGTGCGATGGGGATCTACTTCTTTTTGCTCTCTTTTTCGTATAAGAAGTGAAAAAGACTTTCCTACTGGGCTATCCTATCTATCTGCTTTCCTACGTCAGCCAATTAGAACGAAACCTCAATCTTGAGTAGCGAACTATTTCTTTCTTTTTCTTATACCTTTATTTTCCAAAGAGAAGTGAAATCTGAAGAAGCATGAACTGGAAAAGGCATAAAGTCTCTCTTTCTTTAAGCTCGTAGACATCGACTCGAAAAGGAGGACAAATGCATAGAGAAGAGTAAAGTCAAGGTGGTTGGTTTGCCGCGGCCTTTTCTTCAGCTTGACATTCTTTTTTTATTGTTCCGAAGGTAGCTCATCTTCGTATTTTCCGTATTCTACTTCGCATTCTTTAGTTCAAGGAAGTCAAGTCTGAAGCACGAAGTTGAGTATAGTAGAGCAAGTTCCTGCAGGTCTGTTAGTAGTAAGTATTCCGTCGAAAGGTCACAAAAAGCATACACTAAAAGGCAAAGGAAGACACAAGACGAGATTTAAATCTTGAAGAGTGAAGCTCTTGTTCTCTTTCTTTTTATCTGCAGGTAAGACAATGAGACAAGTTCAAAAGAGAAATGCAACCCGTCCGAAGTAAGGAAAGAGTACCGACAGAAGTGTAATCCTCAGTGCAAAGTGAGTTTTAAGTAAGTCGAAAAAGCAGAAAGGGATATACGTATATAAGAATGATGAGTGTGAGCCGAATTTGATTCTGCTCGAAGAGTCTGTATTTCAAGGAGTTCTCTCCCGTTCGGATCTTCTTTTTTCCTTTTCTTTTGTTTTCTCATTACGAAAAAGGCATAATAGCAGAAATGATCACCACCTAAGAAAGGCTGCATATAAGAGGAGAGAGGCTCGCCCGAAATATGAGGAGAAGGAGGCTCTACCAAAGGTGGAGGACCCGAAGTGGTGATTTTCTCGCTCGAGCAAAGCGAGAGGGACGAAGGGCGAGAGTGAGAGGGTGAGGAGCGAGGTGGAGGTTGAAGAATGATGCCGAGGAGAGGATTTAACCTCGGCTGCTAAGTAGAGGAGAAGGAGAATAGGCTCGGATGAGGAGAGTTTACGAGGTCGACCGCAAGGGAGAAGAAAGAAGACGAGGATAAGGAGAAAAGGAGAAAGGCTCGTCCGAAGTATGAGGGCGAGGATAAGGGCTCGACCGGAGGAAGAGGAGGTGAACGCTGAAGCATGAAGTGGAGGAGGTGAAGACTGAGGTACGAGGTGGAGGACCCGGAGGTTTATAAAGACTCGACTTCAGTATGGTGGCGAGGGGAGAAAGGGACGAAGTCGAGTGTTGTTTGCTAAGTCGAGTTCCCTTGGGCAGCATAATACGAGTCAGCTTGCTAACTTCCATAAGAATGCGTTTCTGGGCTGGCTTTTCAATAAGACGAGTAAGCAGCTGGATCTAGAAGAGAAGACTAAGACGAATACGAAGGTAAAGAGTTTGCTTCCCCTTTCTCTTTGACACCCGCAAGGACAGGGTACTAAATAGCGAATAGAGAAAAGCACGATAAAGGAAGAAATTCCAATAAAGCAAAACTTTCTAGCTGAGTCCATAGACAAGTGGTTCGAAGTCAGGCAAGAGTCTAGATAGAGGTTCAACAAGACAAGAGTCAGCTGGATAACTTCCCTAGGAATACGGCTAGGAAGCTTCTGTACTTCAAGATTAAAACGCTGTATCAGAAAGTAGGGATGAAGAGAGAAAGTCAAGTTCCCTGGACACGAAGGCGAAGTTGCTGGGCTCTCTTCGTAAAAATTGGTCGAAGCCGCGGAATAGGCATCAGCTTATATTATGTCTTTTTCATAGCGAGCAAAGTCAAGAAAATCAGTGCTGCGAAGTAAGGTAAGATCCTAGATAGAGGACTCATCGGAGGGTGGAAGCAATTGGAAAAATGAAGAGAAAACTCTTTTACCATATATGTATATAAAGAAGTTAGATGCATCTGTGAGTTTGATGCTGTCTCATAAGGAAGTCTCGCTGCTTAAGAGAGAGTCTTTGAATTTGCTTTTGTTCTCCTCTTCTTTTTTAACGTAAGATGAACCGTACAAAGAAGACTAATCTTCAGCTGAAGCACTAGGAATTTACGAGAAAAGTCTCTCTTACCATATACGTATATAACAACGAAGAATCAATATGGAGTTTGGAGCTGTTCGAAGTAGCTCTATTTAATACGCAAGAAGTGGATCTCTTTTAATACCATCCGATGTGCTTGACTCTAACAGCTCTCGATTGTGCACGCACCATGTATTGGGGCTCGCCCTTTTGGCTTTCAGTCAACGACGAGTCGCGCCAGTTGACTATCAGCCTGTCGAGTTGAGTTCGTTTGGGACGGTAAAGAGTGACAACAAATAGTGAGATTGGAGTAGTAACTTGAGGCCCGGCCGTGTATAGCTCGTCGGGCGAGTTTCTACGGGCCCACTTGTGGCCCTTTAGGGGGGAGGCTGAGGCACGAAGACGAGGGGGGGTGACTGAGGTACGAGGGAATGGGGAGAGGGGGGTCTAATCTATATAGTCCAGTTAAAAGAGGCTTAAAGAAGCTCGCTTTGCTCTCTTTCTCGGGCAAGGTTTGGGGTTGTTTCTGCTAGCTGCTTTCGTGCTCTTGCTCTCTTTGGTTTTCTCCCTTTTCCTTTAACTTCTTCTTTGGTCTCTTTCTTTTTCGTATAGATTGCATTTTCCAAAGGGCAGAGTTTTTACCTGGGGCACTAGGTTTGATCTGCCACATCACTAGGAAAGGGAGAAGTTGGAGCAACTGTAAAAGTGAGGAATGTTCTCTTTCTTTGCATTGATTGTAGCTACTTTAACTTGTTCTGATTCTTTCTCTGCTGCTTTCTTTATCTGCCTTTGCCCTTTCTGCCTTTAGCATCATCCGAAAGAGAAAGAGGGGAAGCTCCGGTCTCTAAATGGTTGTTCTTGTTGGAAGTGCCCCATCTGGTGTTTAAGTGGAAAGGAGCCTCTTTGACAAACGTAAAGACAAGGAACTGAAAGTAGAAGAGCAAAAAGCAAGAATGAGAAAGTAATTCCAAGAAAGCCTTTTTTTGTTTTCTCGGTGAGTACGTACATAGATCAGTCCACTCGTCAGTCAAAGGGAAGTCGAAAGTTTGCGTTTGCTTCAGTTCGCAGAGGATGTTTTCAAGTAAGACTTCTCTTTCTTTAATGTCTTTGGTTCTCTTGCTCTCTTTCTTTAAGCCCGTACACACGAACTTTCAAAAGGAAGGACAATGAGGATAGACACAAGACGAGACCCAAATCTTTTGGACTGAAGTGCATGCTACCTCTGCTTCTTTTTCGTAGACATGCATTGGACAAAGAGAAGTTCAAAGAGGGCAGATAGAAGTTCAATCTTCAGCCAAAGCTGAGTCCACTGGTCAGTCCAATCTGAGCTTCAAGCAGCTATAAAAAGAGCGGGGAGTGAAACTTCCTTGTTAATGTAAATGGGTCTCTTTTCTCTTCTTGTTTTCAAGCTTTTCGTTCAAAAAGAACTGTAAACTTCCTATTACCATATACGTATATAAGAATTTAGAATCAAGATTGAATTCGACTCCTGCTTTGACTCTCTGATTAGTTCTTTTTCTGGTAAGAAGTCGCTCTAGTGAGAGGATAAGGGCTCGACTTCCAAGGTATAACATGACTCGAAGGTTAGTGATGAGGATCGGAGATAGTGCGAAAAGAGACTCGAGCATAGCGAGAGGAGACAGCTTTTTCTCGCTCCCACTTGGTTTTCACGTTCTTAGGCACTCTAGTCTTGGACGTTGCTCCATCCCCTTTCTCTTCTCGCTACGTTCTCTTTCTTTCTTCTTACTTTCTCTTGTACTTTAATTTGCAAAGGGTAAGAGAATGGGAGAAGCTTTTTCTTTTCCAAGATCAGTCCACTCGTCAGTCCAAGAAGATGCTGCGGGGAGGATATAGAATTGAGACTCGGCCAATCGGGAGATGCTAATCGACTGACAAGGGGATAGATAGTGCCGAAGTGGGATCCGTAGCCAAAGATCAGTGCTTCGGAGTCAGGCAAGAGTCTAGATAGAAGTCTAATCCGAAGTGGACTCGTAAGGCACAGGGAAGTCCAATCTGAAGACAAGAGAAGAGTCAGCTTCATAATTTCCCTAAGAATCAGACGAAGACGCAGGGCAAGAGTTTGCTCGTTTCTCATACGTGGGGAGAGAGATCCCTTATTAGAAGAAGCGTAAGATGAAGAAAAAGAGAGCCTACTTCCTATTCTTTTCTTGATGCATTAAAGCTTTTACCAAATACTTATATAAGAATGACGCAGCATCTTTGACTTTGAGTCCTTACTTTGCGCTCTGATTTTGCTTGAATTCGACGCTTCTTTGTTGTACTTGTATTTCTTCTCTCTTTCTTTAAATAGGAAAGTCACATCACAGTCGGGTCCAGAGAGTGCAACCTCGAGTAAGACTCGTTCCTCAAATTGGCCCTAGTTGTCTCAGCTTTCTGAAGTCTTTGTGCATATCTTAAAAAAGTGGGGCTCGACTGACAAGGGAAGGAGAGGGGAAAGAAACTCGATTGCAAAGAGAGGAGACGCGCTCTAACGTTAGTGAGAGCAATGGGAGTATCGTGCAAGGAGAGAGCATACGTTAGTAGATTGGAGATGAAAGAGATCGACCAACGGGAGAGAGGCTCGACTGTAAGGGGTGAAAGAGCGCCTGAAGTATGAAGATGAGGAGGTAGGTAACTAGACTCGAGTGAATACGAGAGGGCACGAAGTGGTATTGACTGAGGTACGAGGAGAAGGCTCGACCTTAGGGAGAGGACCCTTGTGGGACTCGACCATAGGGAGAGGGAAAGGAGAGAGGTGAAGTCCTTAGTCTGAGGGCGAGGTTCTATGGGAGCGGGCATCTACCGTTTGGATTTTCTCTTTCTTTTCTTGTTTTGGTTCGCTTAAATTGTTGCATTTTTTGAAAAGTGGAAGAAGGTAGGCTTTATTGGTTGAAAAAGTTCCCACTGGTCAGTTAGTAGTCAGCCTTCCGTCGCAAGGGAGAGTCTTGTTTTCACTCGTACAGGTCTCTTTCTTTCCTCTTCGCACTCTCCCCTTAGAAGTCTTCATCCCGCTTTGGTAAACCACCTTTGGCCGAGCTATCTCCTTCATTCTTCAGTCTTTCTTCCACTATCTCCTCTCTACTCTACTTGTCAGTATCGTCTTTATAAATCCTCATGGTCGAGTCCCACTTGGGCCTCGCCATCATACTGAAGTCGAGCATTTTCCACTTCTCTTTACTTTGCACTCTTGTCTGTTTGCGTGCTTATCTATCTCACATCTGCTCGAGCGAGAAAAGAACCACTTAGGGTCGAACTAGGCTACGCTCCTCCCGGTCGAGCTATAAATAACCTTTCTTTTTAGGGCGTATGCACGGAAACTTCCCACAACTTAGGACTTAATAAGAGAGGCTTAACCGTACTTCCTTTTGGAAATGCTTCTTCATTCTTATATACGTATATGGTAATAGAAAGAATTCAGCAATTCCAGTTCATTGCACTTGGATTTAACTTCTTTATGGGACTCACCTTTCTTTGATGCGCTATGCCTGTCTTTGGCTTCGGATTTGACTTTTCTATGCTTTAAGAATTTCACTTGGCTCTGTCTTGCTTCTCTGCTTTCTTTTGGCAAGATTTTGCAACTTTAAATTACCTCTAACGCACTCCTCTCACTAACGCTCTCCTCTCTTCAGGAGTATGGGCTCGGCTTCAGTATGAGGAAGAGGAGAGGGAAGCCGGGCTCGACTGAAAAGCACAGGGAAACTTGACTCTTTCTGCTCCTTTTAGATTGTGCTCTCTTTTGAAACTTGTCTTAAGAAGAAGCTTTCGACTCTTTACCAAACTTTCCCTTTGTTCGCTCCCGATAAACCTCTTAGTCTATGCGATCCTGAGCCGAACCCAGCCTTCTTCTCCCAGCGCTTCTCAGCCTTGGTCGAGACTTGTTAAAGAGCCTTGCCTCGAAATCTCTGCTACCTATTAAGAGGGTTGCCTTTGGAATCTCTCCTATGCGCCAACGACGGTATTTATCCTAGCGAACATAGGAGAGAGGCTCGACTGCTAAGGTGAAGGTGGTTTACCAAAGCGGGATGAAGACTTCTAAGGGGAGAGTGCGAAGTGGAATCTACTAAAAAGAGCAACATAGGCGAAGAGGTCGTTTAAGCCTCCTAAAGCTGGATTGACTCCTTGGGCATAGATTCATCCCAAGGACTGATCTTTCGTCTCTTTCTCTTTGGGAACATTTTTCACTTTTTCTCTGTAAAGCCAGAACTAAAGGTCCTTTATGGGGAGAGATCCCTACCAACGAACACGCCGAAACAAAGAAAAAGGCTCCAAACAAAGCTTGTTACTCTAGACTAGAAAGTACATAGTCCTTATGTAACTCAGGAAAAGAATGCGAGAGCAGCCATACTAAAAGAAGGAGCAGAATGGTTGTTTCAGGTCTCATTGTCTTCTTTCTTATCTACGTATATGAAGAAAGGAAAGAGATTTCTCATGTTTGGAGAAGGGTAGCGAGAGCAGAAGGCTCGAGTGCAAAGAGAGGAGAAGGAGAAAAGGCTCGACTAAAAGGAGAGAGAATCGAGTGCATACGAGAGGAGAGACAAACGAGACTCGAACGTTAGTGAGAGGAGATAGGCGTAGGTTGACGCATGAAGCCGAGGAGAGGTTCCTTGTTCTCCCCGAAGTGGTACTTTTTCCATGGGCAGAGGGCATATAAGTGGAGTTTCATTTCGCTCTTCTTCGTTTCGCGCTCGTTTCTACAAACTAGCTTTCCTCACTCTACTGTTATCGTCAAGGCAAGAGCTTGACAAGTGACATGACTCTTCTTCTTTTTTAACTAAGGCAATATGGAAGGGTACGACATAGAAGGAAGTTCTTTTCTTTCGCGAGGAGAAAAAGGGGAGGGAATCGGACCAAGCGCATTCCTTTGAGCTTTTTTAATGATATGATCGGTAAATTCTTTTTCTTTTGACGAGGCGCCTTCTTTCTCCCTTATAAGAAGAATTAGAACCTGCGGCTTTTCTTTCCTTTATTTTGACGCCCTCTCAACTGAACTGCAATAGCGCGGGATCGAGACGTACTTTACCCCAGTTCCTCTCACTATCCTTAGAGCGAGCCCTTCCTTTATTATATATATAAAAGAAGATTGCAATTGAGGTAAATTCTTCTTTCTTCATAAGGGAGGCTAGATAGATGGCTGCTTAACACATGCAAGTTGAGCGCCGGTTTTAGGCGAAAGACCCTTGATCTTAGACGCGTTGAAGCTGGTTTTACCGGTACGCCCTGCCGCTGCGTGAATTTAGTTGTTGAGAAGTCAGTCCCCTTTTGCTTTTTCCTTCCTATAGTAAAGTCAAGCAGCAGCCTTAATTTCTATTGTATACATGGCATCGTCATCGTAGTAGAAAACAGGTAGAAGCTGATTTATAGGAGGCTTTCTGCATATTATGAGTCGTAGATGGGATTATGGGAAAGCTCTCATGTTCTTTAATATGTATTAAGAATCTGACTTATTAGTTCTAATCTAATGGAAGAGCTCTCTTTTCTCGAAACCGCAGAAATGGGCCACATAGACATAAGTCAAGACTAGAGCAGCTACTTGACGAGGTGCTTGATTGGAAGTTTCCTCTTTCCCAACACATCTATTCGGCTAAAAGAGGGTAAAGTCTCTCTCCTCTCGTATGCACTCGACCTCGCTTTGCTGGAGCTAAAACAAGTCCCCTCTCGCTGCGCTCAAGCCACAAAAATAACCTTGTCCGGGTACTTCACTTCTTTCCTCTCACTTACGATCGAGGCTTTCTCCTCTTCCTCTGATCGAGCCCCATTCTATTCTATGGTCGTACTCACTCGAGCCTATCTCCTTCTTTCCTCTCTCCTCTTTTTATCTTAATCTTTTTGGGCGAGTGGTCTCTTCTCCCTGCCCTATAACAGACAGAAGAATGCCGAATAGTCAGATTCTCTCTCTTCTCACCTGTTTGTTGAGCCTAAATCCTCCCCTCTTCCTTTGGGCAAGCCTCTTTCCTCTTGTGTTTATATGCGAGATGCACTCGAGTCTCAATTCTCTATCCTCTGGTCCTTTCTTTATCCTCATCACTAACGTTCGAGCCTTTACTTGAAATTCTTCGCTACCTCGTTACCTCCCCGATCCTTGACGGTAAAAGCGAGCGGCCCTTTCTTTCTTTATAAGGTTAGAGCCTTCCGGCCTGCGCATAATGCCTCTAAGATTGGAAAAAGGTCCCAGTTTAGACCACCCGGCTCTTTCTACTCTACTACTCTGCTATAAGTCTTCGGCGAACTTTTTAAATTCTCGACGGAAACTCCTCTAGACCGACCTCTCTCCCAAGACACCACCGTCTTTCTCTTCTTAGTATTAGAATTAGAATAACGAAAACTTATTCAAGCGCTATGACTTCTATGGCGGCAGTTGGCACTAAAACTTCCTTCGCGTAATATTCAGATGATGTGATGAGACGGACGAGAGATCGCTTGCTACTCTTAGATTAATTAAGAACTTGAGATAGAAAGAGCAATCTCATTTTGTAAACAATGGACGAGAGGGTGGCTTGTTGGAGAGGTCTAACATGCCTCGCATCTAAAGCAAGGGAAAGTCAGGTCGTGCCTACCTCTTTTTCTTCTAAATAAGCCAGGTAGCTATCAACCTTCTACTCTACCTCCTCTTCCTCTGGTCGAGCTATTTAAACCTTAGCAGTCTCGTTCTTCACCCTATCCTCTCGTATTCACTCGAGTCTCAATTCCCTCTCCTCTGGGCTTTTTCTCTTTGTTTCTTTCTTGACTTTCTATGCATATGTATCCGAGTTTGCAAAGAAAACCCTACCTGTTCGATCAGCCATCTTCCTTTGGGAAAGCATCGCGTTCTTATTCAACTTGGGCAAGAGCTTGCTTCTTTTAGTCTTCTTTTTTTCCTTGTTCATAAGGCGCTTTCCTACCTTGAGAAAGAGTCTGCTATATGTGTCTCGGATGATGGCAGCTTTTTGTGAAATGGTTCCCATCCTAACTACATTAGAGGCTCTTTCTCTTTGAACAGAAGTTTTCAGTTGTTCTTTAGATCGCGTCCTTAGTGAGAGTTAATTCCTATTTTAAGAATGTACAATAGAATAGAGTAAGAAGTTGACTAGCTTGGCTGCTATGCTAAGGACGGTGCTGCGGACACTTGTAATCAGACGCCCTTGTCTTACTTAGGCTAAGCCACTTCTTTAATTAATTATATTAAGTGAAACTCTTAAAGCGAGACCCGAGCCGGTAGATTTCAGATGTAAATCACCTCTAACGCACCCCCCTCTTAAAAAATCTTTAGTGAAAGCTGCTCGCTTAAGTACAGCCTGCGGGTATGGGTCTGGCAGCCAGAGATTTATAAAGAGATTGCTTGATTCCATAGTGAGCCTTTCTTTAGTCTTAGTACCGGGCCTTCTTACATGGACTAATCTGAAACGCTACAAAGAAGTTTGACTTTCTTTGTTTGTTCATAAGGGCTGCTCATTTTTAACTTAGTTAAATAAGACTGCCTGTTGTTTCAGTTTATATCGAATCTGCCTTCGTCTTTAAATTCCATCCATCTTAATTTGTCTGAATCTTAAGAGAGCAACTTTCTCTCACTAACGATCGATCTCCCTCCGGGCTATCTCCTTCATTCTTCAGTCGCTCTTTCACCCTTAACAGTCGTCCGCCCACTGCAGGTCCTCTCGCTAACACTCTCATCCCACAAGGGTTTATCTCCTTGGCAGTCGCTACCACTGCGTGTCCTTTCAGTCGCCCTTTCACCCTCTCGTATGCGCTCTTGTCTCTTTTCTCTCTCACTCTCGCCTTCTTAATTCACTCCGGGGAGAATTTTCTGCCACTCTTTCTTGCTCAACCACTAAGTAAGCTGGAAACGGGACTTCTGTTGTAGATCGAAGGACCGGCTATCTCCAGCTAGCTCGATAGGATAGCAGCCTCAATCTAATGGAGCCAATGCCTTGGCACCTTGGACAAACAGTTGACAACTGATTCTATCTTTCCTCTACTTTCTAGTGAAGTCAGATAGGATTCGGACAAGTAATTGCTTGCTTATAAATAAGGCTGCTTCCTTCTATCTAAGAGGGCCGGACATAGATCTTGATATGCGAAGACGCCTTGAGGAAGAAGTTTTCCTTCTAGCTGCTTATCCGAAAGACTGACTCTACTACTTACTAAGAAGAGGAAGCCCTCTGCTCTCGCTCCTTGCATCTTTCTTATAACGTTGGCATGTAAGGTAAGGTGTGTTTGTATGTCATGCCGTCTTTTTAGTTAGCCCTTGGGTGGCGACGAGAGTCATCTCACGTGCCGCTTTTTGTTTCATCGAGCTTTGTGCATGCAAGTAAAGAAGAGGTTCATTGTCTAACTCTTAAGTCAGCACTTCATATTGGAAATGCATTTTTCACTTGAAGACGATTCCTTCTTTCTTTAGTTTAGTAGGCTTGTTTGCCACATCCGTATGGTTAGATTTGGCACAGTTAGTGGCATTTCTCTAAGGCTTGGTTGAGTCTGTCATCCCTCTCGGAAAATTCTTCGGCTGGAACTGCTTTTAGTTTTTCCTTGTCTTCTTCGATGAGTGAGTTTAAGAAGAAAGAGAATCTTTTTGCTCTAGTAATCATCTTCTTCAAAAGAAAGAGGACTCTCAGGTAGCAGGAGAACTTCTTCCTCAGTCTTCTGCTTCCTTTTCTTTCTGCTGCATCCATCTGAATCAAGTCATCCGTCAACCTAATTGAAGCAACTCTTCTCATATGGAATCTTTGTTGAGAAAGAGACTTGTTTGTAAATTCTTTTTTTCCACCAGCTCCCTATATTATAGGACGGAAACGCTTCATTATCAACCTCGGTTTCATCAGGAAGTTCTTCAACTACATATACTAGTGTTATCATAGAAGAGGCCATCTATAGTCTTCAATCAAGAGAACTTCCTACTTCTCCTTTTTTCCTCTCGTAGAGTGCGTTCAGAGGAGACTTCTTTCTAGTCTTTGAAGCTGCTAGAGAATTCCCATTAATTTATGATCTTTAAAAGAAAGAAGGAAAGACTTAATAAGCTGAGGATTTTCGAAGAAGTAAGCGCTCGCTTTATGGTATGTCACTGCGGATTTCATTCTTCTTTTTAAATTGCTACAGTTGAAAAGGACTTCGATCTTATACCTGCTTTTTTCATTTGATTTCGAGGCCAACCCCCATCCTTGACAGTCTTTCTTCACAGCGAATAGCCGCGCTCCTCTTTTCTTACTTTGGCATAAGGAGCAAACCAAAGCAAACTAAAAAAGCATCCTTAGTCACTCACTCTTTTTTGCTTTTTCTCATGGGACGAGTGGAAAGACGTAGAAAGGTTTTCTCAGAAAAGACAGCTACCTACTAATGGGAGTTCCTACCAGTAGCAGAATCCACTGACGCGCTCCTTGCTAAAGTTTTCTAAGCCCCTCTCTCTGGCTTCTTTCTTTGTCTACTCTTCCTTTTTCTTTTAGAGAGCCCGCCTTCTTCAACCAAATGACTAGCTGCCTTCGAGTCTACCAATAGCAAGTTAGGAAAATGATGCACTAGCGTCGATGTCAACAAAAGAATGCCGCCCTATCCACAGGAAACTCCCAACTCTCTTATCTTATAAGCTAAGATGTGTGCCTCATGAGCAGCTACTCGAGTGAAAACCTGCTGCTTTATATGAAGTTTGCAGATAAAAAGTTCGTATAGCTGCTACCTCTGAGAATCGCTATCTCACTGCTTTCCGTGGGATCTTAAAACTTTCTTCTTAAATCTTCTACGGTATGCAAAGAAAGAAAAGAAAGTCCTTTATCCTCACGCGCGCGCGTACTATATATGTATGTGCTCGCGTCGATTGAAGAAAGAGGAGAAGAGGAGGAAAAAGGCTCGACTAGAAGAAGGGGGCTCACTTGAGGGACGAAAGGACACTTGTGGAAGCGACTGCTAAGGAGGATATAGAGAGGAGTTAGGCTCGACTGACAAGGAGAGGACACGGAGTGGTAGCGACTGCCAAAGAGATAAACCCTTGTGGGACTCGACTGACAAGGAGAGGGATGAGACTAGAAGGAGAAAGGTGAGACTGCCAGGGAGAGGAGATAGGGACGAGACTGAAAGGAGAAGAGGCTCCGCTTCAGTACGAAGGAGAAAGAACTTGAGCCCAAAATATTGAGGGTTCGTTGGACAGCGTAGATTGCAAAGAGAAGAAGAGAGTGCATACGATAAAGAGAGCAGAATAAGGATAAGCAAACTTCTCTAATAAGTACGTTGAAAACAATTAGGGCGTTACACTTGCCAAAAAAATACAAAAATTTAAGCGACAAAAATGCAACAAAAGACAAAGGATCGGACACAACAATCCGGGAGAGAAAGTGCCAACAAACAAGAAAGAGATAATACAAACAAGCGAAAAAAGCACAAAAGTTAAAGTCCAAAACTCGGTATCCTCCGGAGATCACGCCCCACAGAAAAACTCTCTCCTCTCGCTATGCTCGAGTCTCTTTTCGCACTATCTCCTCTACTTGGAAGTCGCTCTAGTCTCACTGCTCCCACTAACCTTAGAACTCAACTCTTTCCACTAAGGTGTCACTCTCTAGCTTTCCAAATGAACTCTACTCTGCAGGCTTATAGTCCACTTTCACGCCCGACACGCCTAACAATCAAGCGAGTGACCGGGCCTCTTCTAGAGTAAGTGAGAAGTCGAGGAAATTAGGAGGCTCCGCTGAGGTACGAAGTGGAGGGCTGTTAGAGTAAAGCACATTGGAACGTATTAAATAGAGAGGCTTCTTGCGTTAAAAAAGAAGAGCCAAAGACGGAGCCGCACTCATAAATCAAGCATCGGTGTTATATACGTATATGGTAAGAGAGACTTTTCGCTTAATTTAGGCTTACGATTGCACTTGTTTTCTCTTCATTTTTCCAATTGCTTGAACTTAATCTTGCACACATCTAGGGATCGGACTGACCCTAGGAAATTTCATGTCGACGAGGGTGAAATTAAAGTACGCTAGGAAGCATGAACTCGTCTATTCAAGATTGACCCTGCCTCTTCGAATTAGACAGCCTAGACAGAAGAGAGAAAGCGATGAGACTGAGAAGTCAAGGAAAGAGAGTCGACTAAATTGGTGGAAATGTTATCCCCCCTGTGCATACGTCAGACCTCTCGCTTTTCGCACCCCTACCCTCTTACCAGACTGCATAGTCAACTCCCACGATTCGCGCGCCAGCATTATGCTGTGGTCAATCTCCTCTTATACCGATAAGTAAGAAGTCGAGTGCAGCTAGAACAAAGACAAGATGCAAAAAGAGAAAGCTCAAAAAACAAAGAGAAAAAGCAGGAGTCGAATTCATTAAACCTCAAAACCTGTTATATACGTATATGCTTTAGAAAAGTTTCAAGCAAGTTGAAAGCCTCTGTGCTGCCTCTCCGTAGGCTTAAGCCTGGTACCACGTAGACTGAGAGAAAGAAGGAGTCGAACTCTCACTTTCTTCTAAACGATTATATACGTATATCCCCTTCCGATCCTCGCCTTCCTTTGTCAGACGAGCCTTCTCCTCTACTTGCCAGTCTTCTCCCCGTCTCCTTTTAGTCGCCCCCGTTTCTCTCGCCTACGGGCCCTTATTTTCCAGTTGATTGGACTTGCCTTTGGACTGAAGATTGGACTGACGAGCAGAGTTACTCTCCCCACACAAGCTGCTTTGGCTGACGAGGGGACTCCTCTTTGGAAAATCAAGGTGTACCAAAAAGAACGAGAAAAACACAGGGTCTTGGAATTACTCGCTTTTGCTTGCTTTTGTCGATTCTATTCTAAGTTCCCTGTCCTTACATGTGCCAAAGAAAAGAAAAAGGAAGCAAACTCATTCTTTCGACTTTCTACTTATATACATATATGCTAAAAAAGAATTTAAAGCAAGTTGGCTGGACTACCCCTTTTCAAGTTGATGGGCCCGAGAAAGAAAGAAGCTAGTCTAACTGAACTCATGCATTCCTACAGAAAGAATCAGCATATAAAGAAAAAAAGAATGAGCACTTTGCTAAACTTATGTACTTTTTCATTTAAACCAATTAAGAAAAGAGGACAAAGAAAGAGAAAAAACACAAGTAACCATTCAAACAAGTAAAGTCAGAATGCAACGAATAACATGCCCATCATATTCCTCTTTCAGTTAGGAAGCAGCTTCCTCAGTTTAAAAAAGAAGTGGGAAAGGCTGACAATCAGATAAAAATGTCCTAGGTTTTCCTTCTTTATTGAAAAGTGCTTCTGAGAAAAGAGAAGAATCTAATAGG
This sequence comes from Silene conica, assembly GCA_029255685.2. Lineage (NCBI taxonomy): Eukaryota > Viridiplantae > Streptophyta > Magnoliopsida > Caryophyllales > Caryophyllaceae > Silene > Silene conica. Next base: position 368,800 of record JAQQAY020000114.1, read on the forward strand.
ATGGGTATTCCCCTTGAAGAATGCCTGCCAAGCAGATAAGGTAGAGTAGAGAGGTCGATTTACCATAGGAAAAAGGCTCGAGTTCATACAAACGAGAGGCGAAAGAGATGAGACTCGACTGAGAAGGCACGGAGTGTTATTAACGAGAGGAAAAAGAGGCTCTGCCGAAGTATGAGGTGGAGGGGCCGCAGTCTGCCAAAGGAAGAAGAGAAGACCGCGGCAAGGAAAGAAGAGAGAGCCATAGGTGCTTGAAGAATGCCCCCTTTAGTCCAGTTGTTTCGTCTTGTCCTGTCTTCAGATGCCGTTGTCTCTTTCGGAAACAGTTATGATGGGTTGACTTCCTTGTCACAGCTTCCCTCTTTATGAGTAGGCTAGGGAGTACCTTCTTACGATTTCACTTCTTTAGGGATTACTCTCCTTGGTACTAACCCTTTCCTGTTGATGGGTCCGATAAAGTTCGAGAACGAGGAAAAAGACGAGACTTCTAAGTAAGTAGAGAGGTTACGAGGTCGAACGTTAGCCCGAGGAAAGAAGACAAGGCTCTACTGATAAGAAGAGGAGAAGACTCCTCTTTTCCTTAAAGGGGAGGACACAAAGAAGTGGGATCAACTGCAAAGAAAGGGGAGAAGCCTAAGGTGATGAATCGCTCGACTAAAAGGAGAAGGAGAAAAGGCTCGAGCGTTAGTGATGGGGAGAGAAGCCTAAGGGATGAGAGGTACCGAGAGGATTTCTAAAGACGAGACAGATAAGTAGAGTAGAAAGGAGCATAACCTGTTGTTCGACCCGAAGCGGTACTCATATCCTTTAACCTCAGAGCAGCGTAACCCCACAAATTTAGTCTGATTGTGACATCTTATCTTGTGCTTCCCCTTGACTTCCTTTAATGAGCCATTCCTTAAAGTAAACCTTTTTGCAGCTTTACATGCCTAGTCTGAGCAAGCTTTCTTCTTAGTAGGAAATGTTGAAAGGGAAGCCCTTGTCTTGTAAAATGATTCCAACATAGCTTAGAAGACCAAAAAAGCTTCTTGGTAAGATAATTATATTGGGGGGATCGGATACCTTAGGTCTCCTCACTAGGGATTTCAGCCTTTCTTCTTCAACTATGCTTTGGGGAAACTGGCGCATGAACCTCTGCGATCAATTTGACTTTTCGACTTGCTTTCACTTGTACTTTCTTAAGCAGCGATCCAACCAAAACCTCCTTCGGAGCAAGGCTCAAACCCACGCTGTCTTATATATGTATAACCCTTTACTGGTTTTCAAGTTACTTTCACTTCACCTTGCACCTCTTTGTCTAGGGAAAGCTTGACTTTGCACATTCTCTTACCTTTAACTGTTTGTTGATGTGTACGAAAAAGAAAGAGAGAGCAAGCTCCTTCTCTAGGGACGCTGGCTTTGCATATAAAGAAAGTAAGACGGAAAGTTCGAAAGGAAAGAGGCGTAGGTTGAGGCATCAAGAAGAAGATCATTTATGCATCGTTCGACCCTAGGTGGTTACGACTGGGAAGGGCCTGCAGTGGAGATTTATAGCTCGAGCAAAGCAAAGATGGGGGAAGACTAGAGGGGGGGGGTAAGGCCTTCAGTATGAGGAAGAGGAGGTAGCTTAAGTAAGTGCTCGACCAAAGGTAGAGGGGATTCGGCTCGACTGCCAAGAAGAGGAGAATAGGCTCACTTGAGTGAGGTACGAATAAGAACCAAAACTTTAGCACCGGAGGTCAACTGCGAAAAAAACAAAATGACTCATGCCCTGCAACCCGCGCCATCGTAACTCTCGCTAACACTTGACCTCGTAAACTCTCCTCAGAAAATCCCACTTCGTGCTTTCTATCCCCTTGGCAGTCGATTCTCATTCTTCTCCTCTCGTATTCACTCGAGTCTCGTTTCTATCTCCTTAACGGTTGAGCCTACCACTTCTCACAAACGCGTGATCCCATTAGCTTTCCCCATGCCTTGTTCTCTCCTAGACCGCAGCAAAGTAGACTCACATGCCTCGCACTCCCGATATAAGGTGTCAAGACCCCTCCAACTCGTACCTCAGTAGAGCCTCCTAATTTCCTTTCTTGCTGCAGTATTCGCCTCCTCTCACTAACGTTCGAGCCCTTTCTCCCCCCTCTCGTACCTCAAGGTTTAAATAGCTCGAGAGAGGAAGCCTTTCTCCCAATTCCCTCTTACTAGGGTCACAATAATAAGCCAAGTGCTCTTGGATCAAGAGAAAGACATAAGAAAAGAAGAAAGCACAAAATGCAAGATAAGATAGAAGAAACAAAGAGCAAAGAAAAAGACAAAGATATAATAGAATCAGAGATCCAAGTACGTAGTTGCTTTTGGAAATCAAGCCTCGATCTTATATACGTATATGGTAATAGAAACTTTTAAGCAATTCTTGTTGAAAAACTTGGCTTGTTGATTCGACTTTGCTGTGCTTGAAGAATTGGACTTTGCTATGTCTGTCTTGCTCTCTTCTATCCTTAGTTTGCTTACTTTTTTGTAAATGTAAATAAAAAAGCATATTATATGGCTTAATTTCTCCTCATTTTCGACTTGCTTTCCGATTGAACTGACGATTACACTCCTATCTCTACGCTTTCTCTCTCTGCTGAGCATACATCAAAATCAAACTGCTGCAAAACTTCTTATATATGTATATACATTAGATCATACAGTTGCAAGTTCAAAGAAGATAGAAAAAGACAAAGAAAGAGAACATGAACTTCACTACTCAAGATTTAGGTTTCCTCTTGTGTCTTCCTTCTTATTGGACGAAGTTTTAAAGAGGTCTAAGAGGACTCGCCTGCTAAGAGAGAGGCCCTATGGGAGGAGACTGACAAGGAGAGGTCTGAGAGGGCGTAGATTGAAAAGAGAGGGAAAAGGAGAAAGAAAAGGCTCGACCAAGGGGATAGGCCTAGAGGTGGGGATTGACCGAGGTACGAGGATTTAATAAAGACTCGACCGTAGGGAGAGGGAGAGGGGGTGAATACTGAAGCATGAAGTGGAGGAGAAAAGGCGTGAACGTTAGTGAGAGGACCCAAGTGGGACTCGACTGTAAAGGATAGGGAGATGGAGGGGTAATTAACACATAAATCCCTATTACCATATACGTATATAAGAAGTTTTCTGAATCTGATGAGTAAGATCCTGTCCGATAAGAAAGGGAGGGAAAGCTCTTTTTTTGCATTAGGAGCCAAGAGCTGGGCTAGACCAAAGTACATCTAGGTAGCCGCCACGAGTGCCCGAGAGAACATCTAGGCTAGGAGGCTGTACTGAAATATGCCATTTTCCTTTGTTTTATATGTTCGAACTCGCTGCTTGTATAGGTCTTACTACTGGCGGTGGTATTTAATAAAGCATGTCTAGGAAAGGTCTAAAGTATAAACTGAGCTGTATGGTGCAAGTTTAGTCCTACAGAGATGTCTGGTTGGTTGAGGTTCCTTTAGTTCATAGGGGTATGGGTCGAAAGAAAAAGGCCACCACTATGACAAATCCAGGCGGAAGCAAGCTCGTGTTTTAATCGAATTGGGAAAAGTTACAATTTTCCATATAAAGTACGAGGAACTTTACAAGCATCTCCTTTACCCCCCCCCTATGCAAATAAATTTTAATCTTTCTTCTATAAACAAAAGAAGGCAACAGCCAGAAAAACATCTGCTATTGTGAAGTACCAGATTAATAGCAAGGCTAGGTCAGTAAGATCCGCACATTCTTCGCTTCAATCAAGTCATCTCGGGACGCATCTCGTGGTTTTCTTTTTGTCGATGTGATATCATTTGTCATATATAAGGTAAGGCAGGGATTACGCGATTAGAAAGCGCGAGTCTCTAACTAAATAGGACAGACCTTGCAACCGGGCACTTCTTAACAAGGCGTGCTGAAAAGTGCAAGACAAGAGTAAAGTATGAGATTGTTCTTTTTTTAAAGCAGGTTAACGAAGAGATCAAGCTTCGTCGGATAAAAGCCCTTGGGAGCGCCTAAGATGAACATGTCTTTTGGGCCTATACTTGTTAGTCGAGTCTAATTGATCTCTCCTTTCATCAGAAGCTAGGAGTAAGTAGAGGCGAGATTGAGCCGATCTACTATCTACTAAACAAGAGGGGTATTGAATGACTCTACTGTTATAGATAGGTATAGAAGGATCTCCGCAGGTACGAAGAAAGGGCGGGGGAAGAGAGAAAAGGCTCACATATAAAGAAAGGAGAGCGAGAAGAAGGAAGAGAGACCCGCTTTTTCTGTTGCCAATATATAATATATATGGTTATATCTGAACAGGGCTCGGAAAGTATACCCACAGAGGTGTGAAACTCTCGGGTTAAAGCTCTGCTGTGAAATGAGTTCGGTTGGTAAAAGAGGTTAACTTTCTCCCTTTCTCCACGACCATCTTGCTATTCTATAAGCGCAGGCCCGAGGATATATAAATGTAAGTAGACCGGCTCTCCTACCCTTCCTACTCTCTCTACACCTGCCCCGACTTTCTTTATCCTTCTTTGTTTAGGAAATAAATCTTTAACTCATTATAAAGATTATATACGTTCTATCTAAATTATGGCGTATTCTCTTTGAATTCACCTGGCATTTTAATTTATCTTTGAGAAAAGCTTTTCCTAAACCTATCAGTCCAAAAGTGTACTCTCCTTTTTCCGTTGGCTGGAGCTATCTAATGCTTCTTTTTCTTTCTTTAGAATGCAATGCCTATACATGTCTGTCTACCTTAGACGAGAAAAGGGTGCGCTGCGATGATATGCCCCTAAACGAAAAAGACCCTGCTTCGCTTACATAATACGACGAGTTATTAAACTCATAATTTTGAAAAGTTTAAAACAAATGAGGCTGCTCCTGCTGCTAGTATGATTCTCCACCAAAGATTTACGCCAAGCATAACCAACCACAAGACATAGGAGCTTCTGCTTATAAGACAAGAAAGGTATGAAGACTGGGGTAAAGAGTGCTCGATCAAGGAGAGGGATCGCGTGAACTGTAAAGGAGAAAGACTCGAACATAGCGACGAGGACGACCAAAAGTGGTGATGAAAGAGAGCTCGACCAGAAAATTTAGAAAGACTCGACTGAGAAGGAGAGAGGGACGAGACGGAAAAAGAGAGGAGACTGGAGTATGAAGGAAATAGGTTTTAAGTGCTCGACCGGCGGGTGAGGGGTGGTTTACCTAGATAAAGATAAGATAATTAGGGCAGTTTACTGAGAAGCTTTAACTGTGTGGCGAAGCAATCCATTAACTTATTCGTATGTAAGGATGGGAACGGGCAAACAAACCTGAGGGGCTGGCTGAGAATAAGGCTAGTTCTTACGAAGCTTTTTCTTCTTTCGCACTTTAATTACACTATGTTGTGCTATATGCTTGCCAAGGATCTTTTATTGGGCCGGATAAATCGGGTGATTCTATCTTTCAAAGAAATTCTTACGCTTTTCTATCAGAGATGTCTGACCTCCCTTTACGTTTTAAGTAGCTTTAGGTGCGCCTACTTCACACAGGTCCAATCTGAGGATCAAACACCTTCTCTCCCAAGCCCTCTTATATTTCAATCAGCCTACTCCATTGGAAGTGGTTCCTACTAGTAAAAGTGTTATGATGCTAATGCTAAGGTTTTTCATGTAGCTTTGGAGCTCTGTTGCGCCAGACCCTATGACCTATGATAAGAGAATGTTAGAACGAGATTAAAGGCGACAGTCTGCCCAGACCCGGATATGTTTTAAATTCCAAACGCAGTCCTGTGCTTTCAGACCAGAGATGATCACTCCAAAGATGCAAATTTAACTGAAACAGCAAAAAGAGCCTCTACGATTTGGTACGTTTGCTGATTCTTTTCGAAGGAAGGCAGGCGCATGAATAATCATATGAGGTACGATATCCATCGCTTTACCGGAGTCTGACTTAAACTTAAGACAAAGAAAAAGGAAAGGTAGAAGCTAAACCCCGCACAAACGTAATAGGAAGAAGGAACCTTCGAACAAGACATAGGACCTAAAAATAGGATCCCTTTGACTCAACTTACACGTATTCGCCCACTTACTACGCTATCCCCTGATTAGCATCTTCGTGCCGCACGCCCTCGTGTAACATCCCACGTGAGCCCCATGCCTTTGCTTGCTGGGCAGTCAGTCACACTACCAATATCGACCAAGCGCTCCTCTCAAACACGGCCGGCCCCGGTTTACATTTCGTCTCAATCAGCCTAAGAACCTCTTCCTACTTACTGCCCTTCCTTATTCTGCCCCTCGTGAGTTCGCAAAAAGCTTTGTCTGTCTTTGTTTACTTCTGCTGATGCCTAAAGACAAGCTCTCTTTTCTTCAAATGGGTGCCCTTGTTGTTAACTTATCCCAAAAAACTTACGGACTTTACTTGGCTGAGACTTTTATATCTTTCCCTGGAACAAGAACTTCCTAGGTCTGTTGTTTTGTTTCTTCTAGGCATTGGGTGATTGTCAGCTTGCTAAGATCCTACTATATACAAAGCCTTCTACTTTACTCAAAACGAATCTTCCCTGCTGGTGTATGCATACTTGCTTTCTTTTGCACCAACGCTGCTAGATTATATAGTAACCTAACTTTTTAGGGGCGTTCTAAACCCAACTCGCGTACGTGCCCTTGGAATTTTCTTCTTAAACGTCCTATTTAACCACCCAAACCTTCCTTGTTGTGAGGGCGGAGCATGCTAAGATGATTCCTCTGTTTACTGGGATCAGTCCTCTTGAAGTAGTCTTAAAGCAAGCTATATAAAAGAGGGCCCTTCTCCTAAATACGATGCGTGTGCCATCCTCTCCTTCTAGTCGAGCTTCTTCTAGATCGCGAAATTCTCTCAGAACTGGATTTCCTTACACCGAGGCATACACTTTTTCTTTGTGCTTTAACCCTTTAATCTGTCCCATTCTGCCGGGCTAGAAAGAAAAGTTGACGAGATTTTTTGCTTGCCCCTTGCTTTAAGGCGATAGGAAACGAGTAAGATGTTGACGAGCAGTGTGTGTAGTCCTTTTTATATAGTAAGGGGCGATAGCGGTCTGCAACCCGCTTCCCTCGACCGAAATTGAGAAGGCTCTTCCAAGCGAGGATACTTTCTTCTTTCTTTATAGGGACTTGCCCTCTTCTCTTAGAAATTGAAGTTAGAAGCTCAGCACTCTCCCTCTCAGTGATCGGTTTTCTACTTTTCAGTTTGATCCTAGTTATGTTACAAGAAAGGAGCTCTTTTAATAAATAGGTAGGCATATAATGGAATTTTGTCTTGTTCGTCCCATGATCAGAGTGTAAAGTGTAAAAGGGGCGGATCGTCGGAACTAGCATTTACTATGTCTTTACCTCTCACGCCCACCCTCCTTTGTGTCCTTCTTCCCTTTCTATTTCGTAGACATGCCTTAGCTGGAAGTAAGGGGGCGGGACTGCAGATCTTACATAGTCGTCCTATATTTCTTTAGATTAGTAAATTTAGTTAAAGTAGTCTAGTCGGATGGGATCCTCGTTACCATTTACGTTAGCGGCAGTTTAGTCACAATCATCAGCTAATAAAGAAGAGCGATCCCCTATACTAGGTTGTATGAGCCAGAGGATCTCTTTCACGTCGCCCAACCCCTACGAGGGCCTCTCGAGTAGTGCGTGCCTTACTCTCTTCAAAATTAATGAATTCCAGCTAAAAAGAAGAAAGACAGGGTCAGATCGTGTTGGATCATGTCTGAAAGTTTACTACAAAGAGTGACATCTATATAAAATAAAGCCTGTTACTAAGAACTCGCCCATCGCATGCATATGCCCCAAATGTTTCATTCTCCCGTTTACCACGTACCTTAACATGCTATATAAAGAAGAGGACTTCTAAATACCTGGATACTTTACTCTTTTATGACATCCGGCTAGCCACAAGACCCCCTGGGTATAAGTGGGGGCAGATAGAGAGAGAGGAGAGATGGATTAATTCTTTGAAAAGCTGTCTCAGCAGTAGGCATGGCACATGGAAGAAGGAGGTGAGTCAATTGCTTGAAGGTGCTTTCTTCTATATCCGGTGTCAAAACTTCATCAGACATAAGAAGACTGAGGAAAAGGGAAAACCAAGGACGCGGCATTTGCTTATTTACCTAAGAAGTTGAATAGGGCGAAATCCCTACAATTTGGTTGGAAAAAGGGATCCCTACTTTACTTATATAGAGGATAAAGGCTCTAGGACTTTCTAATTGTATAAGGAAGAAGAAGTACGAACTTCTAAGAATCAATCCTTAGATTAGTCATTATTTGACAGGTTAAAGAAATATAAAAAGCATTTAAGCCGCCTCTTCGACTTAGATTAAAAGATAGGCTTTGAGGATCATGGGTCTTTATACGAAGTGAAATTAATTGACTCCTTAAAAGTAGAAAAAGGCTAATCGCAAGCGTGCTGCCTGAAAAGAGAAGACCTGAATCCAATTTTATAGGCACCGGAGTTTTGTGTAGAAGAGAGAGATAGGTCAGCTCCTGGTGTGTTTAATGGGACATGCTTTGAGTCTGTCAAGAGTGAAGTGGGAGATGCAAGCTTGCAAGAATAAAGCCTTTTGGGCGGGTGCGCTGCTGACTCTCCTATTAAGCTTAGGTCAAATTACCCTTTCCTTTTCGTTGGGGGTAAAGACAGGAGTCTAATACGTGGAGTTGGACAAGCTCGTTTCGACTAAGGAGAGTTGCTCCTAAAGCGGGGTGGAAAGAAGAGGGCTCGTTGTCGTTATGCTTTCGTCAAGAAACCTTCGAGATGCTTGTTTGCGTATATTAGGAATTGCTAGCACGCAGGGTGAGTAAAGTCTTTTGTCCAGGGGGAGGTCCCTCTGGAAGAGAGGCGGCTCGCGTAGAATGCGAAACAGGCTCACATCAGAATTACACTTATAAAAGAAAAAGAATATAAGGGGATCGGTGCTTAAATTCATTGAACCAACTGCTCCGTCGTTATCTGACTCTTGAATTTAAGACGTATGATTCGCCCTTTACTTTATCGTTATGAGGAATACCACTCGTTGAAGGGCATGGGTGCATAGGAATATATCCACTTTGAAACTTAAAATAGAATGGAATTAAAGAAGAATTCTTGGAAGGATAAAAGGCCTATTAGCCCGTCGTATACTAACTACTAGCTTACGCTTTCATAGAATATAAAGGAGGCCCCTCTATATCTTAAAGGTGAGTCTCTAGCCTAGATTGCTAAGTTCTAGATATAGAAGGTAAAGGCTGCTCTTACATAAGATCAAGCTTAACTCAAGACTCATACTACTAACTACGAAAAGCGTTTCAACGGGGCTTTTTCGAAAAGGCTCTTCTAAGCAAGCTTGGGGATGGAGCATCTACTACATGTATACTAACGACTACTTACTATCGTTCACTTCAAGAGTTCCTTCTTGCTACAAAGATTCGTTGGCAAGTGGTACACCTAGAAGTGCCCCTATAGTATACGTACCCATGTAATTAAAATACGATTAAGAGTACAAGGGGTTTTTGTTTGTACGAACTTCTAACTTACACAAAGTGCCTTTAACTCACTCACTTCTAGTCCCCAGGCTTTTTACAACGAAAGAAAAGAATCGACAAAGGGTCGCTGGTTTGACTTGTACTCTTACGTGGGATCTTGTATAGAGAGCCCCTCCAGATAATAAGACAGATATGATGTCAGATCATTTAAAAAAGCTTCCTCCTCTAATGCTGCTGAGGTGGATAACCGGAAAGTTTCTAAAACGAGAATTAAAAAAGAAGTCTATAAAAAAGGGGTAGACAGACTCTTTGTTGAATGTGCTTTTACTCTATACTATAGAAGTTGTTATTACATGAGTTCAGTAGAGGCCAAGGGGAGAGCTATACCACGGGGCGATCTATCCATCCGACAAGAGAATTCCGATCTCCTACAAAGGAGGCAGTGCGCGCATCTCATCCAATAGAGTCCTCGTGGAAGCAAGAGGGAGAGGTTCTTATCTTTCTCGAGCCGAGAGCCCGCCCAAACTATTCCCCCTGATCTGCTGCTATATAAAAAGAAGTACCGCTCTAATCTTCTAACCACCCTCCCTCTAACTCAATGAAGAAAGGATAAAGAATACCAAGTTCATCAACCCATTTGGTTTTGTTAAGAAGGTCTTACTTACTATAATGAGAATGAATATAATGTATAAGAAGGATTACGGCTTTCAATGAATTAAACCCCTGCTTCTCTTAAGAAAAAGAAGATTTTGGAAAGAATCGAAGCCTGAGGAACTCCTTTAACGAAGCGACGGCTCCTGCTATTGAAGAACCACCCATACTACTAGGCGGGACCTGAAATAAGGGAAGCGTCAGTCCCATTTAACTAAGGTGAGGTATGATGAACCTAGGGGCAAGCTCTTGAGGTTGACTAATATAGTTCCTTCCGGAGGTACTTGGCTTTACGTTGGTGAATACTCCATTAGAATTCACTAATAAAGAATACTGTGAAATAACACAAACCCATACTTTTCCCTTGTAACTGGACTTAGAAGTCAGTCGTCAAATGCGAAATCTCGTGTCATATTTTGTCCGTGTGTTTAGGGACCTTTCCTAATTGTTGTTAAGCCGGTTTGCTTTGCCGCATCTATTCCTTGGGCAGTAAGCTGGGATCAAGGGCTCTTTGTTAAAGTCAAGAAAGATATTGAGTTTTTTATTACGCTCCACTCTCACTACCTGTTACCATTCGGCTCTTATAATAGAGTATAGATACACCTTCCGCTGTATTCTCCATATGTCAAGCAAGCGCCACTCTTCTCCTCCTGGTTTTCAGAAAGCAAGTCTTTCTTATTAGAAGCGCCCTTACTGTTGCATCGATCTGAATGAAGTGAAGAAGAGATATTATCTTGGCCAGTTGAATTAATGCCTACTGCTGCTGTTGTACTTGAAGAACTTAATGATCAAAACAAGGATCTTATTTATACTACCGAGTTCGCCCTTTTTACTCGCTCTCTTAGTTAGATAAGCTATGCTTCGTTTGCTCTATTCTTAGAGATTCGGGAGTGGTGCTCTATCTGAGCCCCTGAGATGAGTAGGGCATTCTTCTCGTATATAACAGCAAAAGCGAGGGGCGTGCTTATATGCGGGGTTAATGAGACCAGTCTTCTTCATGGAAACCAAAGGAATCCAACGAACGAACTTTCCAGCTGCTTTCGTCTTAAGCTTGCGGCTTGTTTATGTAGTAGTTTAGTAATGTCTGACCGAGCTATCTGACAGATAGGGCAGAAGTTGTCAATCTCTGGGATGGATTTTCCACCCTTAACTGAAGGATCGGCCCAATCACTCACTCCGTAGAAAGGCATAAAAGAGGGAAGCTGTTAGACGCGAAGAGGATCTATTTAGTATGTTTCCGCCCCTTTTTCTTTTATGGATGACGATAGCAACGGGCTCTACATCTAAGCGTAAAGGATATTCGATGGTAAGTTCTTGGCTCTTGCTTACTCAGATAGAACTTCTCTTACTTATACTGATGCTACTAAAGGATTGAGGGGAGAGAGTTTTAAATGTTAATTTGATTAGAAAGACCGCCCTCATTATTCTAATTTTGAATAATAAAGAGAGTAATTATAGGCCGAGACCCCCTTCTAATTCTATTTTCGCATGACAAGGAGCTTCTTCCCTACCCCGCTTGAAACTTGTACGATGTATGCGAGCCGATGATATAACTCCTCCTTTTTATTTATTAAAAGCAGGTGCTTTCTTCCACTTCCTAGTAGAGATAAAGGAGGTTCCCATTTTGCTTTTTTCTTTTTGTTGTAGTAGAAAGTCCCCTTTTCTAATCTTAGACAAGTACGCGGGTTGCGGAATAAAGAGAGTGAAACTTGTCGGTCACACTTCAATGAATTAGGCGGGTATAAGAAAGTGGCAAGTCACAAGAAAAAGGAACGGGGAAGTTTTCGTAAAGTACATATGGGAAGGATAAGAGGAAGCCCTTTGTGTTAGTATCTAAGAGATGGTAAAGCTGCCTATTTATATGCTTTTAGAGAAATAGAAAAATCTTATGCACGAGGTTACCTTTCTTTACTAAGCTATGACTTAGAGAACCTATGAGAAGCTTTTTCTTCTTCTTAATTCTTAACTCGCATACTTTTCACTCTATAATCTGCATGTACATTTCTTTTTTCAAAATAAAGGGTGGAGAGAGGGTGCCCCTATTAGATTAGGAGAGGAGTAAGTTCGGTATTCCACTTCTATTGCGCAGTCCCTCTTTGCAGTTAGCCCTATCTTAAAAGAAAGTTATATTTACCACAAGCTTTAAAGCATCCGCTGTCAGGTGATAGATGTCGAACTAAAGCACATATACTATTATATAAGCTTCTTCTTTTAGGACACAAGGCAGTCGAAGCCCTTACGTTAGCAACATATAGATAGAGAGGTTCTAGAAGATAGATCAGACAGATAGGTAGATTACCGCGTGGGTACGTACAGAAAGGCTGCTTGAGTCGTCTACTTTTACTGGGGAAGTTTCAATCAGGTAGAGCGGGTATAGACTATAAAAGAAGACTCACTACTTAATTAGAAGACAGAGGGGCTTATCCCTTTACACAAATAAGAAGGCTTTTGTGCAAGTTTTACCACCCATGAGAATATACTTAACGGACTCTCTGGGGGACACCCTTCTAGCATGCGGGAATAGATCCAACGAACGTAATAAGGGGGCACGCACAGAGGTTACTTTAGCCCATTCATTGTACTGCAGTCTTTGTTACGTCAAAAGAAAAATACACAATAACAAGACTCTTCTTTTACCCGAACTCACCTTAACTTAAGAGGGTCCGGGTGGAAAAACTAATTGGTCTGTCTGGTCTACTTCTCGCCCTTTAACTTAAAAATGTTCACCCAATCGGGAAGGCTCATAGTATAATTATACTTTGTTGTATTTACTTTAATGCATTTGCTTATATTAAAGAGTTTGAAAATTAACAGGGATCGCTTGAAGGCAAAACTTCTTATTGAAAGCTTTTCTGTGAAAGCCGAGAACGGGAAGGAATCGGGAAGAGTAACCACGGCACGCACCCCTTCCTATTATATTATAGTATCTAACGAGAGCAATCGACATGATGCTTGCTTCCTGTTGAAAAGTTACCAATGAGCAGAAGGATCGATCCCCGCCCAAACGTACGTACTTTCTTAAATATCTAGAGTCATGTGTGATAAGCATCCAAGCCAGAAGCTTCGTGAAGAATAGATGTGATCTTGCACCACCTTTCACATTGCTAGTTTGAAAGTCCGTTGTCAAATAATAAGCAAAAACCTTTGGATTAACTCTGTTTATATTTTGCGTCTCTGGAAGAATACTGCAAGTAAAGTACAGTGAAAGTAATGGGGTGGGTCTATGTGTATTGAGGGAGGCTCTTTTTTCGAGAACGAGAGAGGATCCTCTCCTATAAATTTAATGCTTGGGGCAGCTTTAGGTTTAGGATCTAAGGCCAGATGCTGTCTGTAGTTTGGTAGTGTCGTCTTAATACAGGCATACTCACTAAAAAGAGGGGCTTTTTAAAAAAGGGTATTCTCTTTGGTGTCTTTCTCTCCCTTAATATTGGAAAATGTGAAAAGTATAACAAGAAAAAGCGAGATTTATTTGAAGAGGGATTATAAACAGGCGCCAAGCAAGCCAAGACTCAAAAAGGAAAGGCGGGTATAGTCTTGGGAAAGATAAGAGGGAAATAGCCCCTCAAATTAATTTGTTATTTGTAAGTAAAGGAAGCTCTCTTTGTCTATCACACCCAAGCAAGAAGCATAAACTAGGCTAGCGACGAGTAGGCCTTCACCTCAGGACACTCCTTTAACATGGTGAGTGAATCAGACCATAGTGACAGAGTTGTCCAAAAACTTTTACCCGATTCCGGATAAGCCGCGAACCGTTTCTAAGTCTATAAGATAAGAGGCAGATCCGCCCCAAACAAGACAAAAGAAAGCTGCCTGACAAAGAATTATTCTGTCACAACAGTCCACTCCTCTACTACATTTCTGCCTATATCGGCGTAGAATAATGAGACCCTACCATATGTAAGCCACGGCTTGGTGACGTGTCTGTCCTTAACGACGCCTCATAAAGTAAAGTAGACCACTAAGTCAAAAAAGGATAATTCGGGTAGGAGCAGCATTCATAATGGTCGGAATAAAGAAAAGAAATTAAAAGCAAAGAGGAATCAAAGCTAGTTATAATCAAGGACCTTCCTCCTATTTACTGAGTTCACTAGAAGAGAAGCAAAGCCCTACTATATTAGGCAAGATGGAGCATTTAACATACATGTTGAAAAAGGGGGCGAGCAAGGACATGCCCTACCAGGACCTGGAAAAAGGAAAGCTACTGCAAAGACTTCTCTTGTTGATGATGAGGTTTATACTTCTGTAAAGGCGCCTCTCTCTACCTGTTTTTCACTCTTTCGCAGCTAGAGTCTAAGATAGAGGATTTCTTACTAGTTATTGTAGAGAAAGCACTTGCGCTCGCCAGCGGCCTATCCTGCCCTATTGCACCTTGAAGACTGCTCCGGAACTGCACCCGTGAATAGTCATTATCTATAATCTCGCCACTAAACTTACACCCAAGGAATACCAGTATCCTATTCTCTTAATTAGACGAAGAGCAGCCTACTTGAACAGCTTACTCGTCCTTATTTAAAACAAGGGGCTCTCCTTTATCACAAGTAAGCTGTGCATCCTCGTAGAAAGCCCTCTTATCTTATAACTATATAAGTCTTTATAATTAGAATAAGAAAGAAATGGGATCAATCATAAGACACAAAGCTTACTTGCAAGCAGAAGCCCTAATATAAACTGATCATCCTTTTGTTGAATGCCTATTATACTACTACAATTCTAGTTTAATATCCTTGTATGGAATTCTATTTAGCCCCATTTAGTCGGAGTCTTTCAGCCCCAAGGGAGTTGCATCGGACCAAGCATACTATAAGCCCAGTATAAAGAGCTAATTCTTTTTCCTCATCGTGATCTTATGTGACATTCTTACTCGCGTATGCTGCACCCGTGCTTTTCCTATATATGGGAATCGTCGTCGTCTAATGGGTCTTCTTAGATCTAAGGGAGTTGAAATTAACTAGCCCAAGTAGCGGCGTTGTCTGAGTCTGTCTCTTCCGGAAAGTTTTAATATAAAAGAATTATAGTAGAATTAAAGCGAAGAGGGTCTTAAAACATAAGCTGGAGCTCCTTATGTATCAACCGTTTCCGTTGTTAATGCCGGGATGTCTTCCTCTTCCTATATATGAGATTTATGAAGATCGGGATGAGAAGCTTCTTTTAGAGCTGGTAGAATCCAAAGAGCTCAAACGAAATCAAAGGGTAAGAGAAAGAAGAGGAAGGCCCCATCCCCTAGCCCGAACAATCTCTTAATTAGAGCATGCGGGTCTATAATAAGAAAAATTCTTAATACCACAGCTATATCTGCTGTTGTCTTTTGCACTTCTCGCTTCTAAGACTAACTAAAGAAATGCATTCACAAGCCTCTCCTTTCAGTCTTCGTACTTCCGCCCACTACCGCAAGCCCCTCTCCCTGGCGGGCGCTGCTTTTTTCGGTCCTCTTTGTTAGTCGCCCGAATTTGTTACCATTACCATCTACATTTACAAGAATAACTCTTATTTAAAAACAAACAATATAGGTATCTTGGTCTTAAAGACTCCTTTTAGAACTTTATTCTGCTTTCCTTTAAGCCAAGCTTTCTTTAATCTCGTGCACTCCACTTGTAGCGAACTGGTTGACTAGGATAAATAAGAGGCTTTCGCAGCGTTAGGCTTGGCTAGGTCAGTATGCGCTCTATTCTTTCTCTTTAACAAGGCTCCTCTCTCTTTCGTTCGAGAACTTTTAATCCCCGTCCTATCAGTCGAGTAGCCCTAAAGTTCTAATTGAAAAGAGCTCTCCTTAAGGAAACCATCTGATACCAACGCAGCGTAAGAAAGGGGCTCTAGTGCAAACTGCTAGATTTTTTTGTGGTTTCGGCTGGAATAACTTTAACTTCTTAGTCTTCGTCCGGTTGCAGGGTGAGGAAGCTGTTCTATCCATAGTATTAAAAAGAAAGTAAAGGCGGAAGCAATCTCAGGATCAAGAGCATAAGAATTTTCCCAAAGCATCCATGGATCAGAAAGAAAAGAAACATGTATAAAGTAGGTAGTAAGTAGACCACACTGGGCACGGGTCCTTTTTATTTACAGGTATGTAAAGGGCCTCTCCTTTGCTTCCCTCCTCTGATACTTTTCCATTTGGAAAAACTTTCAATAGCATATTAAGGGCAGGCAGATCCGCTTCTCATAGGTTATACCTCCGCTTTTGCGTGCCCTTTCGTTTGTTTGACCCCTCTTTGTCCCATATCAAAAGAACCTCTTTTCTAACTAAAGCTAGATCTCGAGCCTCGAGCGAATATGGCAGACTGGGATTGTAAACAGAGCATACTATAGGATGGATCGCAGCAGGCAAATAGAGCAGCATCTAAAAAAAGCTACCGGTAAAAGCCTCATAGGCGGGAAAGGGTACGCTCTTAGAAGAAAGTCAAGAAAGTAAACTCGCCCCACTCTTTTGTAGTAAGATAATCCTGTTAATACTGACCCATTGCAGGAAGAGTTCCGGATGAGAACTACTGCGACTCTTTTACTCCTATACCAAGCAAACCAGCCATTTTGTGAGTAGTAGGAAAGCACCAGCTGAAATACCCCTATCTGCTCTTTTAGGATGACAAGCACCCGCCTTAAAACGAGGCGTCTTCCCTTGTATTTAGAAGCTGGCAAAGTAGACTGCCTCCTCTCTTACGTAATGGATTTTCACAACTAATAGGAAACTTGTAACTGTAGCTTCTATTTTAGAAGTCAGGTCGTACGAGACATAGCTTCGCTTCTATGAAATAAATATAGTAAGTACACTCTAGCTGGGAAGTGCGTCTCATTCACTGCAGTTTGTGGGTGAAAAGAGGGCGGCCTAAATATCCCACGATTCTAAGTAATGAAGTTCTCCCACGCAGAAGAAGATAAACCAGGTTTACGAATGAATACAAATATAGAATATAGACAGAGCTTTACTACTACAGCCTCCTGCACGTACCACAAGACGCACCGTGCTCGTGCTTCCACTTCAACAAACAGATTAAGTGGTGTGGTTTAAATAAAGAAGCCCATCTTTACCCCGTTTTCTGGAAAAAGAAGCCTCTCTTCTCAAAGTGGAACAGGAAGTTTGATAAGTAAGACATCTCGAAGGATTTAGAAGCTCGACTAAGCGAGTCTAATACTAAAAGTGAAAGGCCGAAGTTACGAAGCAGCGATAAGAAAGAGTGGAAAGGACGAAAGGTATGTAGCGAGCGAATAGAAACCATGTAATGAGCACAATGTTCGCGGAAAGGGGAGAGTTTCTAAGGTCTTTTTTCAGCCAATCGAGTAAGGCTTAAGTGAACAAACCTCTTTCTAAAGTGGAATAGACCTTCTATCTTCTTATACGCACCATGAATAGGTTCAATTTGGACCAAGGGTCTCTTTGTTGGGAAGAGGTCCTACAGTCTTTTTAAAATTGGAAAGTTTCGGGAGATAGAACTTTCTATATATACAGAAACTAAAGCATTACCAAAGGAATCTCTTATTAGAATGTCATGTCATATAGTTGGCTTCTTTCCTTTTAGTCTTTGAGCTATTAGTCATTTGCTACCTTATCTGAATTTCCTGAAGTAGCTGTTCCAACCACCTTAGAAGAGAGTCATGCAATGCTTTTATAGTATAGGAAGAAAAGACCTACATAGCCTTAATTTTTTCTTATTGCAATACCCTTTTCTCTCTTATAGGACAAGAAAGA
This sequence comes from Silene conica, assembly GCA_029255685.2. NCBI lineage: Eukaryota > Viridiplantae > Streptophyta > Magnoliopsida > Caryophyllales > Caryophyllaceae > Silene > Silene conica. The sequence continues at coordinate 386,542 of JAQQAY020000114.1, forward strand.
AGAAAGAGCTGTTATATGCTATTCTATTTAAGAAATGTTACTACTTTAAGGGCTCTCTTGCCCAAACACAAGGAAAGAAAGATGCGCGGCTCTCTTGCATCCTTTTGTTTTCTGTCTAGGTCCTTATCTTTTCTACAAGTAGTAAGGCTCGTTTTGGTGAGACCGTGATGATAAGTAGCTAGCTTCTTCGATAAAGAAAGAGCGCCCTTATAGAAAAATGCTTTTGAGGAAGTTCGGCACGCACTATCTACACGAAACTGGAATGCTTGAATCTGTCTACTCTAACAACCCTCTCGCCCTACGAAACCCTATAATAGAAAGCAAGCTCACAACCAGTAGCCCCTTTACTTTGCTCTTCTTACTGTAGCAGGCTTTCGCGCTATCGCTGGTAACATACCGGAAGGACAGAGAGTACCTCTATTTAGAATAAGCCGAAGACAGAGTGAACTGGCGACTTATGACGTTTAAAGCAGACATATAGATGGGGGAAGCCTTGTCTCGAGCATTTCAACAGGGGGAAAGGTCTAATAGAAGAGTGGTCTTTCTAGCTAAGGGATGCGCTGCGGTTTTGCTTATAAGCGGCTGCTCTATAAAAGGGGTCGTAAACAGTACAGTCATAAATAGATGCAATGGGTTGGATGACACCAAGGTGGTGGGACCCAGACCTTGCACCCTTACTCTTACAAAATTCTACTCTTAAAAAGAGAGGGTGTTCCACGATTGGAGACCTTCTCAGGATCGGTATACTTTCTTCTGAACTAGCTAGCCTAGCACTTACTTTATCTCTTTCCCATCTATCACGAGCTTTCTAATCGAGAAGGGTTCCGTCCCTATTCCTTTATACTTCCCTTTCTCTTGCCTTAGACCCCTCTTTCACAAAAGGCAGTGCAGCAGTTGATGGAGCAGCTGGCTGATGAGAAGAATCTTGTTAATGATAGATAGTTTACTTTTCTTCTTTCTTATTATACTAGACTTCTTGTTCATACAGCTTGTATAGAAGTGTTCAGAATGAGGGGCTTTTCCTAGATGTAATTAGAACCTTTCTTGCTGCATGGTAAAGTTTTAGTTTCTGTATTGAAGAGCTCTCTTAGAAGTTATATCTCTCTATTAGAGCACCTTTCTGTATAGGCTGAATCATTTTGCTGTGACTTAGAATCAAAGAAATAAAAAAACTTAGTTGGAAAAACGAATCTATTCTATAAATGGTAGTAAACTCTCTGAGCCCTGCGCCCTTATGCTCTACACGTAGTACAAGAGTCCCTAGCTAAGCAAGACTTCTGCTAGAAGCTACTTCTGGATCGTGAGATTCTACTCGTTAAGAGCCTAGTATATCTCATACATTTAGCACCCCCGCTTGCACCTATTAAACCTTTACTTAAGTCAGAATAGCACGTATTCCCTTTTGCGTAGATCTATTAAGTAGGGAGTGGCTTTGCTGCCAGTAGTCCGAAGCTTTAGATGAACCCGATGTACTTCTTGGCCTGGAATGTCTGCCTCCTGCTTATACTCTTTCTTGCTTGAAAAAGCGCCCTTATTTAATATAATATGTAATAGAGGAGGGTTTAAAGGCCAAAGCATTTGTTGACGTTCACGCGGAGGAATCAATTAATCGTCTTTTTAGGCCCTTATACTTTTCTAATATGTGGGTTGGTTGCCCATTCTATACTTATTACGATTCCTATGCACTTCTTACTCTATATAAAGGAGCTATTGTAACCAGAGGCTGCTTTATATACTACTCCTGAGGAAAGTGGGCACTTTAGAAGTTGCCCTATAGATATAGTCTAGTTTGAAGCTGAGGAGGGCAGGCTAGTATACCTGTGGAAAGACTTCTTAGAAAAGAAGCGCGAAACTTTTGACAAAGCGTAGGGTGATCGGATCCAATCACGTCCTTTAAGCGAGAAGATGCATGCTCGGATAGATAGAAATGGAAAAAATAGAGTTGGCATACGAAAAGCTTGCCGCCTTAGCAGTTCCTCCCCTACCTCGTTGTGGGTATTCCATAAAGGGAGGGCTGGACCACTAACTTTCTTTATTTGCCAATTACAAAGGAAGGATGCTTACACATACCCGCGATTGAACCGAACTAAAGGATGTCAGAGTCCAGCAGCGTTAACGATAGAGGGGGTCTTGAAGAAAGAAATAGGTTATGAGTGAGAGCAGGATCAAGATAAAGGTAAGCATACGCGTTCAGTAGGACGGGCTTTCTCTCGTAGTAAATTGTTAACAGATAACATCTTAGACTAGACTAATCACAGAGGGCATAATCTATGTTCCACTTCTTACCCTTTCTTTCTTTATCTGAAAGACGCGGATTAGAAGGTTTCTTTAGGAAAGCTCTTTCAATTAGTAAACAAGGGTTCTCTTACTTATTTATATAAGTAAAGTTAATTGTTTTACCATTAAAGAAAAGAGGGAGAGAAGAGTTACCTATCACAGGACTTCGAGGATGGATTCTTTTACTAGAATACGGGCATTACACAAGCTCCCCTAAGAAAGCAGAATACATATTCGACTATAGCGCTAAAGCGAGTCTAGGAAGTCGTCTAAGAAAAAAAGCGCTTTTAACTCCCTAATAGCTGTCCTTACTTTTAAAGAAGGGGAGTAAAGGGACCTTTAAGGGCTTTCTACTACACCTAAGCTTTTACTGGTGGTGTGTTCTTGCTTGCCGATGTCCTTTCTATAGGAGTTATTTCGGATACATTCTATTTAATCGTTCTAAGTGAGTAGTCAGCTTTGCGATTATGTTAGGCCACTAGTGTAGTATCTGCTTGGTACAAGGCGTTGGGCTACGCCCCTTATTATAATTCTTAACTCACTCTCTTTTCTTATCTCTTTGTTCGAGACTCCTCCTCTCTAAGAGTAGCTATAAGAAGCTCGTTACAGGCTTCTTTCTATTGGCGGGCTTTGCTCCTCTAATTCGTATGCGACCTAATTTTTAATTAGAGCCACAAATCTTAAGTTTTTGTGAACTGCTCGCTAGCAACGAGCTAGCTTCTTCTCTGGGCCTCTCGTTTTTTAGAAAAGGGGGCTTTCAAACGGTTAAGAGCTGGCAAGCAAGGAATGGCTATGCAGCGGAGGCATCTTAAAAAATCCGGAAATCACTTAAGGTTTTTCAAGGCGAATTCTCCAAATAAAGAGGGTTTTGTAATGACCTTTCCTTTAAGACCTCTGTTGAGATCTAGAGGGCTGCTTACGAGGTATGAGAAGACGCGGACCACAACATAAAGGATGCGGCTGTAACAACTCTTGTTGGCATTATGTATCTATTTATTAAGCCAGCCCTCTGCGAAGAGTCTTTATACATCAAATGCGCCACTTAGCTCGAGTTCACTCATATGGCTGGCGCCGCGGACTCTCTCATCCCACGGAACGCCCAGCCCTTTGATATGGTAAAGAAAATTAAAAGAGAGGGTCTCTTACCTATTACTCTCCCCCTTTCTAAGGTACCACGAGCCCATTCATGTCGTCTACTACCTAGAATGAGAATGATAGGCAGCTAGCTTCCTACCTGTCCTGCATCATTGGCTTCAACTTTAACTGATGGCGCATTAACTCAGACTTCCTATTCTACCGGAATGAGGCGGCCCTCTAGTGATTATGCTCTATCTTCTAAAAAGAATACATTAGATCTAGTTAAGGTAAGGTAGGCTCTCGCTGAAAAAGGGGATGTTAAGTAGAATCTCTTTGCTCAATAGATAGAAGAAAGAAATTCACTTGATCGGTATGGCCTCTTTTGTCTTTCTAAACGCTTGGGTCACTACTCAATTGAAAAGAATCTTAGCCCTTTCTTTTATTCCATTTTTTGTATGAGGGGCGGCTCCTTTCATACTTTATGCCCATTTTTGCGTCTAAGTTCTCTTAACCCCAAAGAGTCTGTTTTTAATATAAAGTCTTGTTCTTCCCCAAAAACCCTGCTCATTTGAGGGTCTTCTTCTTTTTATGAAAAAAAGTTCTACCAGGCATCTACTAACTAAGAGTCTTCTCCCTCCCTTTTTAATTCTGTATTAGCACTGGCTGGGGGTCTTCCCTATGGCTCTTTCTACTTTCTTTATATAAATTAAGGGTGCTACTTGTCTAAAGAAGACTCTAGTTTTTTAAAAACTCATAAGAAATAGCTTGAGGTATTCTCTCCAAACCCAAGGTTAGGGCACACGCACCTTTCTACTATATAAAGAATAAGATTTGTTGACTTTTCATATAGGGCGCGAGCATACCTTCCTCGGAAAACAGTACACTCACTCGACTAGGGCTTCTTTCTTTTAGCATTAGAAGAACAAATTAAATAAACAAGAAAGAAGAAAGCAAAGAACTTTCACTACAGTCATAGAAAACATATATAGTCTAAGATGCATCACCGCATTCTGTAACAAAGGAACACTTGCGTCATGAGACTGACCAGTATCGGCTAGAGATAGATAAGCTTAAATTGCTGTAAGAGTAGCGTGGAAGAAAGAGGGTGTGGTTTTTCTAATACCTTGTGAGATGCCTTCCATCTCCTATATTACTTTGATTGCTATAATTGCTATAGAAGAGAGCAGCTGACTTATTAAAAGTTTCTTTGGCTAATGCTTTTGGTTCAACGGGGCGCTCCCTTACATCAATAGGACACTCTACTTGCTGTGCTATTTTGCTTTCACTTTATACTATAAGGGCGTCTCTTGCAATGTAGAGACTTCATCTTCTTAGTCTTAGTGGAAGAGTCAACAAATTAACTACTCTCATTCAGGTAAGGTCGCTTTGGGATTACAGGAGTTTTTCTCTGTGGGCGCTTGCTTATAAGAGCACCCCTTCTGCCTTCTACCCCTTCCTTATGGCAGTTTTGCTGCGGGTCTTTCCCTTATAGACTGAAAACAAAGAGGGTTTTAGTGGCTTTATCCCAATTAATACAACTAGCGCGGGAATAAAATAGGACTCTTATTTTGAATATGTTAACCAAATGAAATTTCCTTTAATACATGGACTGGGCATTAATTCTTATTATAAGATAACTCGGGAAGACTGGGCTTACTTTCGCTCCTCGAAAAGACTTTCATATAATGCTTTGTAAGCTAAGAAGACGTATACTTTAGGGCGGAGGGTGCTGCATTCTACTTGATAATGGAGAGATGCCTCTAGCTGGGCGAGACTCGCTTGAAGAGAGAGTCCCTTGAGCATCTTTTAGAGTGGAAAAAGAGGAGCGAGCCCTGCCCTATACTTGGTTGCTTACTTTTAAAGAATAGGGTAGCGGCAGGTTTGAGACTCCGCCTTTAAGTACTCTTCTCCTTCTCCTAAACTTCCTAATGATGAAGAAGCTCCTGCTGCCGCTTTCCCAAGGATACTGCACTAAGAGCCTTCTTGATAAAAATTCTTTTCGCCTTAGTAACTAACACTACTTAGCTTAAGGATAAAAGGTCTTCTTCATATGCGCTATTAAAAAGATGCTTCTCTTTAACACAAAGAAGTCGTGAAAAAGGGTAACAAGTATAGTATGGCTAGCTTTATAAGAGCATAAGATGGATTCTACAATCCTATATAACTAAAGGAAAAGAGAGTCAGATCGCTGGTAGTACCATGGGCGGGATCAGAAACATATACAAGGGCATCCTTAGAGGGAGCGCACTTGTCTGTTACCTACGAACCTTCTTCTAAGACTTCTTTTCAAGAGACAGTAACATGCGGGGATCTTCCCACTATGTGGATAAAGGGAGGCTCTCACCTGTTGTAATGGAAACTAAACACCAGAGCTCTATTCTATAATAAGACTAAATAGAAGCCTAAAGGCGTTTCGTAAAGAATAGGGTATGAAATCTAGTACACACTGTTGTAAAGAAAAAGGTGTGCATATCGTATGAATTCAAAGGCAAACTAAAAGCAGGAAAGACTTCCTCATGACAGAACGAACGATCGAACCAAAGAAGCTAATATGCTGGCATACTCATATAAAGCAAGGTAACCCTTAAAAATAAAAAGAAAGGTAGTAGAAGTATAACCATTTATATAGTAACGAACTTGATACATCCACTAAACAAGGCTAGGTAAGCGCTGAATAGGCGCATTCCAATGTGCTAATTCTAGACCCGAAAGCTCACTCTTCTTTTTATAATGCCACTGCCCTCTTTCTTACTTCGTATAATGCTCTGCTCTGAAACACTCCTCTTACTATAAGGAGAGTAGGGCTCCATAGGGTCTTCGTCTATGACCCTTCCAACCAGCTTAAACAGAAGTTAGATAGTCTTTGTATAGAATAAGGTAGGGATTTAAGCTTCCGATTTGTCTAGCCGTTTAGGGCGATAAACAAACTGATTCTTATTATAGGTTATAGGCGCTATTTATTAAGCAGCTCCTTTTTTGTAACAGCTTTCCTCTGCATCCGGGCAGTCATAGAAGGCTTCTTTCTTATACTATTACCTCTTATGTCCTGGGCGAGTGAATATGATACGGATGACTTTAAGGCATATCTGATGAGATAGAAAATTAGTTTACTTCTTTAGCGCACACATATAGTAAGTATACCTTAGGCAAGAGAATGATTAACCGGAAAAGCATATATGAGCAAAATTCCTTGACATAGAAAGGGCCCGTGTCTGGAACTTCCTCTTACTTAGTGAGCTATACTGCAGCAATCTTTTACGTGTTTCAAGTGTAGCTTTAACTCTAGAGCCCCCTGCTTGGTTTTCGACCGATAGAAAGACCTAGACTGATGCTGGCCTTCTTCCTCCTGTATGCTCGGATACGTCCCGTGCACTCTGAAGGGCGTTATGCCAGGAGGACGACTTACTGCTCTATATACATACGATAAAAACATAAAGGTCTTGGGTAAGCATAGACGCATGCATGAAGAAAGAAGTAAACTGTGGATGAAATCTAAGTAAGAGAAAGCGCTTCTTCTCGAGTGGCAAAAGACAGTGTAGCATCCTTAATAACGTAACTAACGGGTGGATTCTAATGTTTTGTAGGCACAAGAAGGCAGAGCAAAAAGCAGCACCAGTAGGAGCTTCTCTAGCAAACAAATGTGTGAAAAAGAAGCGAAGATATATGATAGCTTGGTTAGCATACGTCCCGGAATCCCCTCTAGAGCCCCTCCGGATGCTAATGAAATAGGAATTCTAACCCTCCTCTGGCTGTAGTACTTGGATTAGTATGCGAAGAGAGGCCTTTCTTAAACAAAGACTTCACTTCAACGGAATAACAGAGTAAAGGTGGGCAATTCCACTCTACAAAGTGTGAACAATCTTAGGCAGAAGCCGAGACGGTCCCTGTTGAGGTAGTTGATAAGGCTCTCGCGAGCATGTTAGAAGGGTTATTCTCTTTCCCACCCCCCCTTATGTTATGTATATGAGGCCTTTCTTATGTCTGCCATTCATACCAGGCATACTCCCAGCATCTTTTCGGTCGTCTGCGTTGACGCATCTACTGCGCTTTCCGTTGAAGAAGGAGTCCCCGGAGAGGTTGCTTTCCTTCAGGTTGACCTAAACACCCCCTTTTCTTTAAAATTCTAAAGAAGGAACCACTTTCTTTATACCTTTACGTGGCAGCTTATAACGCATCACTGCATACAAGTAGTTTATGGCGAAGCTTTCTGTTCTTTTAGAAAGACAGTTGCTCTATACTATATATAAGGCCCCATTGTTCAAGCATTTCCTCTCTACCCCCGTGATTTCATATACCTACTGCCTGCTTGAGACAAGTCCCTTCGTTACTTAGACAAGAAAGAGCGAGCTATGAAGAAATTTATTGCAATAAGAACTGACTCATCACTATCGAAATGGGATGAGTGATTCTAAGAATAATATCATAAGAGGTTGTGGAGATAATGAAAGATTATAACGGGCTCTAGAAATCTTCTGTAGAGAAAAAGAAAACGAAAGAGACTCGCCATACTCCCAGTTAGTTGTTAGACGATTCCTGCGGCAAAGAAAGCAAGCGACTTAATGAGGTGGCTATATAAGGGAGGAATCTTAGAAAGCTTAATCCGAAGTTTCGGGCATAGTGAACTTATACCTAGTTTATTTAAAAGGTAAATTGGTAATAAATTCCATTAAGATAGAAGCTACGAAGACTTACCGCTTGTTTAAGTTAGCGCCGTTTGAAGCCGAGTAAGTTGGTCTAGTGGTGTTCCAGAACGAACAAGCGCAGTACCTTACGGCACCTATATGTATAACCGCGAGATCTTATACGCAAGCCCGAGCATAAAATCCTAAAGATCAATACGCAATCAGAGAGTATGAAGACGGTGTTTTTAAAGGGAAAGAAAAGTAGAGTAGGATAGAGCCCGATTCCATCAATAAGAAAAGACCTCTCTACGGGCTTGGACGAACCCTTACTTTCTATGAGCTAATGACGCTGCCTGCATAGCATAGCCCACTTATGTTAATGCTCTCTCTTCTCTTTCGGATGAACCTGTTTAGACACTCACCCCCTCTTCTGCTCTAGCCGAGAGCTTCTCAGAGTCACAACCCATGTTAGTTAAACAAGACCTTAATAGAGCTGAGGTCTCTTCTTTTACTGTGCAGTTCTTTTGAAAGTAGCTTTTCTTTTGGGCCGATTAACCGCTATAACGTCAAAAAGAAGTAGATTCATCTCATATATAATATAAAGACTAAGATTCCTATATATATATAGAAGATGGAGTTCGAACTTAGATTAAGTACAACGAAAGACATCTATAGACAAAAGGGCTAGTAAATGAAAGACGAAAAACGGTGGGTTAAAAGAAATGGATTAAAAGAATAAGAAAAAGAATTCTCTCTCGCTAAGAGCGACTTGGGTCGTAAACAGCCCTCTCCTCTACCTGATTGAGGAAGCTATAACAAAAGCTTTCTTCGCCCATCTACCCCTTGAATTCTTATAACAACTACTCGCTTACAGCACTAAGACAGATAAGAAGAAAGACCTTAAGACTCCCTCTCGATAACGTCATTATTCTTATCTATCTATAGGTAGGAGAAAGTGCGCATATAAGCAAAGCGTCCAATCGTCGTGCATAAGAAGTGGAAGCCTTTTTCTTACTTTAGACGAAAGCTTTGGGAACGAAGAAGCCAGTATAAGATTTCGGAAAGCAGGGTATGCTCTTAGAGACCGAAGGAGCCTGGCTCTGATAGGCCCAGTTACTACACCACTCTCATGAAAGTCTTGCGCTTTTGAAGAAAAGGCCGCGAGGGGATTACTAGAGTTTTATCACAACAAAAAGAAGTCATAGCACGCGTAGTTTAATCAAGGAAAGCCAATGAAGACAAAGAAGAAGATGCCTGGGACTCCCACCTCTAGTAACTGCTCGTAACCACATGAGGGGTTGAAAGAGGAGATGCTTAGAGAAGTATAAACTCTCATTGTAGTTCCCCATGCTACTGTATTTCCCTATTCTCTTATACTAAAGTATAAAGCCCACAGCAAGTAACGGTTGGTTGAAAGGTTAAGCAAGATCCGCTTAAGTCCCTATATAATTAGCATGCATGAGTAGGATCAACCAATAAACTAGATACCAAGAAATATCATAAGATTATAAGTCCTGTGTTCCCTTGTGTCATCTCTCTTTCACCAGCGTCTTTCCTTTATATTCACACATAGGCCCGAGCTAGGGTAGGGTTCACCCACACAAAGGCTTTCTATACTAGACTATACTCTTCTCTCCTGACTAGTTCTTCTTTCTATCCCCTAATCGCTCGAGAGAACAAGACTGCTTACTTAGATAGATTGCTTACGTTCTACCCGCCGGTAGGAGAGCGCTCCGTCGGATGAAGGAAAATTCTCATATGAATCTAGTACGAATTCTTTAGACTACTTAAACTTAAGAACCATATCACAAATCAGGTAAAACCATAGGATTGCTCTTGAGGACAAAGGACCCTTTCCATCTCATAGGCGCGGCAGTAGGGTTACTTACACCGTTTCCCTATTTGCATCTTCGTTCCCTTTGACATTTGTTTGCGATAAAAGACAGGCTACGTCTTAGTAAAGGGAGCGCATAGTCTATATTATATAATTAGTCTTGATCCAAGAAGACAGATGATTAAATGACCAAAGAAAGCCGTTGTTAGAGTGTCTCAATCCAGTGGTAGATGGGAGAGAGATGCTCGGATAAAACAGCCTATTCATGTATAACCAACATGGCCCTGCTTGAGCCAGGACTCATAGAGTACGACGTTATGCCCCATTCTGCAAAGGATATGTGTTGTACTTCTAATAACATTCAAAGGCTTTTTATATAGCTGGAGCACGTAGCAGATGCGAGAGGGGCCAGTGAAAGAGCTGGACTAAGACGCGGTCTATATATGAAGGATCCAAGGAGATGAATGCTAGAGTCTTGGTAGGGCGGCCAAGGACTACTATAGTTCTTTAGAAGCCTCAGAAAGTAAAAAGCAATAGCCAGCTCGGACAAAGAGTAGTCTGCAAGAAAGAAGGGGGTATTCGTCCCAACGAATGCTGCTAGTTGCACCCTTTCTCTTTCTTATAGGACAGGAGCTTTCCACGGACCCACCAATAATTATATTTTATGAAGGGATGTCTTTACGACAGACCGACCAAGTATGAGTCAGAGCGATCGGAGTTAGCTGGCTAGCCTCAACCAAGACAAGATTTAGAAAGTGTTATTATATAGAATATAATGAATCAGGCATTACATAGTAAGAATCTCTCGTGTGATAAGTTCTCTTTTTTTAGAGTGCGCAGTTGTCTTTAGAAGCTGCCTAAGAATAGGCTTCATTATAATCTTTTAGTAATCCTACTGAATTTTGTTAAATTCTAATCTATACTATACAAGACAGTGGGTGTGACACAAAGTATCTACAAGAAAGTCCTATATATGAGCTCTACTTACTCTTTACTATAAAAAGAAGTTATTTCATGAGATGAACAAGAGGTTGTATATAGAATAATGAGTAATTCTACCACAGGAGAAAAACAACAGGTATCTTCAGAGCATATGTTATGGAAAACAAGGGCGCCCTCTTCACCAGTCCCTAAGAAAAGCTTCCTATTCTATAGAATGTCTTACTTATAATAGGGAGGATTAAGACTCTATCTAATGACTGCAGTCCCCAACAGGGAAATTACAGTGAATTCATAAACAAGGAGCAGCAACCTCAAAAGCTTAGGGCAATACCGGTAAGAGGGGCGACCTTGGGGTCTTTCTCTTTAGTAAAGCCTGGCGGAAAGCAAGGTCTTCAAACCCTCTCTCTTGTTTTAGTCTTTTAATATAGGACGACAGACGTGTGGTCTTGGCTTGTATGACGCTATAGATAGTGCCCGTTATAGTAGTTCCAATTCCTTATAATGATGCTCGGTCGATGCCTTGCTCTATGTGGAAAGATCCTCCGTATTGGCTTTGCCTTACTTCTTTATGAATGCGGCGGAAAATGCTCGGGGTTTTCTTTTAATCCAGGAAACCTCAAAATAAGAGTACCACGTACAATCATTGCAAAGGAATGGCATTTACTTACTAAGCCTCCCTTTCTAGTTGCAGTCATCTACTTCCTACTTTATTCTAATCAATGAGTATATATCTGAACTACCTCTACGAAGCCTTTAGGGCCCATACATATAGAGCACCTCGTTTACTTACATTGTTTTGGCCTTATCTTATTCTATCTGCTGTATCCAACGCAACTCTCCACTACTTATCCTTATGAATGACAGGACTGTTCTCCCCATACATAGTGTATGCCTGCTCGAAAAGATCTTTCTTTACCAAACAAAGGGGTGAAAGAATCTTGAAGCTAACCCATTACATAAAGTTAAAGTAGGAGAGTTGCGATTGAAGGATCTCTAGCAAACAAGAGTCTTAATGGAAAGAACTTACGACAATCCACTAGGTATAACGCTCCCTCTTCCCTTTGGTCGAGACGCCCGACCCCCATCTTATCCGAAGAGTCAACAAATTAACTACTCTCATCCAGGTCTTGTAGTAAAAGATGTCTCTTCAAATTCAGTGGGTGTATTCAAATGTTGCATGAGATTTCGTTTTTTATGGTTATGCATGCCGAGACCTCCTCCCGCAGAACCTTTGTACTTGGACCGACTCTATCTGATCAAGTAGAAGGGTAGGCGGTTGAAGAAGAAGCTTAGGAAGAAGTAAACTCTTCTCTATTTGTTAACCCATCTCGCTAGGGAACTTAGCTCGTTCCAACAGAGGAAGAATGTAATACTCAACGAATGGGGGCGCTAGTAAGACACTTTTCCAAAAGTTAAGCATCAGTGGCATAAGTGAGCTTCTAAAGACTTCCCTTATTCCTGTGCGTCCGTATGAAGAAAGAACTTTCAAGAAGAATGAAGTCGCCTGTTTAGTTGTATTTTTCTGTGTCTAAGGTAAGAGCCGGCTCGACAGAGCATCTACATTGTTAACTTCCTACTATTATTTTTCTTTTCGAGCTCTTGCACTTGCTTACATATCTTCTTATTATAGTAGGTCCTTTTGGGATAAACTCCTAAAAAGAGGCGGTTGTGTGTGGGTATATGGGACTGGGCTCTGACGCTTTCCAACCAAATGTTTTCCCTTTTTGGATTCTGTCAACCCGACCTTGTTTGCTGAACTTATGTCTTTCGTTTAATTTCTATATTCTTAAGAAGAAGCCTGCTTATGAGAGAATAGGGCGACTAGGTGATCAACCCGCATACAAGGGGCTGTCTGTATAGGGCCTTTCTTCGTCTTATAGATTCTCTTAGAGAACTGCTATTCCTGCGGGTTCGACGCATATAAGCTCGGCATGCCTCTTTCATATAGAGTCTAGTAGTTAGTTTGTAAAAAAATTAATTAAACCATATACGTATATAAGAATGAAAAGAGGGCACTTTAAACATAAGGATACGGGGCGCCATGTTTAATTTCTTAAGGCATTGATTTACTTTATAAATAAGAGCAGCATTTCCTAAGAGAAAGATTAAATCCTCAGCTCCGCGCGGGGCTTCTAGTCGTCGGTTCAGGTCGCACTCTCGCTACGAGCCAGAAGGGGACGAAGCTGCCACGGCTCAGGGTTCGGAGATGCTCCTGATCGGGATATCGCCAGCCCGGGGGGTGAGTAATCTTCTCGTAGATAAATCTAGTGAGTTCACGTAGGTAGTAGTAAGGGGCTTGTGGACGGGAAGAGGGTGCCTTTGGCGTAGAATCTTACTTGTGCTTGCTGCATGCAGTAGCATCACTACTCTTGCTTATCTTATGGCATCAGGGCATCCCTCGGCAGTCACATCGGGGAACGTGATCAAAGCAGCAGAAAGCAAACTTTACAAAAGGTCAATCGCCGTTAGAGTCCTTAGAATGCGCCAGGAGAAGGCGGCTCCTTTCATGCAGAACCTCGAGAAGCGGGATCAGTCTCGGATCCATTGGAAGTTGTCAAGTCAACTATGGCCTTAAATGCGTGGTTTAGGAGTTACGCTTAATGAAGATTTTCTTAAAAGAGTTCAACAAGGCCCTTTGCTTTACCCTTGCCCGAGCTCTAGGGAGGTAGCGGCTTTCTTTTGTGTGTGAAAGACGAGCTCCAGCCCGAAAGTCGAGAGATTATAGGCTTTGAATTCCATCTCACTTGGCTATCTATCAGAGTTGGAAAAAGATACTCCCCGATGCTCCATAAGTAAGAAGTAAGTAGGCACCTGTTGTTTTATTCAATAATAAAGAAGAAAGGGCAGCAAGGGGTGAAGCCACTCATCTCTAAAAGGGGACTTTTAAAGAAATCTAACAACTCCCCTATTTTAACAAGCCCACAGACGGAAGTTCTCAAGACCCAACTAAGTTAAGAAGGGGCAGGAAATATTATGAAAAAGACCTTTATACACAAGAGATAGATACACTTTAATAGCCTAGAGCGGTTCTTCAATCCACAGGGTTGCCTCGGTTTATTCATCAGGATATCCGCTTGAAAGCACGTAAAAGATGCACGGGTCAAGTAACTACTTCCACCGAAATGCGAGGGATTAATGAAGCCTAGGGCTTACGCGAGCATCGAACCTCATTTTACGATCTGTAAGAAGAAGGCACCAGCTTTCCATTCCACCCAACTTTCTTTATCTTAGTCATTCCTTCTTCTCTTTCTTGTCTTTCGAGTAAACTGGTGTGACTTCTTTTCTTTTGGAGCTTTCGAAGCCAATCCCTACTTCCTTTAATTTCGACTAGAGGTGTGTAGACCCTGGTTCTATGTATATAGTTTTTTATTTTAAGAGAAAAGAGAATCTAAAATGAGAACATCCTCAGCTGAAGTAGAATGCAAAGCTGCAATGATGTTCCAAAATAAATTGTTAGAAGATTAAAAGAAAGGAGGGGCGGTCGATCACGCTTACTCTTTTTAAAACTCTTATCTTACCTTAACTCACTACTTATGCTTTCATTAGAACGTGGATTTCATACGCTCTAATGCTTCCGGCTTTTGGATAAGTAAGAGTAATGTACATAGCGGAGCCCTTATATAGAGAGGTCGTCATATCGCAAAGTAAAGAAAGGGTTTTCCTCGTTATAGCAAATAGGAAGTCCTTCCTTTTTACGATTAGACTCAGTCTGGCCTTATGCGCCTGTGCCTCTTTAACCAGCATCTACCCGATCACCGATCCATGAAAAAAAGATACGAAAAGAAGACTCTCTTATCATTAGACTTGATTCTACTAGTTGTTATTAAACTAAAACCACTGGCTAAGTACTAGCTTCGGCTAACTCTCCTATCCCAACACCACTCCCGTAAGAAGTCAGAAGAAAGTGATTCCAAAACCCCTGTAAATGCAGAAAAAGATTCTGAGGAGTCAGTCCCATTTAGATCTTTCACTCTGAGACTACCTTGGTAAAAGTCATAGAACTACTTAAAGGTCTTCTAGCAGAAAAACTCTTTTTAGCTTAAATCAGAAAGAGAAAAGCCCGGTAGATTCAAGCGTTCCTCTTGTTAGCGTTCGTTAAACTGTCCTATATATAGAAAGAAGAGACTAGTTCTTCAGATTACATACTAAGACTCTAATTACACTTCTGCGCCATAATCCAGGAGCATTCTCAGCGTTTCGTGCTAGAGCGGTTTAGTAGCTTGCAAACAAAGAAGGTACTTTTCTCTTGGTATTGGGCCAGCCCAGCCCTAGACAAAGGGATCTCATTATTAAGCCTTCTCTCGTTCTTCTTTATCATAAAAAAAAAGGCAGACTAGAAAGTGCTTTAAGCAAGTCCGCACCTAAAAGTTTCGCCTATTAAATTATTTAACCAAATGCCATATAACACCACCGCACTACTTTCCTTTCTCTTTGGTGGCATACTGGGCTTTGATCTACTGACGCGCTTTTATCTCGAATAATAGGAGAGCGGGCGTTCGTTCACTTTCGGACTGCTGACTTATAGAAAGATGAAAGTTCGAGCAAAGGGCACGCATATAAACGTCGAGAAAAGGCTAGAAAGCGCGTTGATGACTAGTCATTAATTTCCGTACGAAAGCATAACCCCTCTTTATTAAAAGAAAAGCTGTACTCGAGGTACCATTCTTAGTCTCCATGAGCTCATTAAGAGGGGTCCTATCTCGTCTCGTATGCAGAAGATTTTTCTCAGAAAAAAGTAGGCTCTCAGAGCGGAAATGCCTTTTTGTTCAAAAAAGCCGTGTTTTGGCGAATTCGTCGTTCGAAAACTCACTTTACTTGCGGAAAAGTGGTTCTCTCTCTTTTTACCGGGCTGAGAGAAAAGCATCAAATTAGGCTCAATTAGGCGCAAAAAAGCTAAGAAATAGAGGGGACTCCCCTTTGGCTGGGCTTGAAAATGGTCAAAAATGGGCGAAAAAGCTCTCCCAGCCCGGGATTTCGCGACTGAAACCGTTTTCTGCCTTGAGGGCCCACTTTTTTGTGAATTATTTCTTCCACGTATGGGAATTTCTGACTGAGTTGGTTTTTCACTAATGAGTGGTACTTTTTTTTTGTGAAAATTCTTTCCAGCTATGTAATTTTTGAACAAAAGGTCCACTTGTTGGGGTCATTTTGGAACTATTAAAGGCTCCCGCCCCCTCTTTTTCGAGAGAATGCTAATCCCGCTCTAAGAGCGTTCATTTTTGTGAAAAAAGGTTCTTTCCATGTTTTTGGTTTCTCGACCGAATGACTCTTTTTTTGCATATGCTTGGAATCTATTTGGTCTTTTGGCCCCACTTTTTGGTTGCTGTGCCTCCCCCTTTCCCGCTTGTGTCAGAAATTTACATATGAGGAAGCCTTTTTCTTTGCTGGTTAAGTTTTCAAAAACCCCTAATATAGAGAGAAGCTTAAAGTTCTTTTCCAAGGTGCGTTGGGGGGTTCAACCTCTCATACCAGTAACAGCGCAAGTCTAAAGACGCCCTTTTTTCAACAGATCCAGCATCTAATAAATAAATGGAATGCTATTATCATCACAAAAGTCTAAGAAGATGAAGTCTTTCTAAAACAAGAACCATAGGCATTTCCCCAGGTAGAAGCGAGTTTAAAGACAAATTGGGGCTCGTCGTTCAGTTCGTAGGTCCCATTTCTAACATAAGAAGGGTCAATAGAAGGATAAAAAGACCTTGACTCATACACATGAGTACTAAAGATTAGCTCCATCCTGCCGGTAAAGTTTACCTGCCCCTATGTAAGTGTTTATTTAAACTATGCAAGTAGGGAAGCTCTCATACAGGGAAAGAAAAGGGCTAGTGATCAGTGGAGTGATCCTTCTCCATAAAGGCGGTGAAGACTACACAGGGTGCTTACTTAATAAGATAAACTAGCAACTGTATGAGAAATTAATATCACGTACGAGCGTTGATTAAAAGTTAATTCCATGTGATAATGCCATCCGTATGCCTTTCCTTTTCTTTCCTATGGTAGACGATCTCAACTCTTTTACTAAACGCAGAGATTTAGTACCGTCTCGGGGTCTCGAAAAACCTTCTCTTCATCGGCATCGATTAAGCCCCCTTCAATCCCATTTGGCAAAAGCCAGTTCAACCCTAGAAAATTCTCTCACTCAGTAAACGGCGATTCGCTGAAGCGTTAGAGAACTTAGCACCTGCTCTAAGGTAAAAGAAAAGCTTTTCTTGTTATGCGAGAAAGATAAATCCCGAGAAAGAATTTGTTCATACATTGTGCCCGCCCTCCGTAGGGAAGAAGACAATTGAAGGATTTCCGCTTGTCCCAGAAGTTCTCGCGAAAGAAAACTATGAAATCTCCTCTTATTAGTCAGTATTCCCCCACTAAGTAGCCTCTACCTTTACTCGGAGGATCCCTAGACGACGCCCCGTCCAGACATAGGAATAAGCCCGTAAGCCTGCCTTCTCTTTTCAAGCAATCTCATTAAACCAGTAGAGTAGACATACTACTGGTATGCCGTGGCCTCTAGGGAGATTCCTCCGCCGTGGCATTTTGATCCCCCTCTTCCTTTATATTATAGGGCCTTCAACCAGCAAAAGCTTGGTCCGAGGGCTTTTCCGCTCTTGAACCTTTCTCCTACTTTTACTTGTACATTAGACATCTTTCCTCAGGTGCTGATATGAAAGTTCCCACTTTGTGCAAAGGAAGAGAGTTGTAGAAGAAAGAAAGGGCAAGGCCTTGTTGAACAGGCGAGCCTGCGTAGTAAAGTAATGGAATGTTCTATTATGGGAGTTTATCTTTAATCCCAATTCCATTAAAAACTAAAAGCTTCGTGGGAAATATAGGGTATAAAGAATACGTTCATTTGATTATGGCTCAGAGGGAATACCGACTAGACGCTGGCCGAATGCCGTTCTACCCCGCGCGCCTTTCTTTACAAGAAATAGATAAAAGTACAACAAAGAAGGATGGGTAGGAGAATATAAGGAACTTTAACCCGTAAAAGTCTTTTTAAGGTGCAAACGTCCGCCCGATGAGAAGCCTTGCCTTTATTTGCATGAATCCTTGCTTGCTAAGGTCTTCTGCGGGTTAAAGTGCCGCTTTGTCTGCTCCGCACTATAGGACCTCCCCATTTCTTTAGGTAGGGGCGGGCGAAAGGGCCTAAGCTGCTCGTTTGATATATCTCGTGGAGGAGACTGGGACGTAGTTTCAGGAATAGCTGGTGAGTTGGTTGGGGCATTCTATAGTGCTTGGGAAAAAGAAAGCTCAGAAAAAGAGAAAAGAGAGGAGAAGGAGGTGACCTAAGGAAGAGGAGAAGAATCGGCTGCTTAAGGAGAGGGGCGGAGGCTGAAAAGAACGTGCGGCACACCTTATAGATCTAGACAAAAAAGAAAGAATTTAGAAACATTTAACACGTTTTAAGGAGTTGGCGGCACCTGTGGCAGCAACCACTTATATAAGAAAGAGGCGTCGGTAGTAAGTAGAAAGAGCTTACGTTGAAGTTTCCAATCTATAAGCGCCTTTCTTTCTAAACTACGTTTTAGCTTTACCAACGACTCGGAAGCAGGGTGTTAAAGCTTGGAGGCAGCTTACTATCAAACTCCGGCCTGTGGGTAAATAGTGAATCGAAGAAGTCTTCTTCTTAATACCCCCATTTATGTCTCACTTCTTGTCTTATATATAGGGCGAAAGCGCGGCTTCAAAGAGCAGTCCAGGACCTCCCTCGTGCACAAAAAGTAAAATTAAAAAGAAGAAAGGCTCTTCCTCTAGTAGTAAAAGAGTTACCTATCCTATGGGTTGGGTCCGCTTGTGGGACATCTAAC
This sequence comes from Silene conica, assembly GCA_029255685.2. NCBI lineage: Eukaryota > Viridiplantae > Streptophyta > Magnoliopsida > Caryophyllales > Caryophyllaceae > Silene > Silene conica. Next base: position 405,099 of record JAQQAY020000114.1, read on the forward strand.
TTATGTCCTTCTATATAATCTAGTCTTAGAATTTCACTACATTCCTCTTTTGTGAACAAGAAAAAGCCGGGGTATCAACAACGAGGGAAGTGGAAGTTCCACCGGATGCAACCAAAGTAAGCTAAGAGAAGACGGGAATAAGGGGAGGGAGTTCGGATGAATCTACACCACGTAGTTGTGGGCTTAAGAGTTCTAGTTTAAATGTTTAAGTCTTTTCTCATATCAGAGGCTGTTGCAGCGTATATGCTTAATCGAAGATAGAGGGGCCCTATCCAGCTAGTAAGTAATAGCCTAAATACATAAGGAAGCCCCTCTTCAAAACCCTTAATGTGAAAGAAAGCTCTAGAGCATCGGCCCAATAACGACGCCTAATCCCTCACTTTAAAAGCTGCTTCCTTTAGAACGGGTAACAACTTCTGTACCAATTTCCAAGAACACGACGAGAGTCCTAAGTTTAGTAGCGAATGTAGACATTAAGATGTCCTTGATTTGTTTTATAAAGCTTTGTCGATAAGGACTTCTTTACACTAGAGCTTTTGACTTTCTTACTCTATATGAAATGCGCCTTACTCGCGTGCTTGCACTTTAGGAATTTCTCTAAAAGCCCCTCATAAAGAAGAAGAAAGATGAGAACTCGACCCATTCTGACATAGAGCGGCGTCAGTAGACCCATAAAGGTAGGGCGGCATAGATACCGGCAGAAGCAAGTACATTAGATACAATAGCCGAGATTACAAAAACTTTTGTGGAAAGTAAGTTATGGAACGGATTTTATGTTGGCGAGTAGGCTGGTATAAAAGGAACCTTTCGTAGTTAAATGAATCGATAGGGGAGGTTTCTTAGTAGAAAGATATAGGATGAAGAAAACATTATCTAATTGAGCTTGACGGGATCTCTTGGGGATGCCCGCTTTATAGTTTAGACGGACGGACGACTGACTCTCTGTTCCAATCAGATCTGTTGCCACGACATAGTAGCTTGTCTCCACTCGTTACGAGGGTGGGTGTCTTTAGCCACATTTCGAGAGATGCGTGCTCCTGTGGACTATATAGAGCATGCGCTACAAAGCCTGTAGTTAGGAAGTGAGCGCCTCCCAAAGTCTTTAAGAAGATTCTGAATGAGAGTATAGGGCGCCAGTCCAATTATATATAGATCCGGAGAGGGCGTTGTACTAATGTAATGATCAAGTGGCTTCTATCTCATTTGCAAACCCACTTAGTTGCTTTTGCCATTCTAGATGCCGCAGAGTATGTCACCGAGTCCCTCTATAGAGCTGTTGTAACAGGGCGCCTGGTTGTGGAAAACTCGCCAACAGTATATTATGACTAGTAGCCAGCTTACTCGCCTGTGCTGCTTTTCCACGAAAGCATGCTTTTCTATTGTCTAAAGTTTGGCTACTTTAGATTCTCCTTCTTAGTGATCCAAGCGGGCTCCTTCAAGAAGTAAAGGACTTGCCTGCCCCTAATAAAGAATGCAATACTATAGCAAGAGTAAGAGGTGGTTCACTTGCTCAACTAATACGTAAGTCTTACAAGAGCTTGTTACTAAGGAGGATTAAAAGATCTTCTCTTGGATCGTAATGACCTACTCGCCCCTTTTTAGGACTACAACCACTTGCATCCTATGAGCTTCACACTTAATTCTTAGGTAAAGAAAGACGCTCTGATCTAATCTGGCCGAACAAAGAAGAGAGCCTACGAGGCTAACGCGACAAACCCTTTTTTTGCATGAGAGAAAAAAGTTGAAGAATCGTCCATAGAAAAGAAGCTAAGGGAAGATCGGAGCTTTCCTTTAATTAAGTCCAAGGCGCGAATCCGTCTGTAGGAGTAGAGCTCAATCTCGCGGCTTAATCGGGGAGGTTTCGCATATAAAGAGACAAAGACAATTCAACTGCAATAGCTAGGAATATCTGACAGGACTTACTTAATTTCATCCTATTCACTCTGGGCTATTTTAATGTAAGAGCTTAGAGCACTGCCAAAGGCTTTCATAAAGTAAAGGCGGGGGCAGGGGTGAGTCTTAGCAAGAAGCGCGTTGTGGTAGAACCAATCTAAGAGTTATATAAGAGGAAGGCAAGTCTGTCCCTTCTTTTCGATACAAGTACTGAGATGCATTCTAGAGAAAATACGTACCCTCGGTGCCCGCATTCCTTCGTTTGCTTGCTCTATTACACTTGAAAAAGTAAGAGGAAGAGTCGAAAATTTCCCTTAACTCGATTGATTACACTGTCCCTCTACAATCTGTATAACAAAAAAGTCCTCTTTATATCATGCCACGATTCATACACATTCTAGGCGCTTAGGGGCGTTAAAGATTCATAGGACAGGTAGGATATAGACCAAGACACTCACTATACTATGCGACCAATTAAACGAATCTAGAAGGTCCAGTCGGGGAGAAGACGTCCAACTATAAACCATAGGGACCAAGCCTTATACGCATTAAGTCAGTCCAACTCCTTTCTCTTTTTCTTGTTTCGCCCCTTCTAGTCGAACCTTCTCTCCTTCTTTTATATGCGAGCCTCCTTTCTTTCCCCTTCTTTGAAATTCTGGGTGGCGCGGCGCACAAAGGATAATGGCCCGATAAGTATCAAAGAGTCTTTCCTATAAGGTGTGATGCTTTCTTAAATTAAAACTCTTCATCGCGTCTCTTACCTTACGCCCCGGGATCCACGCCTCCTCACTATAGCAACTAAACCCTCTTCGAAAAAATATAGGAAGGCTTTGGAATCTTTCTAGCGACAGGAAGGAAAGGGCGATTCCCTAAGGAGTAATCATTATCTCCTAACTTAGCGATTGAACAGGGTGGGTTATAAAGAGAGAGACGGCGTGAAGAACGTATGTGATGAGGAGAGGGGGTTGGTGAGAGCAAAACGAGAGGGGATTTGCCAAAAGGATAAGCCGAAAAGAGCAGCCTATCCGCCCCTCTTTCCCTTTTAGTTAGCATTCTCGAAAGAAGTAGGTAGATAAGTGACATCCAAATAAGTAATGTAAGGCTTTTCTTCTCTTCCCCGAAATCTGAGCTTCTTCTCCTAGTTTAGTTGGGCACACTTAATAAAGAAAGCCCCCTCCTTTCTCTTTTCCGCCGCGTTCAGGCAGAACATATGAATTTATCTCTCTCTATATATACATATATACATATATAACAGGTTGCAGTTCCAAAACAAGATTACAGATCAAGTCGAACGCCGTATACTTGCCTTTAGTGGAGCTTTCTCAGTGTTAGCATTTTAGGGCCTATTACAACAACTTCTATAGTATAGCTTTGTTACGCCTCCTCGAGGAGATCAAGCTTAGGCATTTCCTTCTTCGACCCCTACTTAACTACTACTGTGGAACTTCCTTCTCGAAGCTTCTATGCCGCCGACTTCCTTCTATCTATACCCTGACGAGGATCCTCAAGGTTTGCTCAAACTGAAATAGAAGAAAGACCTAAAGGCGGAGGTCTACAAATGTCCTCTTTCTTTTTGGAATAGAAGACATAATCTCTAAGAGTGCATATCCAAGATTGTCTTCGGGGTGTGTGAGCTCCTTCTTTAAAAAACAAAAAGTATAAAACGAAAAAGGTTTCTTTATCTGGCTCTTAGGATTCCCGAGGAAGGTCTCGTCCAATTTCGTATAGAAGCGAAGGAGTAGTTTATCCCGAGAGCTTTTCTTTTACTGACATTGGTATTCGCGTCCAATCAAAGAGCCGGGGCTTTTTTGATACTGTCCAACCCTGGGGATTTCTCAGTGTTAGCCCATGAGCAAAAAGATGTTGAATGAAAAGTGACATGTATTCTTGATGAACTAACTAAGGTCATTCCATATGAGTATGAGTGTGGAACCCAAACCCGCCGTTCGTTATAAGGGCGCAGCTCTCTAAAGGACGTCCTATCTACAAGTAGGGGGTAGAGAATCTTTTTATATGCAACGACGAGCAAGGATACCCTGCTTAGTATAGGAGAAGGGGCGTGAGAGTTCATTTCTGGAGGACTAAGCTTCTCTAGCACCAGAAGCTCCTCTTTATATGAACATTCTTTCTTTTGAGGCCCCCTTGCTTCGCGGGCAGAGCATCCCACTTAACTCCTAAGAAGGCAGCCTCACTCCCACCGAATCCTTCAAGCTGTATTAACGAAAAGAAAACATTAAGCCTTATTCTATATCTACTCTTAAACTAACTTCCTCTCTACGGAAATTTTGATAACAAGAGGGAGATGTGACCACCAAAAGGTTTCGGACAACGGGGTCTTTGCACTGCTTCGCCCGCACCTTTAAAAGAGGATTTACCAAACAACAACTAATTAAAGAAAAAAGGATGAAGCAGTCTGTGATCCGTGAGCTGGTCTTATATTTTTTAGTTTTTGTTTATAGCCGGATCCACTCCTTCGGACTATCTACACTGACCCCTTTTGGGGGATTGGCTGGATGAACGACTGCACTAGCAATTTGCACTTATTCTTTTTCACAGATGTAACCTCATGCCTGGCGCTTATCCTGCTCGAAATCATGCTTGGCTTGGCTGATGGAGAGGTTGGGCCTCAGACTTCCTCTTTACTTTAAGAATAAGATAAAGTGACATGACGAAAAGAAAATAGTGAGAGTGCAGTACCGGGAGAAGAAAAGGAATGAGTAGAAGACTTGTAGTGACCAGAGATGTGAGCAACTGCTGTAATCGATGCGATGATAAAGGGTAAAGAAGCAAGGCTAAAGGAGGAGTAGTAGAGCGGAAGTTGCATTATAAAATGGGAGCAGCGATTGAGCTGACGAGTTTACCTCAGTCCGATTAAAGCACAGTCTATATTCTTTTTTAAGAAGATTATAAAGTTACGACACGCAGGTTAGGGTTGGCATGAGGGTTCATCAAACGGGAGGGGGTCTGGGCTATCTTCCCTTAGCACAGCGAAGTCTTACCAAATATAGAGGTAAAAGGTGCAGCATAACTAATGAGTAGAGCTTGCTAATCATCGGCCATCCACCCATATAAGGGGCGTTTTCTAATATCGCAGGATGTGCATTAAAGAAGAAGAGGTCTTTTTGTTCACTTTAGTTTTGGCTAACAAGTGCTTTTATTATTCAGCAAAGTAGCCCAGCCTTATTGCCAATCACTTCACTTACTTAACACGTATATGAGTTTATGGGGCTAAAGGAGAATCTTTGATCACTAGACCGTTAGAATGTAGTATTACAGGTACTACTAGTCAAAGTCGTCTAACTCTTAGGATGTAGGACACCTACCAACTGCTGGCATAGAAGGCCTGCTCTCCCAGTCTTATGCCTACTAATTCTACTCTAAGGCTATACCCCTCTTAACATACACTCTGAGTCTTTCTCCTCTATTGAAACGTCTAAAGCACATGGACACACACATGCATTTACGCAAAATACGAAAGCAGCACCGCAGTGGGAATGCAAGGCAGAGTTCGCCCTTTAAAACATATGCAAGGCTTTTCACGAGAGGATGTGGGAGTTGTTCTCGAATTCACTAGTGACTTAAAGCGCGGATTCGGGGCAGATTACTCTCTTACCCCAAAATTCTGCTACCTTACTTACTAGAGGAGCTTTGATATATATGATTGGACTTACCTTACTTTTTTCCTTCTTCTGTAACTTCCTTTTCTAAAAGCTAAAGAGATCCGGAGCGAGCGAGTGAAGTAGTGATAGTAGTAGTGGTGGGATAGACGCCCAAGAAGAGTGGAGTAGCGCTTTATAATAGACTTTAAACTCTACTCGGCGCTTGCATACACCCCGTTTGACTTGAAGCAAGGGAATGCATGACGTTTGGCCCCGGACTATGAGTCTCACCAACCAAAAGAACTCTCTGACGAAGCGAGCTATACGTGGTAGGTAGTGTGTTGATCATCCTGTCTTAGAAAAGAAGGCAAGTGCCCTAGAAGAAGTTTAGAAAACTTATATATAGCTTGGGACGAGTTCTACGAGTAGTAAACGAATTCAGTTCCTCTCAACTCTATCATAAAAAATAAACTATAGTTATAACAACATATAAGTAAAGTAATCACAAATGTCGTATCGGAGAACCTTTCAACTTTAACCTCTGTTCTTATGGGCACTTTGGCAATACATAGAGGAAGCAGTCCCAGCTATACTAATATAAAAGCGTTCTTCTATCTAGTTAAGAATGAATAAGGGAGCAAGTAAGAAAGCTACCCCTTCCTCTTATTTATTTGAGCTAGCTTCGTATAAGAGAAGAAGACGTTCCATTAGCGTGTGAAGTAAAGTGTGTAATTAAAGAGAAGCATATGTTCAACTAATGATTGTCATATGTAAAAGTGAGGTTCACTGTTTTCAAAACAAAGACGAAGTCAAGGCAAGCATCAGTAAAATAACAAAGAAGTATACAGGAGTCGGATCAAGACCCGTCTACATTAGAATCATAAGCTAGCAGAAGAAGCTAAGCGCTTGGCAAAACGTGCTAAATAAAAAACATCTCGTCTATAAGCCTTTCTTTAGATGTGTATACAAGAGTTAAGCAGTACCAGAGTTTTAATTAAAGTTACATATAACAACTAGTTCTAAAGGTTTTCACCAAATAAGGTAGCCTTTTTTGAAAAGGGAGCCCCGTGGATGGTATTAGAGTCTTCAAATTCACCAATTCTTAGGGACGCTGCTCGGAGGACACCCCTCTTTCTTTACCAGCCAAGTAGTACATACAATAGTGAGCTCTGGTAGACTTTAATTTCTATCCGGGGTGTACTGTCCAGGTATGCCTATACTTTACTTTGTCTTTTATCTTTCTGTTATCTAGAATTAGAGTTTGCCCACAGCTCCTTATCTTAGTAGTCAGTTCATAAATCAGCAAACTCCGCTCTCTCTTCTTTATTTTACGCGAGAAGTCATAGGCCGACCAGTTCATAGCACATAGCTTTCGTTTGAAAACACACTTGTTATCCCTTGTTATACGCGAGTGGCTTCCCTTTTTTTACTTTGGTTGTTGTGAAACCTAAGATCTATCATCTGGGGGTGTTCTTGCTTTAGAAGTGTAACGGTCGGCGGGCTCTTTAGAAAGGAAGAAGGAGCAGTTGAGAAAGAAAACTGAAGTTTAATGCAGTGAAACTCTAACCTTCCTTTAATTTAAAAAGGAATTACACCAAAGGCATAAAGTAAGAACAAAGAGTTATTTCTCTAAGGCCAATCTCGATTAAAAAAAGATGCGTCGATACTAGCTAGGTAAGCTCCTGTGAAGTTTCATATAGCGGGTTGGTAATGCCGTTGGAAAGCAGCTCAGCCATCAGGTGGGAGGGAGGGGAGGCGCTTTACTGATTCCGCATACTAAGAGGGCCTTGGGCGATCGATCCATCCCATAGGAAGTATAAAGTAGTCCTAGCAACCGTGCTACCCGAAGCTCACTGGACTCTCTTATGATCATTCTGTAAAGTAAGGCCCATTCATCTCTTACCCGGGGACAGGTGCCTCCATATGCATACTTCATGTGAGGGAAGTTCCCTTTTAATATATAGACGACTGAAGTTGAAGACAAAACATACTAATATTTAAGCCCGTTAATTTAAGGGGAAAGTCTTAGTGAAGAGTAGTAGAATGCTCGGCAATATGGAGGAGTAGAAAAGCGCCTTGACCCTATGGTAAAATAAAGAAGTTTTGTTAATGCACGAAAGTGAAGTTTCGTTGTGATAGGACTCTCCTCTAGAGCAAGACTTTCTCGAACAAGCCGCCTAAGGCTAAGTAAGCGCCCCTATTCCGCGAGCCGAACTCCAACGGAAGCGCCCAAAGTCGGGTAGCTTTTATCTTCATATGCTTCAACGGGAAGACCCCTTTATCCCCTATCTTCTATCTTTTCTATTGAGAAAAAGTCTCCCCTCAAACGATCTTTGCTGTTTCCTCTTTGCATTTACTAAAGCAGAGTCAGTGGATATGCATCGCCTTTCATTTTAACAAGGTGTCGTCAAAGAGGTAGAGACAAGAATTAACAAGGAAGAAGAAAGGGCAAACTTCCCATTTGCAGCTAGCTTAGAAGGTTCCTTTGGACCTGTCCAACAAAGGCCAGGGATATCCTACACCTTTCCTCTCTTTTCCTTTACTTACCCGGAAAGTAGAGCTCTCCGCAGCAAAGCACCAGATGTACTCTTTAAAGTAGGGAAGTCTCCCTCTATATATATGGCGAAAAAACTCACTACGACGAGCTAATTTATTTTGTAGGTGTCCTTTCTCTACTCGTTTTTATGGGGATACGGAGCCATCTACCTACTAGTCTGAGATTGATATCATAGCTATTATTTATAATCTAAACGCTATCACCAGAGACAAGTTTATATAATCCGACTACTCTTCGGGAGAAGGGGATAAATCTGAAGTGACTCGACCGCCAGGAGATAGGCTCGAGCAAAGCAGTGATAGGAAGGGTAACGGGGTCGCATATAAACAAGAAGGAGATAGCCCGAGGGTTCTTTATAGCTCGACTGACAAGGATCGGAGAAGAACGAGAGCGAACGCGAGTGAGATAGGTAAGCCCGAAGGAACGAAGTAGGGCGTAGCGAGAGGGTGAAGACTAAAAGGAAAGAGAGATATTAAAGACTTTCTATGGGAAGGTCAGAAAGAGGAGACCTGCCGCCCATTCATTAAGAAGAATGGTAAATTAGAGCTTATCCATACGTCACTGTAATAACATTTCGTCAAATGTGAACAACTATAAGAGGGGTTTTAGAGGGTCTTTGTCAGCAGTTTGCTGACTGTCAGCATAATAAGCGAAGGCGAGAGGTTATTGGATAAAGCTATACTATACTATGCTACTGCTAGAATAGAGAAGACTCTTACTGAGGAGGTTCTAAAGTGGCTGCTTCTTACCCTTAACTTTTTCTTAATCATAATAACAGGGCACGGTGTAGCGCATTCTTCATATATAGCATACATAAACTTTCTCATCCCAAAACTATTAGAAAACTCTACACAAGCTTTGCAACGCAAGTCGCTTGCTTTCATGCCGGGCTCTCCAGAAAAGGTAAAATAATTGGACAAGACAAAGACCTTCCCACGAGGGATCTCTTGTTACACATAAGAAATCCACACAAGGAATCAGCGGGGTAGGGCAAAATCCATTCTATATTGGGCAGCCCTATCATACATCGATGCGAGTCCGTTGAATAAGCCTAAGTTTTAAGGGAGGAGCCCATCATATCCCTTATAATAAAAAAGTAGAAGTGAAGAAATCCTCCAGTTCGGTCAATAATAGATCCATCAACCGCTGCCACGACATAACGACCAGTCGCATAAAATAAAAGGTCTTCTCAGCCCCGTCTTTCTTTATACCGGGGCGCTTTGATTGACGTCTTTCTAGCTTTGTTAAGAAAGCCCTATGTCCCACACATACTGTGCTTTGATTTAGAAATTGCCTTTACTTCAAGGTCGGAGCGAGGGATTGTATGGGTTTAGGGTGGTGAAGCCTGCTGTATTGATTCCTTGGCTGCTTTCACAGGGCCTTCTAGCTAGATGGGGCTCCTCTTTGATGGATTTGAGGTGATTAGCCTCCTCGTTTTGACAACCCCAGATACGTACTTTGCTCATTCTGTCATTTGTGGCGCTTACCGATCTGGAGCAGGGCTTAACTTAGAAACAAACTTTAGACTCGTGTTTAAAGAGATAATGAGAATACATAAGCATGCACCCACCCCTTACTTTACTGGCCACTCATTTCAATTCGCCGCATTCTATCTATAACTGAAGGTCTTACTCTTCCCTTTCGGAAAAAAAGAAGTGCGTAAACAATGAAAAAAATGGACGGACACTTATCTAAAAAGAGAAGTTCCCGGAAACGAAACAAACTTCTTATATATATATAACTAACAGAGCGCCCCTTTGAGTAAAATTCACCAAGCTCATACCCCTCTTGAATATAAGATTCTATAAGTTCAAATTCAGCCTTAATGAAGAGAGGGAAAGAGATGTCGTAATCATACCACATGTCTACTAATAGGAGTTAGTCATCCCTTTATTTCTTTTTTGGGGAAAGTGGAAATCTGTTTAGTAGAATCGTATTTTATCGACCTATAACAGCAAAGTAAGCTAAGCCCTAAGAATGCCCCAGTTTTCTATGCTAAGTGTGCTTGTTGAACAGCCTGACTCCGTGTCATAGGATTTCTTTTTAAACTTTTTCATAACAGAGCACGCGTCTAAGTAGGTGGGAGGTGTTTGGGGCATAGAAAGTTTTCTGTACAATTATGCTCTTAGTTGGGATTCGACAATCCTAATGAGATATTAAGGCTATTCGTGTGTGAGAATGTAGAAAAGGAGGACTCTTTTAGTCGAGGTCGATATTGTGCAAATTGACAAAGAAGAGAAGTTCTAACTTTAGGAGAGAGTTAAGTTGCTGCGAAGCCTTCATATTCCTCTTTACGTTGTTTATCATGAGTTTTTTGAATATAGTTCCTAGGATTAAGTCAGAAGTGAGGTCTATCTTTGTGCATCTTATGGGGATTTCGCCAAAAACCTGTCTTCCCAACCTACCTTCTTGGGGGTCAACGCCGACATAAAGCAAAGACCTTTTGCCAATAACGCTGTATCTCGCGTCACGGGAACGACCAAAGCCAAGTCCTACCGGGAGGGTTGAATAGCCATTTACTACCTTTTATCATTTGACATCCCTTATTACCTTTCTTTTGTTCTTTTGAACAAGTCGCACGCACCCTGCTTACACGAAGTTGCAAGGTTCCAATCTTAAGTAAGTTAGGCTCCTATATACACTCACCCTATAAAATTCCATGGGACCTGCTCTTGGGCTATGATTCCGCGGAAAGGGTAGGAAATCCCCAGCAACCCTTCATAATGTGCTTGTAATTATCCAAACAAGTATTCCGACATGACATATAAGCCCTCGAACTACAAGCGCAGGCTCATAAACTACTTTCGACACTCTTATCCTAGTATAAGAAGGTGGACGTCGAAACCTTTGCTTCATCGGACTCGGGCCGTTCTTATCTCGCTCTTGAAAGCTCGGGAAAGCTCCTGCCTCGGTTGCTTGCTGGTGTAGCGATGCCTCCCTTTTTCTTTTGCTCTTCTCCCACGGACTTTCCGAAGGTTTGCGGGTTTCTGCTTTCATACAATCTTTGTAAAGAAGGAGATCCCTATGCTACGCTACAATCATCGAATTCTGGCATAGCACATCTAGGGGAGGCTGCTCTAATACAAGCTCGTTCGGCTCTACCCCTTTTATGCTCCTTGAATTTTCTCGGATCCTTTCTTTTTTTATAAAGGAGGCTTCCTTATTGAGAGAGATGCCTATTTCATCCCTTGTCCTCTATTCGTAGTTGAAGTCAAAGGAGACAGACTCATGCCCTCTTGTTTTCTTATACATAAGGGACCATTGTCTGTGAACTTCTCTTTTCTATGTGCTAAGTCGTAGTTTCTAAAATGAAGTTTTAAAGTGCTCTACTGAAAGAGGATAGGCTAGAGTGCATAGACTGAGGGTGGAGAGCTTTGCCTGTTAAGGTTTAAATACCTCTTATTCATACTAAAGCTAAACCCTTCTTTTTCCTTTTTTCCGTCGTGAAGTCACACGCTGCCTTCTCCCTCTCGCTTTTCTCGTACACATAAATTTGCCAAAGAGAATAAAAGGGCCAAGAGTAGTGAGAGGTTAGGTCCCTCATGCTCGAGATGGCAGATCTGAAACCCCCCTTTTCCTTTAAGCGCTCCCCGTTCAAAGATTAGCTTGAGGTCGTGATATATAGAGGGGGCTTATCTTCTTTATGAATTGGAAAAGTCTTAGTTTTCTCACTGCTTAGGCTGTTATGCCCTTTCTTAATTAATGTAAGAGTCCTTTTCCTTTTCTTCTGCTTATCCTTAGACTTTCTAAAAAAAAGGGTATGGCAGGCAAGGACACCCTTCTTGTCGCCCCGCTTTCTGTTTCTGTCGGAGAAAGAGGCTTTGAAGCATTTCTGATCTCTCTTTCCTCTATGCTTTCCTCTCTTGCTGTATGGTTGGTTCGTATTGGAATCTATTTCCGGGAGTTTGTCCTCACTCCTAGAGCCACCACTCGAACAAAGAAAATAGGCGGAAAAAGAAGAGTAGAAGAGGCTTGATCGTAGGTAGAGTAGAGGTTATAGCTTTGATCGGACACATTTACCAAAGAGCAGTTCAAACAACTGGGACAACTCCTTAATGCATATGCGCCTGCCTATATAAGAGGGAATTCGTCTAGACGTAGGTCAAGGTAAAGTCAGCATCCATTCTTATATACGTAATATGGTAATGATGAGGATTCTTCCTGAGAGGCTAGTCTAGAAAGAGTTCGTTCAAGGTCTAAGGCTCCTTATGCTCTATTGAATTTCTTTGTCTTGCTTTGCATATCCATAGTAGTTTCGGGCGTAAGGCTGATCATTATCATATATGTATATAAGAATGAGGTCTCTCTTTGTTCTGTGTTGTGTAGTTTGTTTTCTGCTTTACTGGGCGAAGATAGGTGAAGGCTTGATCATAGCTCTCTTTCCTTTTTTCCTGTAAAGCAGCTTCTCTCAGTGATCCATTTGGTTAAGTTCGTGAGCCCTCGGCTCTCTGTGACAGGGTAGAGCGCTGCTGTGAGTGCTAGTGACTAAGGGATGCCTAGGAGTAGAGGAAGTTTGGAGTCAGTCTTCGTCGTCCGGTTAGGTCGGAAGTCAAAGAGGGACCCTGGAGTAGGTAAGGCTCGTCTGAAGTATGAAGGTTCTTGAGGTTAAATAGCTCAACTGTTAAGGACCCTTGTGGGACTCGATCGTTAGTGAGAGGAGAAGACTCGACCAACGGGTAGATGGCATGACTTGGGCCTTAGACAGACGAGAGGGAGCTAGTACGTGGGTTGGGATTATACTGACTTAATCGACACGAGAGTAAGGGCAATCATTTCATCTAACTTCGAAGCCTTAGACTTTGCCCCAGCCTACACTTCAGCAGATGAGTAGGCGCTTTTAGGTCTTTTTAATCTCGTACTCGCTCGGAGGGCTGCTCTCTGAAGGATCTTACAAAGCTTTAGCTAGGTAGAGGACTTCATCCCGCGAAAAGATATTCATATCGAGAAAGAGGGGATAATAAGAAAGTTTATTTAGCTCCTTAAGCGATTGCTGTCCATTTCGTAGGGAATACTTGGTTTAGGTACTAAGGCGCCGACCTCTTACTGCTTTCTTTTCGTCGTCCAAGACACAAATATATAAGAAAAGATTCCACTTAGAGCAGGGGATACCTCTTTTTCCTTAAAATAAAAGAACTTCTTGAATTGAAAGCGTGGACACAACAAGGGCCTCCCCTAACTCTCGCCCCGAGCTTGTAGAAGAAAAGGCCAATGCTATAGCATACCCCGGCTCCTTTAGAAATCTACTTTACTAGAACGAATGGCAAGTCAAGTACCTTTAGTTACGCGAGCATTCTTAATTAAGAGGAGAGACCACCTACCTTGTTGATGGAGTTCCATAACAGCAGAGCCTTGCCTTAAAGAGCTCAAAAAAAGGGAGAGTCCACCTCAGTCAGGCAATCACAAAGATGCACAGCACACGCTTCCTTATACTCTAGCCTAACATCTAAACGTCGTCTAAAAACAAGGAAACCACCAGAGCAGGCGTACTTAAGGAAGGGCCAGGATCGAAAAAGAAGAAAATTCAAGAGGGCTCCTCCCTCTCTCCTCATCACACCCGTTCTTTCCCACTTCGCAACCCTAATTCTCCTTCCTTTTAGTCGAGTCTCATTTCTTTCCCATCGAACCGCAACAGAATACGAAGAAGAGAAGGGGTTTACAGACAGTACAAAGTCCCGCCCAAAGGGACCGAGAGAATAACAGCAAGCCCATACAATTACAAAGGAACAAAGCCATTAAGTAAAGGCAGGCGTTAAGCAAAGAGGAGCTCTCTTTCTTTTAGTGCAAGTCCACCCTCATTCTTATATACGTATATGATAACGAGCTTTTTGCCTTGTCATTTTCGAGTTGCTTGCAAAAAAACTGACTGAAATCTTCTTACGCAAAGAGAGAGAAAGTTCGAAGTGGTGTCGACTGCATGGGAGATAAGCCCAGAGGGAAGAGCTTAATTGACCGGAATGATAGGGGCTCTTTCTACTGCCCTGTCCTATGTCTCTCTTCTCTAAGTGCACTTCTTGGCAACCAACCAGTCTCGGGTTCAGCCCTTTCTGTGCTGGTATCTACTACTAGAGTCCTCTTCGGTTGTTGGTACCCATCAAGGGATCTCTATCCATTACGCCTATTCTAACAAGCCTTTAGGTCTGTAGTCTCTTTCCTCCTTATGGTTCGTCCGAATTCTTCTCAACGCAACTTACACACATGAAAAAGAGGCAGATCCAGCTGACGAGACGGGAGAAGTCCCAGGGGGCGGCTAGCCAAGTACTTAGTAATCCGCTTTATAGGTAGTAGAATAGGGATGAAAGCATTCTTTGGATTCTTACTTATGAAAGGATTAAGCGAGCAATCACTTTTGGGAAGAGGTAGCTACCTTACTAGCTACTAGCTGTATTGTTTGGCTTGCTTTGAGCTATTCTCGGGCGATTAGTCGCTCCTGACTAAAAAAAAAGATGCGAGTTGAGAACTTGTGATTCATGGGCCGCCCTGCCGAGGTTAGGGTGTCGTAAGTGAAAAAAGCGAAGAATCAAACCGCTGCCCGTATGGGGATAGCGCGCCTAGCTCTTTTATTAATTATATCTTTGACTTCACTGAGGCAAGATTGGGAGTAGTGGATACCGAAGAGGTCTGATCCATAGTAGATTTACTTACATTTTTGAGCTTTCTTCCTTGCTTGTTTTTAATAGAGAAGCTTGCCCCATGATGCGATTAAAGGAATTTCCAATTCCGGGTATAAGCCAAGATGTCGGATCCGTGCCCTATCAGTTAAGCGAGGACAATGGCAGACTCCTCTTTATCTCACCCAAAGCAGCAGTACCAAGAGCTTTCTTTCTAGTTGATATTGGGAAACGAGGTTGGGCTTTACTGTCAAAGAGGGGCTAGGCTTCCCCTTGTTCTTGTTTAAGTAGAGTGCTTGGACAGCTAATGAACGGAGGAGAGACTCTTTGCATTAATTAATGAGAAGAATGGTCTGTATATCTGCCTTTCTCTCTTCCATTCCATACTATGATAAAAGACTAAAGTAAAGATTGGAATACTTTGAAGAAAGGAATGTGTTCGGGCGTGGATTCCGGGATTGACTACGAATGCCCTGAAAGGTACAACTCTTTGTCCCAATAATAAGAACTATGCCCCATTAATTTTAGAAATTTCTCTGGATTGTAGCAAAGGGGAAGATAGGAGCTCTCAATCTCTTAGTGACGCTTATATAGGGCCTATCCCTCTTGGTCGAGTCATTTTGGAAATCTAATATAATCCTGCTTAGATGAGGACTGCTGAGATAGAATAAAAGGAAAAGAGTTTAGCTACTAATCCTGATTTGTGAAGATTCCTCCTTCTAATAGTACTTCAGCTTCTTTGCTGCGGATATATCGTTCTGTAATAAGCGCATTTGCCTTTGATCTTCAGCTACCCCCCGACTTCCTTATATAGGTATTCTCTTTGTTATCGTATCGAGCTGGGCGACTAACAAGATCTCTTATTCTAAGTAATAAAAAGTAAGTATTCTGACTTCTTTGGAGTCGAGAACTTTTCTTTAAAAATAGACCGGAAAGCAAAGCAGTGCATTAGAAGAAGTATAAACGAGAGTTTAGCGAAAAGAGACTTGTTGTGCTAAAAAACTAGTGGGCGCAAAGCCTTTGTTCAAGTCCCAGATGTCTGTCTGTCGATTTCCGCCTTTCAAAACCGGAGCATCTTTAATGACTTTATTCTAAGCTTCTCATCTAAGCGGAGAAGATGCTCAGGCTCATATACCTCCCTATCTCATTTAGTCAAGGCAAGGAGAGCTTCTTAGAATTCATATGCTGCGCCCTAGTTAAAGGGGAAGAGGTCCTTCGTTGGCATGGCGCAGGTGGGCTGCCTACCTAGCTGCCTCTCTTTTCTTTTCCTCTCATTCATAAGTTCTTCTTTACTTTGTTATACGAAAACATTTGTGCATTAAAGAAATCCCTTACGAATCTTA
The DNA here is from genome assembly GCA_029255685.2 of Silene conica. Classification (NCBI taxonomy): domain Eukaryota; kingdom Viridiplantae; phylum Streptophyta; class Magnoliopsida; order Caryophyllales; family Caryophyllaceae; genus Silene; species Silene conica. Next base: position 421,099 of record JAQQAY020000114.1, read on the forward strand.
CAGACCTTTCTTTAGACTATGGCGATAAATGCGCTTTCCCTTTGTTTTGGCGCCTGTCCTTTTTTCTGCTCGTTGAATTTCAGTCTTTATCTTATGAGTCTTTTCTAAACCTAGAGCTGGGGCAGTGCTGGAATGTGACACCCTTGCTTTGGTTTATTTGTGACAAATATATTGAGCAGAATGTGCATTAAGGGTGGCTTCGCCTTTCGAGGGCCGCAGTAAAAGAAAGATAAAGAAAATATATATAACTAACAAGTGGGGCTTTGCTCTATATATCTGAAAGAAGCAGTATCCCTTGCTTCCTCTCTTCGAACGGACACCCGGGATACTGCCGAACAAAAGGAGACTGAGGCTTGTTTCGGGAACTACAAAAACCCTAAAAAAGAGAGGCACTGGCATTCGATTCAACCCTTTACCTACGACGGAGATACTAGAGCTTGGCTCGTATTCTTTACGAAAGAAGCTGCTGCTATAGCTATAACTAGAACGCAAGAGTCAGTTCGAGGACTAGAGGGTTGAGAGTCCTCTTTTTCCATAACATTCTTAAACTCTCGCACACACCCCTGTTTCAATGCTAATAGATCTTCTCCTCTACCCGCAACCTCTTACAGTTGTTGTAACCTCCCTTTAGTTCTTTATAATGATTCGTTTGAATATACCACGAGCTTTTCTCCGTTTTCCAAACCTTGGGCGGCTGCATGCGAGTAGGTAAAGACTTCTCTTTCTTTGTTTATAGTAATAGGGAAGCTATAAAGAAAAGACTTTTTGACTGATGAGAGTTGTACTTACTTCTTAGAATAGAGGGCGTCGAAGCAAGCGTAAGTCTAAGTTCGAACATATTAACGTACTAGTAAAAGAAAGAGGTTAGTGGTCCTTCCTTGTCCACTCAAACAAAGATTTGCATTTCTTAAGTTAAGGGTGTAGGGATATAATATATAAAGGCTGGGCTGGAAGAAGACACTTATGCGTCGAGGTCGGGAAAGAAAGGCATATCTGTAGATAGACAAAGAGTGAAAAAACCCAAAGGCGAGTCCACAGAGTGATGACATGACAAGGGAAGCTGCTGCCGGGAGTAAGTAGGTCGTTAGGAGATAGCATAGGCTTAGTAATGCTACTTTACTTGGTTTCTTTCTAGTACGAGGGCTCTAAGTATAACAAATGGGAGAGAGGACGTGACTCCATACAAGAAAAAGAACTTTTTTCTGTCCTTGAAAGCTAGTGAACGTAAACCACTCGTTTTTCCTTCTCCGCGCAGTGCTAATCTTTACGGATTCAATTTGATGATGCGCTGTGGGTCTCTTGGATCTAAGCAGCTTGGAAAGTAAGCCTCTAATCTCGCTTGAATTTAAAACGCCCGCTTATTCATCCGGCAGTTTAACAACTAATCTACTTCAAGGTAGAAACCATCCTGAGCTATTGCTTTCCCTAAGCACAAAAGAAAGTACACTTGTTGTGAAAGGTTCGTCAAGTTTTTGATGGTGGGTGACATAAGAGGAAGACCCGCAATGCGCGGGTTCTAAGCCACGGGGTGCTCGGCTTGTAGGCTGTCTTACATAGGATTGCTTTCTTTCTTTTAGATGCTCTCACGTCGGAGGCGCTTGGGATAAGTGCCTAGTGCCAGGATCTACACTACACAAGGAATTCTATAAGAATAAGACAAAGGGTTGGTTCGAATCTCACTTTTTCATATAAAGGGACTGCCATAGGAAAGGGACTAATGTGTCTTTAGAAGTTAGTCCAAACCGCATGAGACCGAAAAAGGCCAAGGACAGGCAGGCGGAGGTAGGTTTAGTAAAGTCACAAGACTGGTTACATTGCTGCGAAAAAGCATATTATACGAGTATTCTCGCTCGACTATAACCAATAAGTCAAGTAGGTATGAGAAAAGCCTAACCTTTATCCGGATCCCTTGAATATGAGAAGAGCGTTTACTCTAGAAATAAGGGGAGTTTGCCCGGTGAAATATAAATAGAAGACTCGGTGCTCAACTTTGCTTAAGAGAGATCATTTGGGACCTAAGCTCGCGGCCCTTCCTACTTACCTTATAGTCGTCAACTAGCAAAAGACTCTTAAATAAACGCTCTATTCTTTACTACGTCAGTCTCTCAACACGGCCCTTCTTCTTATTAAAATGGGAATCATTCACTTCGCCCTCTTTTTATACCCATGCCTATATCAACCAGGCTTGGTTGGAACTTTTCTCTTTCTTTCTACTATGTCATGTCGTGATAGATTTATTCTGACGACGGGCCCAACGCTGAAGCTCGAAGAAAGAAGATTCTCTGGTTGTATTCTCTGATCGTGGAGAGGGGGCTTTTGTAAAAGTTTCCACTTCCCTCGCCTTAAATTCTTGCCCATGGCTTTTATTGGAAAGAGATGAAACTGAGTCAAAGCTAACTAAAAGTCTTAAACGCAGACCAAGGTATTGACGAGCCCTCTGGGAATTCGCTGTGTTCGGGCCTTAGTTTTCATATTTCTAAGAATTTTCTCCATCCATGAGGTAAGTAGTGAGTATCCGAGCTTTTTAAAATTAGGGAGGAGCGCACCGCACAATAGGGCGTAGATTGTGAAGCCTATATAACAAGCTCCCGTTAATCTCTACCCGAATCTGAGGGCTAGTAGAGAGAAGAGCCAACACCGCACGCAACTAAGGTTTTCTAAACGTATACTGAGGAAGTGTCGTCCGTCGTAAATCGATGAATGTCTTTGGGAATCCCGAGCTGGTATCAAGCAGACCTTTTGCAGCTTCTTTGTGTACGAGTTAAGGCTTAGAGACCTAGGTTCATGAAATCCCCTGAATTACAACAACCAACGCCTACCCTCAACAATATGCGCTGTCAAGTACTCGCCCTAACTTCATGTAGTCATACATGGTAAATCGAGGCAGCGTGAAATACAAAACAAAAGCAGTCTTCCTTTTCTTTCAAGTCAAGTTCTCCTTATTTTCAGGATGTGTGGAAGATGCTGACCAAGCTAGAGAGACCCCCGCAAGGGGGGTAGAGCCCTTTTGAATTAGAGCAGTTAGTTAGTGAAGCAGCCGTGGCGAGTGTAACGGATGAAGCCTGTGTCTTTACGAAAGTAGAAAAAAGGTAGAACTTAATCTGTTTAAGATGTAATTAAGAAGAAATGAGCCTGTCTGTCTAGTGTTGGACTCACTGGCTTTGTTTGGAATGAATAAGCCGAGGATAGCACCTTTCTTGGTTTGGTTGTTTCAACGAACGTATAATAAAAGTTTCCCATATAATAAGTAAAGTAAGGAGGCTGCCTAGCGCCTAAATGGTTCTCTTGGTGGGTAAGGGTTTGGTTTGCCCTCTCTATGCTTCATGCATGAGAATCCCGAGGGCAGCCACCACTGATTGACACAATGACCTTTTTGATGTGAAAACTTCTATGTCAGCGTATATGCGCAAGCCAGAGTAAGTCCCCTTTCCTCTTTCCCGTTGGAAATGGTGACTCCCTCAGAAAAGATTAGAGGGGGTTATCGGGCATGGGACTATCTAAAGAGGGTTTCGTCGCCTTCTTCTAGACGTATGAGATAAAGAAAGTGTGCCGCGCGTGCCTTTATGCTTCGCCCATATCCTACTGCTCTATCCCGATCCATGGATCCATGCCTAAAAAATAGACGAAAGAATCTCTTCCTCTAAGTACTGGAGGCGTTCATATGAAGGTATAAGGGGCTTACACTTTACTTTGTTTTGAAAAGGGGAGGCGGATAAATCTCCTTATTTTATAACAATTACAGAAGAAAGCTGCTGCTGTGCACAAAGAATCTTAATAAGTGTAACAAAAAAGGTAGAGAGAGGAGAGGTGGAGGGTTTGCATTAGAGAAAGTAAAAACCCTTTTAATTAGAACGGGGAAAGAAGGAGTGCTTGAAAGTAGTCCATAAGGACGGGGCAGGCTCCCCGACTGCGCTACTCCGCGCCTGACTCCCTTTTTCTTTTAAAAGAAAGATCTTAAAAAGGCCTGACTCCCTTTTTCTTTTAAAAGAAAGATCTTAAAAAGGCCTGAGGACATTTGATGGCTATTCGCTGTGCAGAAAGATTGTCAAGGATAGGTATAACATGACTCGCATATAAACAAGAGGGCGCTTGTGGTGATGAAAGAGCTCGAACGTTAGTGAAAGGAGAAAGGCTCGGTTGAAGCATGAGGCGGAGGGCGCGGAGTGGGAAGAAAGGGCGGGACGAAACCAAAGGGAAGACGGGGAGGAGAAAGCTCCGATTTAATACGACTAACGAGGGTAGGGACGAAGCCCACTAAGAAAGTGGATGAGATTGTGATTTGACGCCAAGGTTTGCTCGGGTTCATGTGAGTGAGAAAGAGCTTACTGTGTCAACAACGACTACTAGACTCTATGCGAAGCTATAGTGAGGCGGTTAGCAGCGATCTGCTGCAGCTTTTCAAAAAGCAAGAGGAAAAAAAGAAGGCAAGCGAAAGAAAGCCTCTCTAAAGGAATGGCTATAGGTTCTTAACGTCTTCCCGAAGTCTTTTCTTATGTGGAAACTTCAGAAGTCTACTCTACCCTCCGTTTTATAATGTAGGCGCCTACGTGCGGAAGTTAGTTTACTGACTCTACTGTTCGAATGTGCTGGATATCCCTTTTTGAAAAAGGAAACAGCGTTTGCTAGCGCTTAGGCTTGATTCGCTCAGTTATGATATTTTAGCAAAAGTACTGCTACTAATATGGAACGTAATACAAAAGAATCTAATCAGAATGTGCTTTTTAGTATGATGCGATGGATGATATATCACTAGCTATGCATCTCAGGAGCCTGCTTTCCTATATGCTGGTTCAATATGAGTCGACTGTCTTAAATCCCAGAAATTAATAGCTAGCGAATGGGGCTATGTATTGTGTAAAGGTTGTAAAGGGAGACTCTTCTTTTATCGTTGGTATACCACCCACGGCTGCTCAGCCACCATACTTGAAAGCCCTTTATCTATATATATAAAGAGAGTTGTTGTTGATGAAAAGGCGCTATGCCCAAGATTCCGTGGAATTTCGTATAAAAGAGGGTCCTGTGGGGCTACCTGCTTACCCCATTTAGCTGTGCTCTGCATAATACTTTAAAGCAAGACCAAGTAGACTAGAAAACTCTCCTATCCGATCTATCCGTGCGGAGAGAAGATACCCACCCGGGCGGGATGAGGTACGTGCGGTGCCAATCCTTTGAGAAGAGAGGAGAACGCCTCCACTTGCTTTGCGTAGAAAACAAAGAAGACAAGGGCCTATCACTATATGATTTACGAAAAGGCTCGTTAGCTCAGCCCGCTGCATACCTTCGCGCGTGTCATGACAAAGAAGCCTTTAGCAAAAAGACACCTGTGTTGGTCCGATCAGAAAGCTTTTTTCGCCCGCCGTAACTGAAATAAAAAGGAAAGCGAAAGAGTTAGTTAACGGGTGTAGCCTCATGCTCGCCTAATGAACTGGGGTCGGTCGAAAGCCCTCCTATAATATTAAGTAAGACACATGTGAATACAATAAATTAATATAAGAAGAGATCTCATTCTCATATACATATATAAGATCTTTTGAGTTTAATCCCGGAATTGATAGTCGTATTTGCTTAACAAATTGTAATTTTGCCGCGTATAGTTGGACATTTTTGTGTTGTTTGGTTGTGGGCATATATATATAAGACTCGGGCGTTAGTATAAAGAATTGCTTCTTTCACGTTCACTCTACACCTATACATACTCTCTTCCTCTCCTCGGCGTTAACGCTCTCACCAATCTCCTCTCGCTTTAATTGATCCCTTTCCTTAGCAGTCGTGCGCCCCTCTCTTTTAGAAAAGAGAAAAGTTCTTACTATATAAGCGCCGCCTTTTCTGGTGTAAACGTCTTAGGTATCGATCGCTCCGAGGCTAGCTCTAGTCCGCTGTCCACTTATAGTTATAAGAGCAGCAAAAGAAGAGCCCACGACAGTTTCGTGCATTTCTTAGGAAGCGGCCTTTGCTGTCTTTCGTAAGATTAGAATGAATTTCTGAAACAGAAAAGAATAAGCATAAAAGGCATAGATCACTGACGAGATTGGATTCCCGTGCGCGTCCTAACAAAGCGGGTTTTTGCCTTGAAAGCAGAACGAAAAAACAGAGATTATATAAAGGATTATTCCACTCGTATAAGCACAGAGCTTCTTACTTTCTTACTTATGAGAAGAGTTTGCTACTTTGGATTAAGGACAATGCCACTGACACAGGGAAAGCTCACCTCCACGGGCCCCTCCAGGATTCCCTACTATTTCAGCCAGGAGCAAGAGAAAGATCTTATTCGTTACCACCCGCAAACCTTTCTGCATACTATAGAATGTGGTTTAATTTTCCCAGAGCTTCTGGCCATTGCAGCCTTTCTCCCCCTTTCCTCTTACTGTTATCAGTATAAGAGCCCGCTCTTTCTTCAGCAAGTCTAACCCGCATACACGCCCTAAGATGCGCGCATTTCCTTTTTTAGATTAGAGGAGCCGCCCGCCTGCCTTGTTCAATTCCTACAATCTCGTAAACATTCCTTATTAGATAGACAGGACTACGCGTCCTCTATTTCTCCTGCCCTAGTAAGTCTCCCCATTCAAAAGGCGACTCCCTCGCCGAAATTCGAGGGCTTTTCTCTCTCTTTACGAAATGTCATCACCTAAAATTCTTTCTATTTCTATCCCAGTTTCTTAGATGGGTGGGTTTCGACGAATACCGGCGGATAGTACAACTTCTGAAACTCAGTGTGTTCAAGAGCACACGCGTGGCTGACTGCTGCCCCGATGTAAGGCTAATCAAAAACAACAGCTGTAGCAACTTTCTTTAACCACTTCTAAGTGAAAATGCTCAAAAGTCCGCGGGTGCTTTTCCTAATTAGAACAAATTGCCTCGGATATTTTATATTCTACGGCTTTTGGAACATGAAATACTTAAACTTAAGCTGCTGGACAGGAGGATTAAAAGGCCAGTAGATCCCCTCTTCTCTCTAACACACGTACATTCTCTAATATAGTAAAAAGCTGCGCTTAGATGGCTTTGTCTGGTGATTTACTCGAAGCTGGTAGGACTAGAGCTGTGATGGTGGAGATGCTAGTTGGAACCTTTCCGCTTATAGGACAACTTTTAATACCTCGCCGTACCTGACAACAGAAAAAGAAAACAATCGTGGGGAGATGCCTTCTTCTATTATATATATATATAAGATAAAGGACTTGTTGTGAAAGTCATGACGCGTTATAGGACGTACCATCCTCATCCTCGGGGAGGCCTTCCCGGCTGTAAGCTTTCAGTAAACAAAAAGAAGGAGCATCTTAGGCACTAAGCTATCTTCGGAACAGGGAGTGGGTAGATCGTTTTAACGTTGTAGTCGGGAATCAAAGAGGGCAGCTAGGAATGAGATTTGGCCAGCCTCATCCTTTATACTTTATATGTTGAAGTTTTCTTAAATTCTTTGTGTATGTCCGTGCCTGCCGCCCTACTAAGAAAGAAGATAGGGGCTAAGCAAACTAGAGCAGGCGATACAGCATTCAGAGATGAAAGCACGGTCGATTACAAAGACAAAGAATAACTTCAAAAGGCCTAAGCTAGACAGAAAGGTTAGAAGGAGAGTTCGAGCTCATCAGCTACTAAGACAAGACAGGGAAAACTAGCAACTTCATGACTAAAGCATGATATTCACAAAAGGCGGGTGAGTCCCATGAAAGAAAGAAAAGACTGTCTTTTAATCTTCTTAGGAGTTAGTAGGAGGATTGATTAGACCCGTAAGAGAGAGAGGCCTTGTTCTAAAAGTTTTGCTAAAGAGCCGATGTGCGCGATTGCTGCAGAGAAGATCCAGGAGAAGAGGAAGCTGGTGGAATAAGAAAAATTCCTCCGATCGCGGGTAGAGTCGGTGCCGACCGATGAAGAAGATACGCTCGAGGCTCGAACCATAAGCTAGAGAAGGAGAGGTGTGGTTGAAGAGATAGCAACTACGTAAGAGAAGCTTCACCCCCAGTTCGTCCGGCGAAGTATAGACGGAGGAGCCTACATGCCATGATAGATTGAGACTATCCGTTTGCATAGGGGAGAGAGGCCGGGGAGAAAAGAGGGCTACTATTTCGGTTGACGGCGCGGGTGTTTGGATACTAAAAGCTTTCGAGCAATGGAAGAAGTACCACGAAACCCGGAAAAAGCTGTCTTAGTAACAACGCACCGGAGTTTCTCTGTTAAGGTTACAGCAGCCGAGCACGCTTGCAGCTAAGGATAAGAAAAGGGGCGGAGCCTTGTTCTACCCGAAGCAGTGGTACTAGATCATTAGTGAGAGGAGATGCGACAAAGACAGTAAAAGGCCGGGGATTGGCTCGAGAAAAGCAAAAGGAAGGGCACAAAGGTTTTTTCAATTGAAGACGGGTGTAATCGATGCTGCTTCAGATCCACAGGCTAAAGCCGATGGTTGGAACCAGCTAGCTGAAGCTAGGGTAGAAAAGAGAATTCCTCTGTATTCAAAAACAAATATGAACAAAGCTGACGACAAAGAAAGTAAGGCAATCTCAGAGAAATGGACTTTGAGTGAACTTATGAACGATGCTTTTCCCAGTTCGCAGACGGAGCTTACTCCGCGGGTTCATTTAAGAAAACTTTGAGAGAGAAACCACGGCGCTACCACTTAAATGGAAAACACGGGGCTTTTGAAGTAAAGGTGAATCCCTACCTGAAGCAAGTCACGAATAGAAGGATGAAAGAGGGGAGGAAGCTAGAACAAAAGCAGAGACTTATGTTGATGGTTGAAAGGCCTCTTTTCATCCCAGCTACTAATGTACTATAACTGCGAGCGTATATCACTTTGTAAATAAATTTAAATAATGGGAATACGCCCTAGTTATCCGTCGGCAATCACACAAAAGGAAGCCCCCGCATCTTCCAGGGACTCCTGCCCGAACCACAGAAAGTCCTCTTCCTCACCCGAAGGCTTATCGCCCGAACCCCTTTGTGTATGGCTGGATTGGTTTTCAAATGGCATTGGTGGTAAGAATTCTCCAGCCCAGGCTAGCAATAAGAAGGTTAAAGGGAAAGGAGAGTAGTCCATGGAGACTCTATCTGTGTTATATACGCTCGCTTAGAAGACGCGGTAGCAAGCCCTTTTGTTTTGGAAGACCCCCTTCTTCTTTCTTATTATGAGACCTTTTGTCCAAAGTGGGGATGCGTCCTATTCCTACCTTGATTCGGTCTCTAGAGGCTTCCCTTATATTATATTATTACGAGGTTAATCCCGACCTTGCCCTACTTCGTTCTAAGACTTGTTTCTCGGTTTTCTCTTTCTTGGTTGTTGAATCTTGAGAAGTACCCATCCCTCGGACTAGGTTACTAGATAGGATAGAATAAGAATGAGAGCTTACCAACTAAGTCTCCGGTTGATCCTAACAGTAGCTAAGACACGAGCATTGGTGTACCATTTATGACTATATTGAACCTTTTTATGTCGCGAAATCACAAGCGCGGAAGAAATAATTTCCAAAAACGAGGGCTCCCGGAGCTAAAATGCCACTTTGTCTGAAAAACACGGCGTGGGAGAACTTTTGTGAAAAAAAGGAGCCTCTCAGAGCTAAATTCTAGTTCAGTCAGAAATTCCCGTGTTTTGGCGAATTCGTCGTTCGAAAATGAACTCCCAGAGCTAAAATGCCATTCAGTCACTTTTTACCGCTTTGGAAGAATGGATGCAAAAAAGGCTGAATTAGGACAGAAATTAGACAGGCTCCACTTTAGATCAGTACGAAATGAAGCTCAAAAAGGGCGAAAAAGTTCTTCCACGCTTGTGATTTCGCGACTGAACCCGTTTTCTGAGAAGGAATCGCCTTTTTTAATGAAAAAAAGTCTCCCAGCCGGGGATTTCGCGACTGAACTAGAATTTAGCTCTGGGAGCCTGCTTTTTTTGCATCAACTCGCCAAAACACGGGAATTTCTTACTGAACCTCCTTTCCGCTAAAGAATTGTCTTTTTGGATGGAAAAGTTCTGTCTCACCGGGGTTTTTCAACTGAATAGGTTTTCCGCAAGCAAACTGCAAGATTTTGTGAATTATTTCTTCCGTCTATGCGTTTTTGGGGAAGAACTCGATTTCAAAGAGCAAACTCTCCCTCTTTTCCTATTTCATTACTCTTCCTGACGGTCGAGTCTTTTTCACTATTTCCTCTATGTTTTTGGATTTAATTAGTATTTTGCCTTAATAAGTGTTCCAGAATGAAACAAGCGAAGGCAAACAAAGGAACAAGCGAGAGTATAGGCCAAGAGGGAGAGGGCCTTGTACTGCCTCGAAGGAGATAGAAATGAGGGCGAGCATAGCGAGACAGGGAGAGGACTGCTTGAGGAGAAAGTGGGAAAGACTGACAAGCAGATAGGATGCTGACCTTGCTCTACCCGAGGTGGTTATTTATAGCTCAAGCATACGAGAGGAGAAGGAGATAACCCGTTGCGGGACTTGCCTGATAAGGAAAGGGATGAAGACTGACTCTCTCAAAAACTACTCTCCTCTTATAAGAAAAAGGAACTGCACAGCCTGATAACTAGAGAGTGGCAAAGAAAAGAAGCAAGTAGTAGCTCTCAGATAACCAGACTTCGCCCGTCGAAGAGCAAAAAGAAACTGTTTTATATAGAGACGGGCACCTCGTATCGAGAAACTAACCCCATCTTCAGAGGCAGGTCAAGTAGTACAACAAAAAGGAAAGGCTTTCATTGTTTTATAGAATACAGTAGAAAGGTCATCAGACATGGATAGACGCCCCTGTCCACAAGAAAGAGAGCTAGCCCAACTAACATACCTAGAAGGCGTTTACACAAGAAAAAGAGGAAAAGCACCTACAAGGGGTGAAGTTAAGCCGCACTTTTCAAATGAAAAGGGTCCCTGCTCTAGTTAATTAGACCCCGCCTTACTTTGCCTAGAACTCGACGTTACTTAGCAATAGAGCAAATAAGCGCTACTCTACGCCCCGACAGGAGACTTAGAGCCACATAACTAAGAAGTCTCAAGGTAAGCAAGCACGAGCACTTAGACTCTAAGAAAGACCGGATTCTCACCAGTTGCTTATAGAGCAGAACAGCCTATGCACTAGACTAAAGAAACTTTCGGAATTCTATAACCATTCTATCAGGAGAGCCCTCATTTAATTTAAAATGGAACCAATAAGCACATTAAGAGAGTAGCCGTCGTCTACCTACGTAAGAGAAGAAGTGAGGCCCTTTGCTGCGGGTAAACAAAGGTGTGGGACGAATGTAAGCCTAGGCCAACTAGCCAAGTTGTCTTGCCTGCCCCGCTTAAAAAGACATAAAAGGTTACTATGGCGGGTTGGATTCCAACTAAGGCCTGGCGTTAGGATACCTTCATGCCCTTAGTAAGCGTCTAGTTCATCAGAGGGGAAGTCGTCCCGCCCTTCCACGCATAACCATAAACTCATATCTTTGCTTCCAGAGCGTAGCCTTACCTCTGCCAATACCCGTGGATCTTGCTCTCCGCTTTAATTATTCCATCCGACCTATTAAAGATCCTATCTGCGGCAGTCCCCTTCTAAAAAGAAAGGACGTTCAAGCCCTTATACACTCTCTGCGGGAATTTAGCTTTGTTCACACAATCCGTGTGCACTAACTTTCCGTCTCCACATATTATATGCACTTCTTACTATACTACGTTTAAGATAGACAAAGAAAGGCCTTACTCAGAAGCCACTTCGCCTGTTCCTCAAGATTCGTGGTTCAGAAATGAGATTGTTTTTTCGTCGAAAGGAGAATTAACTCGAGTAAATACTAAGGGTGGGGTTTACTAAACTTTACTCCTACAGTTTAAACAAAGAAAGAAGTGGGAATGCCAAGTGGATCACCAACTTGCGAGATCTAAGATATCTTGTAATAGATGTTTGCAACCGGATTAGCCTTTCTTAAGTTACGCGGTTTATGTAGGTAGTTAATAAGGGTAGTAAGGGAAGGGGCGCCCGATTCCTTCAATGGATAAAGAGCCTTTTAGATAGGAGGTAGAACACCCTCCGCGCCAATACCCGAAGTGCGGCATGCTCTTGGAAGTCATCACAAGACTTCCTATAAGTGAGTCGCGTTAGACATTAGAAAGACATCACATCTTTTTGTTAAGAAGATAAAGGTCTTCTCTGGGAAAGCTTGGGGGTTTGACGAGAAATTCCTTTGTAAAGTCCTGGCTTGTTTTATAGGAGACTCCTCTTTTTACTCTGTATACGTTTGCTAAAGCTAGAAGCCGCTCCACCCCTCTTAGGCAGGGGAATGCCAGAAAGATCCCAAATGCACTTGTTGACTTTCTACTAAAAGAAGTCCTTTGGGTATGAAAGAGGGGCGGGGAGGAATACAGCGAGAAAGTTTTTATGCGTGTACATGGCCAAAGATAGCAGCTGGCGAGACTCTTTTCCTTTGCGTGCAACACGGTCCACGGAAAGCCCCCTGTTCTCCAATCGGCGGGTATACTTACTAATAGCTTTAAAGGCGGGGTGGAGGATTACTTTACTTAACTAAATCTCTGAGCGAGGGTGCGCAACCATTAAAAAGGGATGCCAAATAGATGATGTTTTTGTTAATAGATAGCCTCCGTTTTCAGGAGAGGGGATTATAAAAAGGGCTGCTGTGCTGTGTGTGGAGAAAAGTACCAAGTGTGAGCCCCTTGTCGTTTAAACGTATTACTACTGAATCGGGAGCTGAGGCTCGCTAGCCAACGTATTAGGGAAGAAGACCTTTTCTACAGGGCTTGCGCTTAATAACCAAGTGAAAGATTTTGTTGACTTCCGAAGAGCTTTTCCTTAATGAAAGTTAGGAGGGGTATAAAGTGATCCATCCCTATTAGACTCAAAACAGAAAAAGTAAGCAAACCACATTAATAAGAACAAATTCTTTTCAAACGATGAATGGCTGGGTGTCACAAAAATACGATGTGGGAGAAAGAAATGAGACTCGACTGACAAGGACCACAGGAGGAAAGTTATAGCTCGAGCATAGCCGATATCAGAGTGCGCTTGCTCGAATGGGGTTTGGCCCTCGCTTACTTCGACTTACTTGTTGTGTTAGCATCTTCTATATACTGCGTAAGGTAAAGGTCCTCTCGCTATGCTCAAGTCTTTTTACCTTGCCCCTTCTTCCCTCTCCTTTTAGCCGAGCCTTTTTCCTATGATCGCCCCCCTCTCCCTTACGGTCGAGTCCACAAGTGTCGTTTCTCTCGCCGTCCTCTCTTCTCTCTGGTCGAGCCCTTAACCTCGCCTCTACTCCGTGCCCCTTTTCTGTTGGTGTGGTTACTAGTCTAGTGAACTTCTCTTTGCTGGGTTGATATTCTAGAGAAGCTTTTTCAGCCCGTATTGGAGAAAGGGCTTTTCAGCGCCTCGTACTCATTTCCATTCTGGAATCAAATCAAACAAGGCCCTTTCTCATGGGCTTCCTCTCTTAGCGGGTTTTTATATGAAAGATGAGATCTTTGGTCACAAAGCTATACTATAAGTTAGGCGAAGTCCCAAGCAAGCGAACAAGCAAGCGCACTGGATGTACGTCACAGCTCCCTTATTTTGAAACGGAAACTCTAGTAGTAGCTTCTTCTTAGAAAGAAATAGTTTTTAATTGGATCTTTAGAGAGGAGCTCTCGCCCACCCGCTGTTAAGAAACGCCGTACTATCCTTTATCGAAGAAATCCTTAGGAGACTTCTTCTTCACTCTTGACTTCTTCCATTTTCATGCACGCTAGTCGTCGATCCACATTCGTAAATATCCATCCATCTTGCTTCCTTCTTTATATGTAATGTAATAGCACATTCTCTATAACGGTGCTTTGAATAGCCCGCTTCACCCAACAACCTGTATCCTCTCACAAACGCGTGAGGCCTGCTCCGGTAAACCACCTAGCGGTACTCCTCTTTCCCCTTTCGTGTATTAGCTTAGATTAAACCACAAACCTAAGTCCGATTACTTATGAACATAAGCGACTGACTGTTTAAGTTATTATACAATTGCACATCATCTAGAACAAGTTTGAAAAGATGAAGGAGGATCTAATGGAAAAGGCGCTATCACCCTGGTTCAAACGCTCATCTAGAAACAAGCTCCTTATTATCTTATATGTATATAAGAATTAGAATATATAAAACAAAGTCAGAAGCAAGAAGTCTCGTTCGTTCTAACAAGTAAGAAAAGTCTTCTCTCTCTCGTATTCACTCGAGTCTTTTTTCTTCCCCCTCCCCAGCCGCTACCGCTAATGGTTGTTATCTCCTTCATACTCCAGTCGCCCTTTCACTATCTTCTTAAGCAGTCTTCTCCCTGTCTCGCTATGCTCGCCTTCGTTTCTCCCTCCTTAGCAGCCGAGCTCTTCCTCCTTTCCCAAAACCCAAGACCTTCACCTTACTCGCTAGTAAAAGGAAAGCTAAGAAAACAAAAGACAAGGCTCCTGGTTCTTGTAGTCCGTATTAAGAGAATCTAATCTTTTTTCTTAAGCGCACTTTCACTAGTGCCTCCTTGGCCACTACGAAGACCTTGCGACGCATTCTTGCCACCCTGCGCTAAAAAAAGGGTTCTCAAGAGAAAGAACCAAGCAAACTCACAAAAAGAAAGACTCCTCCCCTTACCTTGTTGCGTTGTCCTCGAAATGGTTTCAGCCCTTTATACTTGTTTGGAAGAGGGGGAATGCACACAAACCCTCCTTTATTTATAAGATCACGAGGATTCTCACTACATTTATGTTTTCTCGTCCTAGACGAAGCACCTTCCCCCCCGTTACGTAAACCTTTCTCGCCCCTCTCACTGCTGACAAAGCCTTCGATTCATCCTAAAAATAAGAAGTATTTTAAAGAAGGCGAAAGAGTTCACCCCAAACAAAAGAGAACCACTTGCTTCTCAAAGAGCCTCCTTCCATGACTTAAAATAACAAGAAAAGAGTTTTAATCCCTGTTAGGGGCTTCGAATAGGTAAGTTGTCTAGGAATCAGGACGGCGTGGAACTTCTAATATTTCGCGCTGAGTTAGGCATCTCTTTATCTACTTACTCACTAGAGAGCGGGTTACACTCTCCCTTGAACCTTTTCGCCCGTATCTCTTGCGGCCACTTCACTTCCTTCGTTTGTCTTTTGTTAGGCATTTCAATCCAAAGGCATAAGAAAGTCTAATGTCCACAGTCACATTGGTACGCTTGGTTGACCCTCTTTGCTTTACTGTTTCATTCGGGTCTAATTCTCTTGGATTTCAAGGGAGCGACAGTGGAGGGGATCCGGGGCGGCGATAGATCACCCCTTCTTTCTTTGTTCGGAGCCTTTAGTCAAGATTTTCGTGGTAAAACGGGATGTCCGATCCTTCCTTCTTTATTTATTTACCGGGCTCTTGGCCCCACGTTCTATCTCTGCGGTTAGGCAAGCTTTACTCTTAAGAGCTTTAGAGACTGAGGGGCTTGAGTGGATTCACTGATGAAGCTAGATTGCCAAGGAGGGTTGTTTGATTCCGTTCCGCCCAGGGGCTAGGGTTAATAGGTCTACACCAGCCATAATTCTAGAAAGCTCTTAATCTTTTTTACTATCAAAAAGGAAGCTTTTTAAAGACTAGTCCATAGATAGAGACATTAAAGAAGGGCAGTCAGCTTTCAAATCATGGGTTAACTTTCTTTCTTTTAGTTTAGCTTACTTGCTCACATGCTATTAGCTCGCCTACTCTACTTGTCAGTCTCGCCTTTATGAATCCTCTCGCTGCCGCTCGATCCTATCTCCTCCCTTTTCACGAGAGCCTATATTCCTCTAGTCGAGCTCTTCCTTCTACGCTCCACTCTACGGTTCGCTGTATACCCCCTCCTTACCTCGGCCATTCGTTGGAAAATTTCCGTAGAAAAGGATCCCTTGAGAGAAAGGCCATAAGAATTCAACATTATAGGTGTTTGTGGAAACCTAATGAGGTATCCATGCATGATAAGCTCGGAAAACAAACCTCGGTTCTAATTTTCTCTCCTTAACTCGTATTAGCGTCTTACCTGCCCTTTGATCCTGTTTGTGGTAAAAGAGAGCGCAGCCCTTCTCATGTCGAACATACCTCGCTACCACCTCTACCCAGCCAATAGATTCTACTTACCACAAAAAGGAAGGGGGGTTTTCAACATTCGAGTCCACCGGCTTTTGTTGAAACTTAGGTGGATTCAGCTTAAGCTATATACATATATTACTGGAGCCTTTCTTTCTTTTTTAAATGCAAGGCTCTTATGTTTTCAACCTTTGCTTGCCCCTTCCTCTTATTTGAGACAGTTTAAGGCGACTTCTTCTGGTCGGTCATGCATTATACAGGCGCATTCCAGCCCGGCCCGGATTCTTATTGAGAGGTTCGTTCCAAGAATCCCCCACCTTGTTTGGCTCTGGATATAGTTAAGTCAGTGAGGGTGATGGACATGCTGGAGAGATTTTGGGTTGATTGCCTATAACTATATTATATAGTGCGAAGAAGCGTACATTCTTAAAGGTCTTTGCTTCAGGAGTATAGAGCAGGATCTGAGCTTTGTCGTCGCTCTTCTTTATACTTTTTAAAGAGGAAGATCTTAGTTAAATGAGATCCTATCCTTTAAGAAATCTGTGCTACATTACATACGAAGCCTTGTTCGCGAACATGCGTTCTTTAAGCAAGTTAAACATAAAAAAATATAGGGAGTTCTCATAGGACAAGGAGTGCTCTCATAACATAAGTCAGCCCAATTCTCTTTACTCTCTCTTCTCTAGACTGGGAAGAAGCAGCCTCGCACGCACATAAGAAGTTTTTTTGTTACTAATCATAAGACTTTACAGGAGCTCTAGTAGAAAGAGTACTTCCTCAGGAACTTCTGTTTAGGGCGATCGAACATCTTTCTATTCTACTACGCGTAATGAAGAAGGTCAAAGAGAGCGGCTTACTTAGATTACCTCTCTTTCCCATGAATTAAGAAACGTACCGCGGTATTCCATTCTTGTAGTCACTCGGCTGGCCAGAGCACTCTCTACTTTACCCCATAGACCCATTCTCTTTGAAATCTCTTACTAAAAAGTCGTCCGAAAAAGCACGTCGGGGCAGGTCTTAGACTAAGAAAGGGCGCGGCTGAAAGTAGCTTTTACAAACAAAAGAGAGAAGTAGAGGATAAGTTTACGACTAGTTTAAGCCCTCTATGAGAAAGCAAGGGTCTCGTAAATAAGTGAAGTCTCATTCAAAATAAGCTAGAATTTACTCAAGGCAGTCTTCTTCGTAACCGAGATCTTATGCAGTTGTCCCTCTTTTATTACCACTCCCCAAATCAATACTAGACGCTATAGGACGACATATTGTTTGGGACTTTTTAGCCACTAGACCCTTCTTTAACCCACAGGCCTTTAATGCCACTGATTTACTCAACCCCGATTATATGCACGCATCCTCGCAAGCGTCAGTCTTTTTTCAGTTTCGCTTTCCTTCTATCTAAAAGGAAAAGAAAAGCTTAATTAAATACTTTGGGAATAGTAGCACGTCTTAATAGCCCTTGTCTTTGGTTAGACAGACCTCCGCCGCCTTAAGAAAGCTTTTCTTTTCCTAGGTGGTAAAGAGTCCTATAACTAGAATTGTAATGAGAGATTCTACATAACATAAAGGCGGCCTAAAGGCTTTCATTCTACGGGTGCGGTAAAGGAGGGTGTAACCAATCCAGCATAAAAGCATGTATAGGAACCTTGTTATCTACGGGCCAGAAGAATGACTCATCAAACATCTTATCTGAACAACCCAGGCAGGCGCCCTTACTCTCCTTACCATAGATTTTTCCTCTCGTAGTCATCCTCAAGGGAGGGATGGAATTGCCTTCCTTCTTGATAGAACAAGAACAACCGGACGACGAGGCAGAAAAAAGAGAAGATGCAGCTTTTACTGCTACTGGAAGAGGTACTTTCCATCTCTAGCCTAGATAGGGTAGCTTCTAATATAAACTTTGCCTTACCTCCCTACAGAAAGTCAAATCGAGTAAGGGTCTCCCTTCAGACGATAAGCCTTGTCCAAGCTGGTGAGGGAGCGCGCGTTGCTATAGTAACTGTTCTTGAGACACTTACCTCCTTATCTTATATATAGTAAAAAGAGTCAAGTATAGGCGTACACCTTCATCTCGTCAAGCACCTTCCAAACCCATGTTATGAACTCTTTACTAGATGAAGTCAACAAAGTCTTTTCTAGTACAGCTCGTGCAAAAGCTTAAACACATTTTAAAAGCAAAAAGTCTTCTTAATTATAAGTAAGTTAGATTCTAAATTATATCCAGGCTTTGGAATAAAGAAAGAGATGAGCAGAGGGACTTACTTGACCATGAGGTAAGAGCGGTACTTTCTCAAACTCTTGTTGGCGGAAGGAGCGAGGATTCGTGCCTTGTGATTTTACGCGCACACCTGTACTTATTCAGCAGGATTAGCATTTTCAATAGAAGAAAGAACCACTGTAGTAAGGTCAGACCGTTATATATAGAGAGGCACCTACTCAAGGTTTTCTTAGAAAGAGATGGCCGCTGAAAATGTCTTGTTTGTTGTTTTGGCGACGAATGCCCCAGAGAAGCAAAAAGGGGGATGGATCCTTCGTCTACCCTTTCTTCCTATCCCCTTTGGAAAAAGATAAAAAGAAAAACCCTTGCTACCTGTTTTTACTGGTCTGCTTTTTGTTGTTCGATAAAGTGAGGTGGGTCTGAATCAAGCCATCTCTACCCTTTTTCCAAGCTCGGACGTTGGAAATAGAGCAACTCTTTAATATAGGTTGACCTTTTACTCTGTCTGAGTAGGGGAGAGGAACCTCCAATCTAAACCCAATTCTTAGAACTAGCTTCAATCTCATCTAATGCCACGAGTCTGTATCCCTCTTCTTTAAAACTCCGGAAATCACTTCATGAAGAAGGCGGCCCCATAAAGATAGACCGTAGAGAGCCTCCTCCGGGAGAGCGGGTTCTCGTAGATAAGGGGGGTAAAGGGCGGCATAATGGGTGAGTTTCTGCGGACTGGTTAGTAAGCGAAAGCTTTTAAGCTAACAGTTAGGGCTCATGTGCACAAGTTTAACCTTTTCCCATTTCCTTTATAGAAAGTGAACGAACTAATCCCCCTTTCCTTATGTTTTAGTCTTATAGATTATAGAAAGGGAGTCAAGATGGTGGAGAAGAAGGCGCCGTCTACTTTACTACGGCTAGCTTGCGAATACCAACTCAGACAGGACTGCTGCTAAAGAAGAATTCCAGAATCAGAATGTAGTGAAGGACAAGTGAATTTAAATAAATAGAATTGCCCACGAAGTGGATTCATCTATATATATAGTATGATATAGAGTAAGGGAGCAGTCTCGTCAAATCAAAAGAAGCAAGTCCTACCAAATAAAAGGAAATGAATTTAGACCCGTTGAAATCAATCTCATAAAAGGTTTTCTCTAAATGTGATTCAGGATTTCCCAACTATTAAGATTCCCCTTTAATTAAATTACCGGATCCTAGTCTTCCTAGGGACGTTTCCGAGTCTTTAGTCCTAGTCTAGTCTTTAACAAAGCAAGGGTTGAACTGAGCTGCACCTGAACACCTTTCCTCGAATAGGTAGAATCGCAAACCTATAAAAACAAACTCTACTCAATAAAGCCGGGGGAAGTCTCGTTGTCAAAATCTCTCATATCAGATTCAGTAGTCTCAGATTAAGTAAGGGCTCAAAGCTTTTTCCTTATAAGCTAGGGTGGGTAGAGTATGGCACGCCAGTTCTTTTCAAAAGTATTCTATGCTAAGTCTACTTAGTTAGTAGGAGCTGTCCTCTTTTTTACGAAGCTCGGGAGAGGTGGTTTCGGATAGAAGCGCCCCTTAGACAGGTCGGGGAGTTGTTACACTTATAGCCATTCAGCGACAAGAATTAATTCTAAGTTCCTATAACTAACTAGAATAACATATAGAGGGAGGTATTGAAGCTCTCCGGTCAAATACAGTTCTATTGATCAGTTTTATACTTTAGTTAAAGAGCAAAGTCGGGACGAGTCCACGAGTTAGGTTAGTAAAGCACGCCCACTTCTTGCTTTAGTACAGATTCTCATTCTCGTAGGGTTTTGTTGAAAGTCCTTGCCTAGGTAACTTGACTGATCTCATACCACTCTCTTTTACCTTCACTAAACCAAGGGCCAGAAGGGGGAGAGTCTGTAATAAAAGAGGAAGAAAGGATCCTATATCCCCTCTATCACATTAGGTGCAGGGACAGGCAGCCCCCTCTTGCTGAAGTCATTCTTTTTAACGAGACGTATACTTAAGGCGCTTTCGTAACAAGGGCTTTTCGATCGAGCTTACCGCCTATCTGAAGAGGGATTGCAAGGGCCCCCTTAGAGAAGACTAACTCCCATTTCCGAGATTTTTTATGTTTCCCATCATAAAAACCAACCTAAGAGAAACTTCAGTCGCGTCTTTGCCTACCTTTCCTTTCTTTCGTTGATTTTCCATAGTACTAGAAAGACTTTATAAAGGAAGGTTACCACTAAGTAAGATAGAGCAGCTTCCCGAGGAAAGGCCCCCTCTTCGTATGCACTCAAGGCATTACACCCCTATCCCGTTGGTAGAACCTTTCAGCCCCCCTTCCTATGGTCTCATCAATCTCCTTTCGTATGAACTGGAGTCTCATTTCTTTCTCCTTCTTTTTTCTCGTTCTCGTACTCCCAGCTCGGACACATGCATTTACCTAGGCTCAGTGCCAATTCATCCCTAAAGAAGTACAATAGGAAGCATAAATTGACGAAAAAGCCCTATTACCATATACGTATATAAGAATGAGGCAGTCTTTCTGAGGTTGACTCCGGCCTTTGCTCTTTGATTCTATTATGTCTTTGTTCTTTTTTCAATAGGAAAGGCTCTGTTTGGTTAGACTAGCTTCTCTCTGTTACGCCCTTGATTTGAATACAAAATGAGTAGAGAGAATCGACTGTCAAAATTAGGAAAGGGATATACGTATGTAAGGAGAGGATATTAGGGGAGGAATCGTGTTTATAAGGCATGCACTCGGGCGTAGGAAATGGGTTCGTTGAGAACGCTTCAGGACATGCTCCCACCCGTTCACAAAAAGTTATGCTTCGTACAGCAGGGTTCTTTGAAGGTAGAATACTTCGTAGAATGCCCTTTCTGTTAAATATAAAATATAATGAGAGCTCGGAACGAAAGCGGCTAAGTTTTTTGCGATTAATGTCTTGATCAAGGGCTTCCTTCATATGCTATCAAGGTTTCTTTTCTCTTAGGCTTGATGGACCTAGATGTAATCTTTTGTAATGTATGTTTCCAACGCCCTATATATCTAATCCAGCGCTGTTATAGGAGGATATTCTATAAGTAGTTGTAGAGTTGGTTTGATTCAATAGTCTATAATGACTCACCTCGTGATTTCCTCGAAACTATGCTTTAAAGGGGAGCCCCGAACTCAAGAAGAGTTTACAAAGAAAGAAATTTCGCGTATATTCGCAGCATTATAAACAAGCATAAGAAAGGGCGCTCCCTTTTTCTTTCGGCGCTTATTGAACTTTCATACTATAATGACGACTTGCTAGAGGTCGGGGTTAGTAAGGTTCCCGATTCAGTCGAAGGCTTTCACGCTCTAAAACTCCTATAACTAAGAGGTTTCAGAAAGACCACTGCTATAAGAAAGAGCTTTTCCAGAAGCCTATTACTCTAGCCTGCCAACATCCCATATCATTATTAGGGCGAGGTCTTACAATCCATAAGGAACTGCCCTAGTTTTTATATTAGGCCGAGGCGAGAAGTATGCCGGATCCTTTCCCTTTCTGTTCAAGAGCACATTGCAAGGGGAGATTCCCCTATTTAAGAAGCATAAGGGCAGGCAAGCATTCCCTTTTGCTTCTTCTCTTTGCCAAATGCATGTGCCCGAAAAAGAAAGAAAGTATGAGAAGAGTCTAACCAGACGCTTGCCTATCGAAAGAACAAGAATGAGTCCTTTTGAAAACTACTTGAATTTTTGTTCCTCAAGGGCATTCCCTTTTTCAGTCAGTAACCCGGTAACATCGCACAACTACTAATTAATTTCGTATGAAAGTAAAGACCAGAGCCAGCTACAGATGATACAAAAGTTCTTGCAAGTAAAGTCTCATCCTCCCCTTTCTTTTATAGTATTAAACAAGGCTTCTATCTAGGAGAGGGGGCGCTGCTTTGCCTAGTGAATTCAATTTATTGAAGCTTAGTAGTTCCTATAACTAGTAGTTCCGGTAATTAAGACCGCCCGTCCGGCAAGGGCGCCACTAATTAGAAAGAGGATTAAGCTTTCTTTTATAAAGAGAAGGAAATGTAGAATCTTACTTTCCACCCCACCCTCCTGCCCTTGGAAATGACGCGAACCTACCCCTATTGGTTGAGGGTTGAGGATCTTACGACGTATAAACGAAGTTGTTTTTTCCTTTATATGCTATGCTGTATGTCTAGCTAGCAGGTTCTTCTCAATCATACGCTTCAAGGGACAAGCCATCTACTTTCACTCCTGCTTCATCAAGGGTATCCGCTTAATCGAGCACTACTCGTCGTCTACTATAAGAAAGAGAAAAAGGCGTCAAACATAGGACCTTAAGACTTCCCCCTTTACTTTAAAAGGTTCGGTCCCTTTAAAACAGTTATGAAAATCAGCGTAGTATTAAACTCTCATTCTTAAAAGCCTCTTTATGCATCCTTGGTCACTCCAGACAGCGTGTACAAGAAAAAGAGCCAATCGTCCCTTGATCTTGCTCAAGAAAGCAGAATCATTAAAGCCTTTGTGTAGGGGCGTAGAGATGCGTGTGCCTACATATCTCATTTAATTTAATAAGATAGAAACCTCAAGTCAAGTACAAGAAAATAGAAAGAAGCCGTGAGTTGACAGGTTTCACACCTCTACGATTGACAAGACAACAGACTTAAAAATCTACTTCTCGCGGACCCCGTTGAAATGCCGATGGGGCTTTTGTAGCTAAAGCTGATTCAAAGAGGATCCTTGGAAGGAAGAGCATAACATCAAAGGTAAGAGCCACTCCGCTTGTCCGTCCCAACGAAGGTCTTAGAGTCTAAGAGCGAAATTTGCAGTTAACTCCACCCAAAGCTTTTGTTGTTGAATCGGCAAGAAAGAGAAAGAAGCCTTTAAACCTACCGGAGTAGCATGTAGGAAGAGGAGAAAGGACTCTTGCTGATGAACCCGCAATCAGATGATGAAGCACGCAACTTTTCTCTGGCGAGACGGTTACATTGCTGTGCACAAGCCCATGAACAAAAAAGAGATCCTCCTGATTGATCTGATGGAGCTCACACCCTACGACTTAGATACTACTTCCTTGTTTACTTCAGAAGGGCGGGGATGGCACAACGTCTTTTACCGGAGTCTCTCTTCTATCTGCTGGCTGTTAGGCTAGAAAATTACACGCAACCTTATATTAAGTAGCTCTTGCATGAAAGAGGGTCGGGGCGGCTTTGCTTTAGCCTTTACACTTTTCACTTCCTTCCATTCTTTTACTATTACTATAATACCGGCCTGCCTACTCTTCTTCTACATTGGAACTCTTTTCTTCGAAGACTTCTACAGCGCCCTGGTATGGTATGTGAGTGGTGGCTCTTTATTAACGTTATCTGATAAAACAGCTAGCTACTCATACAACAAGATTGTGGTAAAACTGAGAGTCTGTGAAGCTCCTTTACTTATTGACCTACTGTCTTTCTATTCTATCGGGTTGCTTAAAAAAGAGTCTTAAATATAAGATTTCCCTGTTGTTTTCTTTCCGGCGAACCCTTTATTGTGACGTGGTGATTCTTCCTATTTCAATATCTAGACGAATCCGCTTGCCCACTTAATAGGATCGTCTTTAATAGAGCTGCTATAAAGCAAATGAAGATACGGACGAACCCCCATGCTGTCTCATCGAAACCGTTGCGTAGGAAGGTGCTTTTGATGAGTTTCTAGTCTATAATAAAGAGGAGTAGCCCTCTTGTACAGTTATGGCACCGAGAAGGGAGGGGCTTTCATACCGCTGCCTGTTTAGTTAGTCTATCATCGGGGTCGGATCGAGCGTAAAAGAAAGGCGCCCGCCGCTTTCCCATCTTCCTCCTAGAAAGGGACAGTCACATACCAAGTCAAGCCATAGATATAGGAATACCGCGAGCAAGGGCTACGTGCCTTGTTTTTAAAACCCATTTTCCACTTTCTTATATTCTATTTTACCGAATGAAATCAGAGGCGCATCTCCCACGATCAGTTCCACTTACATGTGGTAAGCATCCGGTGACCTCCAATACTGACAATACTGAACCAGCCCTGCTTTTAGAATCTTAGAAAAGAGCACTCTCGCTAGAAATTTCTATTATAGAGGGCCCCCTCGACAAAAGCAAGGCTTTCTACAACAACCACTTGGATAAAGCAATAGGAAACCAGGACGAGGGGCGCGGCTTTTTACATTCGCATTTACTTGTTGACCAGAAGAGAGGAGGCCTATTCATTCTAACAAAAGGTTGCAGTCTTAGACAAGAAAGGATCCCTATAATAAGAGGGAAGGCACCGAGAAAGCTCTGGGATCTCGGCCACCACTAAAGAATCATCACATATAAAATTTCAGAAGGAAGACTCTATGAGGATGACAAAAGCATCCGCGGTAGTCGTATCGAAGAATACCCTCAGATGTAGGAAGGCTAACATAACTCGACGTTGATGAGTCCGCCGTTGATAATGAGAAAGAGGTTCATTTAAGAATCCCGTAAAAAGAAACTTATACATAAGAAGTCATACACTAGATAAGAGAAGATGGAACTTGCATATACATAAAAGAAGAGCCTGGGACAGATTGGACACAAAAAGAAGCATGGCTCGACCTTTCCTTGTTATTAGAGCCCCCTTCGAACCTCTCCCTCTCTACTTACTACTTTACATCTCCATGGGTAAGCCTTTTACTTTACTTTTTCCGGCGTTTATGTAAATTGGGCTCTTGGACGCTCTCTTTAAAAAGAATAGGGAAAAAGGGAATAAACCTTGTGGCACTTTTATGATTATGAAAAAAGAATGTTTTATAGAAGTGAAGAACCAGAAAACCTGCCCTAAGAATGTCAACGCCAAAAGAATGTTTCAATCTGTTCGCTTGTTACGGCTTCTGATCCGGCATCAATCATAAGGAAGAGGCGCACCCAGTAGGTCTGGTAGAATTTGAAGATCAAGAGGGCCATCATCCTCTATCAGTTGATCTCTGATCTTTACTTAATTCAAGTACGAGTGCTTTATCCTCGGCTAGATGCTATGCTGCGAAGGACGCCTTAACTTGCCTTTTAAAGGATATTAAGAGGAGAGCTTGAATAAAGGCAGGCAAGTCCATTTCCTGAAGAATGTGAAGCTTCTTTGTAATCAGAGCGCCACTCCTGAAGATAGAATAACCACAAGTGGACCTACCCCTCTTTCTTACTTAGAATTGTAAAAGAGGAACGAGCTTGTTTGAGATGGGTAGGAGCGATCTGGCCAATCTTCTACAAAATTGAGAAAGAAGCTGTGAATTACTCTTCTAATTGGTCGGGATGTGTTTTCGAATCATCTTTGACAGGATACCAGTCTAAAGGACAATACGCTATTAAAGTTCTTCCGGGATAGAGGGGAGAAGGTTGCCGCTCGTAAATGTAGTGCCTAAATTCTACGTTTTAGCAGCTATCATGTGTCCGGTCCTGCACTTATGCGAGCTTTTTCCTATTTCTGACTGAATATAAAAGGCTTTGGTTTTCCTCTTTACTTTCGTTAAAGATACTATACTCCATTCTTTCCTTAATCAAGCCTTGGCAGTCCTCCTAGTATTAGTGGGATGATTCCTCATTTGGTTTAACAGCTTTGACGAATTAGAAGGGGTCTCGCTTGCCTCCCTACGATTGATCAGCAAAACCCTCTTTCTTGGATTTGGCTGCTTGTGGCTTTGGTCATCTCTACTTGACGCCGCCCCCTCTCCATCATCCAACGTGTACAGTGATGGATAAAGAGAATTCTTAGACGAGAAGAAAAGGATTGATACTCGGAAAGACTGTTGTTCGAATCAAACTAAAGCAATAGACGGACCTTATCTTAGACGGAGCTTTACAGTTCCTGGTATTTAATAAGAATGTTAAGATAGGTTTTCCTAAATTAGTATGACCGAGCTCCCTTTTAGGCTTAGGTAAGGTGGATGGGTAAGAAATTGAGAGAATCTTTCTCAAGTATAGGAGGCTGGTAACTCAGTGAGGCTACTTTACCTTTTTAAAGTTTTCACGAAGTCCCCTACCTAAAAGGGGCTCGGTACCACTTTTCCTTTTCATTATTCGAAGATATCACGAGCCTAACTAATAAATAAGGGCTGTATGGCAAGCAAGGCAGGTTGCCAAGCCTCTGTCAGAAGACATGGTAGCAGTAGAAAAGTGTGCAGTAAGTCAGTCTGATTCTTCCTTCTTCCTAGTCCACCCGACAAGGCCCACACTAACATCTGCAGCACTGCTCAAATATAAAACGTTTCGAGATAAGTCTACTTAATCGGAAAAGAGGAAAAGAACTTGCCCTCTTTTAAGTCTTCAACCAGGACCCATACACCAGCTCGATGCTATACCTCACCTTGAGGAAAGCGGGATCCCTTTCCTCCATACCAAAGATAGCTGCTGTCTTGTCAATCCGCCCTTAAAACAAGAACCATCACTTTTCCAACTTCACACCTGTCTTTCACTATAGAAAGAAGACGCCAGGTGTCTCTCGTCAAAGGCGGGGAGGGGGATGGGTTCCTTTTCTCAGTTAAAAGAAGATGTCGGAACTCCTTTCTACTTCACCTGTCTTCTATAATTAACTACTCGCATACTACTTTCACAAGCTTAACTTCTCTCAATGCCTTCTATCTTCTCTTTATATAGTAGATATATATATAATACTAAGATAAAAGTCTTTCTCTCTACTACGACTTTTTCTTTCGTAGCTCCAGAGCTTACTGCTTGCCTATAAAGAGAGTGCCGTATACCTAACTATATAATTAAGGGGGAGGGTAGACCTGAGTTAGTATGCTTGTGTGCTTGTGGATTCTTAATCCTAGTGAATGGCTGCGGAACGGGTTCTTTTAATCTAATCCTACTTTGGATTTTCTCGTTAGTAGTTTGGCTCTGTTCGTTCTACTAACAAATCTAACTCTTTAGCTTTCTACTCCTAGATGTCTGTCTTATGACAACTAACTATATCCCGCCTTCTTTTAGGGCATTGGAAAGCTTTTGCATGTGAGGGATGGTTGGTATGTAAAGCCGTATTTTTACTTAAGAGCTGCGTCAAGGAGTCCTTGGGTTGGAACAAATGCAATTCCCATTACAAAGTCTATTAATCAAGCCAGTTATTTATCAAAGCGTGTTCTATAGCCTTATAACACTTCTTTAGACTAGCAGAAGAGTCCTGTTGCGGAAGCAAAGAAGCAAGATCCTTTGCATTAGGCTAGCTAGCGCTACTATAGGAAAAATCTAAGGGGGGCGGACAAAGAAGCAGCACTTAACTGCATTTTTCCCCTTTTTCAACCTCAACTCAACAAGCAAGGTCTCTCATAAAATGCTAAGAAAGTCTCTAAGGCAGCAAGCAAGGAGGAACTTCTTTTAATGATGAAAGGGGTGAGGCACCAACCAAACAAAGGATATATTTATAGTATGGGGAGGTGCCTTAACTAGACGCTACATATCTTCCTATAGTGAAGCGTGAACTCAGACTTCTACTCGAGCTTTTTTAAATCCCAAGCGCATGAAGGCTATCTCAGGAAGCCCACTACGATTCAGGGGAAGAGGAGGGGTTGAATACCATTTTGACTTAGCCGAGGCTTTACTCGTCGTAACCGCAGTCAGCCACAGAAGCCATTTCAATCGAAAAAAGAAGAAGGCTTTTTCGCTTACACCGTCCTCGCCACCAGGCATCTATTCCTTTAAGAAAGTCTTCTCTTATAACTCAATATATACAATCTGGGGTTTACACGAAAAATCTCATACGATTGGTCAATCTGCACCCTTCGGAATTGGACCTACTACTCTTATCTCACAAGCATTTTAAAAGGAAGTTGCACAGCCATATGAGCAGACGTCTCTGTCCGAACATCTCAATGTCTTCCCTCGTACAGCAACGCCCTATTGCGTTGAGCAAGCAAACAGATCACACACACCACTTAACTCTCTTTTGTTGATTGCGATGTCTACAAAAGTTTTTGATAGACGAGATAGCTTATTAGAAGATGCAAACTAGCTATATATATATATAACAAGGGATTGGCAGCACGGCCTCGCTCAGTCCACTGAGTTGCTTGAACTCCCACCCCAATAAAATCTAACTACTCCCCTTTCCTCAGTTACGGCGCGTATGTAAGGAACCCTTAACCGCGATCAACGAGTTAAATCTGTTCGTTGGAATGGCTGAATGCAAAAGGAGTAGGCTTAGCCCTTTTTTCGTTATGATTCATTACTGGATTTAGTCAAAATTAGAAGATGTGCGAGATGGATAGAATTCGGGGATAACCGGGCTTTGGTTGACTGCCCCTTTGTGGTATGGCTATCTTTCTTATTAGAACTTCTGCTTGATTTCATTCATACTTACTTGGAATTGAAACGTCTAACCGGCTTCCCGCTCAATTGCATTACATAAGGCATATAGGAACCTTCTATAGGAGTTATCCTATATATTAGGAAGAGGGGACGACTTCTGCATCACATAAGTAAGATGAAGTTTTGTCCAATGTGAATGAAAGCACATAACAAGGAGTCCTTGCTTAGAAGGAAGAAAAGACAAGTGAAAGGGACGGGAATCGGAAAGGGATATACGTATATAAAGAATGAATGTGAATCTTTGAATTTGAGTCTGCTTTCTTGAGTACGTATAAGAAAAAAGAGTTTCAATCCAAAGCAAGACAGAGGCGAGTTTTCAACAAGAAAAGCAACTCGAAATCTCTATTACCATATACGTATATAAGAATGAAGAAGTTAGATACGAGTTTAAGCCTGAAAGAGCAGAGCACAAATAGTGCGAAAAGAGACTCTTTCGGTTCTTTTGGGCCGATGAAATTGTAACGTTTTTTCAAAGTTGAAGCAAGAGAGGCTTAATTGGTTGAAATGTAAATATAGAAAGTTATATGTTTCGTGCTTTTTGCATTGATTTCGTCTTTGTTTCGCTTAAAGTTTACTCTTTTCTCGAGGAAATTGTACCTTTTCTTATTTTTCGTAAATTGAAAAAAGATAGTCGAATTACAAAGGAAAAGAAGACAAAGATCAGGGCGATCTGAAGCCAAATAGCAGTGAAAGCAGCTTGAAAGAGAGGGCCCAGAGGGGGAGAGACTGCATAGGATCGGAGGTGAATGCTGAGGTACGAGGAGAAGGCTCGACCTTAGGAGAGCGAAGCGAGGAACGACTGACAAGGACCCGAAGTGGGACTCGACTGCTTAAGGAGAGGGTGGTTACAAGCGACCGCAGGGAGATAGCCAGGACGGCCCTTTAGGGAGGAGCCTGAGGTACGAAGGTGAGGGGGGATTGACCGAGGTACGAGGATTTAATAAAGACTCGACCATAGGGAGAGGCGGTTTAGTAGAGAGGTGGAGGATTTAGGTGAAGGCTGCCAAGGAGAGGAGAATAGGTGAGATCGATAGTGAGAGGAGAGAGACTCGTCCTTGGGCGAGGTTTCTGGTATGCAGGGCGGGAGGTCTTTTTGGACTTGAACTTTTCTTATCTTTGGCAAAGAGACTCGAACGAAAGTGAGAGGATAAGGATTGGGATCGAGTGCTGTTTGCTAAGTCGAGTTCCCCTGGGAATAGGAAGCTTGAGAATAGACAAGATAAGAGTCAGCTTGATAACTTCCATACGAAAAAGACTAATATGAGGTTGAAGCAATTGGAAAAGCCAAGAGAAAACTCTATTACCACATATGTATATAAGTAGGAAGTCACAAGTTTGCGTTTGATGGTAGCTCGTCAGTCAGGGAAGATTGTAGATAGAAGTCCAATCTGAAGCTAAAGACAGGTGAAAAGAAGGATGAACTGGAAGCAGAAAAGCTCTCTTTCTGTTAGTTGGTACTTTCGATTCTTTTTCTAGGAATGCGTGAGGAAAGCATACGACTGGTAAGTCGAGTTCCCAAGCAAACTCTTCTTCTAAGTCTTCTTGAAGTGCAGAAGCTGCGTCGTTAGGTTACAAAGGGAAAAGGGCTCCGCCCCAAAGAGAGTAATCCCTGACACACATAAGGACAGATAACTAAAAGGCGAATAGAGAAAAGCACGATAAAGGAAGTAATTACAAGAAACCACAAACTCTCGCCGAGTACATAGACAAGTGATATCTTCAGCCAAAGATAAGTTCTGCGAAGTGAGGTGAGACCAAAGATTAACCTCGGGAGTGAGACAGCCCTCTTTTCTTTGAAAACCTTAAGGACAGGGAACTAAAAAAAGAATAGGCAAAAGCAAGATAAAGCAAGGCATTTCAACAAACCCATTTTTCTCGTTGATTCCATAGATCAGTCCACTCGTAAGTGTAATCTGAAGCCAAGAGAAGTCTAATCTGCAGGCAAAGGTCAGCCCGGGGAGTGAACCCTGCCTTCTTTTCTTACGTCTTGCTTCATCTTCTCTTAATGGTCCTACTCGTTCTCGCATTTCGAGCAAGCTTTTTTACGGTTTCGGGGTTACGTACGAGATCGAAAAAAGTAATGAAGCAGTGGTTAACGAGTTAGCGAAGAGCGAGCGGAGGGTGTTAATGAGTGGGCAAGAAGGAAGCGTAGGTAGACTGCAGGCAGTGAGAGCGGACCCGAGGAGCTCCTTGGGTCGGTGGTGCGATGGGGATCTACTTCTTTTTGCTCTCTTTTTCGTATAAGAAGTGAAAAAGACTTTCCTACTGGGCTATCCTATCTATCTGCTTTCCTACGTCAGCCAATTAGAACGAAACCTCAATCTTGAGTAGCGAACTATTTCTTTCTTTTTCTTATACCTTTATTTTCCAAAGAGAAGTGAAATCTGAAGAAGCATGAACTGGAAAAGGCATAAAGTCTCTCTTTCTTTAAGCTCGTAGACATCGACTCGAAAAGGAGGACAAATGCATAGAGAAGAGTAAAGTCAAGGTGGTTGGTTTGCCGCGGCCTTTTCTTCAGCTTGACATTCTTTTTTTATTGTTCCGAAGGTAGCTCATCTTCGTATTTTCCGTATTCTACTTCGCATTCTTTAGTTCAAGGAAGTCAAGTCTGAAGCACGAAGTTGAGTATAGTAGAGCAAGTTCCTGCAGGTCTGTTAGTAGTAAGTATTCCGTCGAAAGGTCACAAAAAGCATACACTAAAAGGCAAAGGAAGACACAAGACGAGATTTAAATCTTGAAGAGTGAAGCTCTTGTTCTCTTTCTTTTTATCTGCAGGTAAGACAATGAGACAAGTTCAAAAGAGAAATGCAACCCGTCCGAAGTAAGGAAAGAGTACCGACAGAAGTGTAATCCTCAGTGCAAAGTGAGTTTTAAGTAAGTCGAAAAAGCAGAAAGGGATATACGTATATAAGAATGATGAGTGTGAGCCGAATTTGATTCTGCTCGAAGAGTCTGTATTTCAAGGAGTTCTCTCCCGTTCGGATCTTCTTTTTTCCTTTTCTTTTGTTTTCTCATTACGAAAAAGGCATAATAGCAGAAATGATCACCACCTAAGAAAGGCTGCATATAAGAGGAGAGAGGCTCGCCCGAAATATGAGGAGAAGGAGGCTCTACCAAAGGTGGAGGACCCGAAGTGGTGATTTTCTCGCTCGAGCAAAGCGAGAGGGACGAAGGGCGAGAGTGAGAGGGTGAGGAGCGAGGTGGAGGTTGAAGAATGATGCCGAGGAGAGGATTTAACCTCGGCTGCTAAGTAGAGGAGAAGGAGAATAGGCTCGGATGAGGAGAGTTTACGAGGTCGACCGCAAGGGAGAAGAAAGAAGACGAGGATAAGGAGAAAAGGAGAAAGGCTCGTCCGAAGTATGAGGGCGAGGATAAGGGCTCGACCGGAGGAAGAGGAGGTGAACGCTGAAGCATGAAGTGGAGGAGGTGAAGACTGAGGTACGAGGTGGAGGACCCGGAGGTTTATAAAGACTCGACTTCAGTATGGTGGCGAGGGGAGAAAGGGACGAAGTCGAGTGTTGTTTGCTAAGTCGAGTTCCCTTGGGCAGCATAATACGAGTCAGCTTGCTAACTTCCATAAGAATGCGTTTCTGGGCTGGCTTTTCAATAAGACGAGTAAGCAGCTGGATCTAGAAGAGAAGACTAAGACGAATACGAAGGTAAAGAGTTTGCTTCCCCTTTCTCTTTGACACCCGCAAGGACAGGGTACTAAATAGCGAATAGAGAAAAGCACGATAAAGGAAGAAATTCCAATAAAGCAAAACTTTCTAGCTGAGTCCATAGACAAGTGGTTCGAAGTCAGGCAAGAGTCTAGATAGAGGTTCAACAAGACAAGAGTCAGCTGGATAACTTCCCTAGGAATACGGCTAGGAAGCTTCTGTACTTCAAGATTAAAACGCTGTATCAGAAAGTAGGGATGAAGAGAGAAAGTCAAGTTCCCTGGACACGAAGGCGAAGTTGCTGGGCTCTCTTCGTAAAAATTGGTCGAAGCCGCGGAATAGGCATCAGCTTATATTATGTCTTTTTCATAGCGAGCAAAGTCAAGAAAATCAGTGCTGCGAAGTAAGGTAAGATCCTAGATAGAGGACTCATCGGAGGGTGGAAGCAATTGGAAAAATGAAGAGAAAACTCTTTTACCATATATGTATATAAAGAAGTTAGATGCATCTGTGAGTTTGATGCTGTCTCATAAGGAAGTCTCGCTGCTTAAGAGAGAGTCTTTGAATTTGCTTTTGTTCTCCTCTTCTTTTTTAACGTAAGATGAACCGTACAAAGAAGACTAATCTTCAGCTGAAGCACTAGGAATTTACGAGAAAAGTCTCTCTTACCATATACGTATATAACAACGAAGAATCAATATGGAGTTTGGAGCTGTTCGAAGTAGCTCTATTTAATACGCAAGAAGTGGATCTCTTTTAATACCATCCGATGTGCTTGACTCTAACAGCTCTCGATTGTGCACGCACCATGTATTGGGGCTCGCCCTTTTGGCTTTCAGTCAACGACGAGTCGCGCCAGTTGACTATCAGCCTGTCGAGTTGAGTTCGTTTGGGACGGTAAAGAGTGACAACAAATAGTGAGATTGGAGTAGTAACTTGAGGCCCGGCCGTGTATAGCTCGTCGGGCGAGTTTCTACGGGCCCACTTGTGGCCCTTTAGGGGGGAGGCTGAGGCACGAAGACGAGGGGGGGTGACTGAGGTACGAGGGAATGGGGAGAGGGGGGTCTAATCTATATAGTCCAGTTAAAAGAGGCTTAAAGAAGCTCGCTTTGCTCTCTTTCTCGGGCAAGGTTTGGGGTTGTTTCTGCTAGCTGCTTTCGTGCTCTTGCTCTCTTTGGTTTTCTCCCTTTTCCTTTAACTTCTTCTTTGGTCTCTTTCTTTTTCGTATAGATTGCATTTTCCAAAGGGCAGAGTTTTTACCTGGGGCACTAGGTTTGATCTGCCACATCACTAGGAAAGGGAGAAGTTGGAGCAACTGTAAAAGTGAGGAATGTTCTCTTTCTTTGCATTGATTGTAGCTACTTTAACTTGTTCTGATTCTTTCTCTGCTGCTTTCTTTATCTGCCTTTGCCCTTTCTGCCTTTAGCATCATCCGAAAGAGAAAGAGGGGAAGCTCCGGTCTCTAAATGGTTGTTCTTGTTGGAAGTGCCCCATCTGGTGTTTAAGTGGAAAGGAGCCTCTTTGACAAACGTAAAGACAAGGAACTGAAAGTAGAAGAGCAAAAAGCAAGAATGAGAAAGTAATTCCAAGAAAGCCTTTTTTTGTTTTCTCGGTGAGTACGTACATAGATCAGTCCACTCGTCAGTCAAAGGGAAGTCGAAAGTTTGCGTTTGCTTCAGTTCGCAGAGGATGTTTTCAAGTAAGACTTCTCTTTCTTTAATGTCTTTGGTTCTCTTGCTCTCTTTCTTTAAGCCCGTACACACGAACTTTCAAAAGGAAGGACAATGAGGATAGACACAAGACGAGACCCAAATCTTTTGGACTGAAGTGCATGCTACCTCTGCTTCTTTTTCGTAGACATGCATTGGACAAAGAGAAGTTCAAAGAGGGCAGATAGAAGTTCAATCTTCAGCCAAAGCTGAGTCCACTGGTCAGTCCAATCTGAGCTTCAAGCAGCTATAAAAAGAGCGGGGAGTGAAACTTCCTTGTTAATGTAAATGGGTCTCTTTTCTCTTCTTGTTTTCAAGCTTTTCGTTCAAAAAGAACTGTAAACTTCCTATTACCATATACGTATATAAGAATTTAGAATCAAGATTGAATTCGACTCCTGCTTTGACTCTCTGATTAGTTCTTTTTCTGGTAAGAAGTCGCTCTAGTGAGAGGATAAGGGCTCGACTTCCAAGGTATAACATGACTCGAAGGTTAGTGATGAGGATCGGAGATAGTGCGAAAAGAGACTCGAGCATAGCGAGAGGAGACAGCTTTTTCTCGCTCCCACTTGGTTTTCACGTTCTTAGGCACTCTAGTCTTGGACGTTGCTCCATCCCCTTTCTCTTCTCGCTACGTTCTCTTTCTTTCTTCTTACTTTCTCTTGTACTTTAATTTGCAAAGGGTAAGAGAATGGGAGAAGCTTTTTCTTTTCCAAGATCAGTCCACTCGTCAGTCCAAGAAGATGCTGCGGGGAGGATATAGAATTGAGACTCGGCCAATCGGGAGATGCTAATCGACTGACAAGGGGATAGATAGTGCCGAAGTGGGATCCGTAGCCAAAGATCAGTGCTTCGGAGTCAGGCAAGAGTCTAGATAGAAGTCTAATCCGAAGTGGACTCGTAAGGCACAGGGAAGTCCAATCTGAAGACAAGAGAAGAGTCAGCTTCATAATTTCCCTAAGAATCAGACGAAGACGCAGGGCAAGAGTTTGCTCGTTTCTCATACGTGGGGAGAGAGATCCCTTATTAGAAGAAGCGTAAGATGAAGAAAAAGAGAGCCTACTTCCTATTCTTTTCTTGATGCATTAAAGCTTTTACCAAATACTTATATAAGAATGACGCAGCATCTTTGACTTTGAGTCCTTACTTTGCGCTCTGATTTTGCTTGAATTCGACGCTTCTTTGTTGTACTTGTATTTCTTCTCTGCATATCTTAAAAAAGTGGGGCTCGACTGACAAGGGAAGGAGAGGGGAAAGAAACTCGATTGCAAAGAGAGGAGACGCGCTCTAACGTTAGTGAGAGCAATGGGAGTATCGTGCAAGGAGAGAGCATACGTTAGTAGATTGGAGATGAAAGAGATCGACCAACGGGAGAGAGGCTCGACTGTAAGGGGTGAAAGAGCGCCTGAAGTATGAAGATGAGGAGGTAGGTAACTAGACTCGAGTGAATACGAGAGGGCACGAAGTGGTATTGACTGAGGTACGAGGAGAAGGCTCGACCTTAGGGAGAGGACCCTTGTGGGACTCGACCATAGGGAGAGGGAAAGGAGAGAGGTGAAGTCCTTAGTCTGAGGGCGAGGTTCTATGGGAGCGGGCATCTACCGTTTGGATTTTCTCTTTCTTTTCTTGTTTTGGTTCGCTTAAATTGTTGCATTTTTTGAAAAGTGGAAGAAGGTAGGCTTTATTGGTTGAAAAAGTTCCCACTGGTCAGTTAGTAGTCAGCCTTCCGTCGCAAGGGAGAGTCTTGTTTTCACTCGTACAGGTCTCTTTCTTTCCTCTTCGCACTCTCCCCTTAGAAGTCTTCATCCCGCTTTGGTAAACCACCTTTGGCCGAGCTATCTCCTTCATTCTTCAGTCTTTCTTCCACTATCTCCTCTCTACTCTACTTGTCAGTATCGTCTTTATAAATCCTCATGGTCGAGTCCCACTTGGGCCTCGCCATCATACTGAAGTCGAGCATTTTCCACTTCTCTTTACTTTGCACTCTTGTCTGTTTGCGTGCTTATCTATCTCACATCTGCTCGAGCGAGAAAAGAACCACTTAGGGTCGAACTAGGCTACGCTCCTCCCGGTCGAGCTATAAATAACCTTTCTTTTTAGGGCGTATGCACGGAAACTTCCCACAACTTAGGACTTAATAAGAGAGGCTTAACCGTACTTCCTTTTGGAAATGCTTCTTCATTCTTATATACGTATATGGTAATAGAAAGAATTCAGCAATTCCAGTTCATTGCACTTGGATTTAACTTCTTTATGGGACTCACCTTTCTTTGATGCGCTATGCCTGTCTTTGGCTTCGGATTTGACTTTTCTATGCTTTAAGAATTTCACTTGGCTCTGTCTTGCTTCTCTGCTTTCTTTTGGCAAGATTTTGCAACTTTAAATTACCTCTAACGCACTCCTCTCACTAACGCTCTCCTCTCTTCAGGAGTATGGGCTCGGCTTCAGTATGAGGAAGAGGAGAGGGAAGCCGGGCTCGACTGAAAAGCACAGGGAAACTTGACTCTTTCTGCTCCTTTTAGATTGTGCTCTCTTTTGAAACTTGTCTTAAGAAGAAGCTTTCGACTCTTTACCAAACTTTCCCTTTGTTCGCTCCCGATAAACCTCTTAGTCTATGCGATCCTGAGCCGAACCCAGCCTTCTTCTCCCAGCGCTTCTCAGCCTTGGTCGAGACTTGTTAAAGAGCCTTGCCTCGAAATCTCTGCTACCTATTAAGAGGGTTGCCTTTGGAATCTCTCCTATGCGCCAACGACGGTATTTATCCTAGCGAACATAGGAGAGAGGCTCGACTGCTAAGGTGAAGGTGGTTTACCAAAGCGGGATGAAGACTTCTAAGGGGAGAGTGCGAAGTGGAATCTACTAAAAAGAGCAACATAGGCGAAGAGGTCGTTTAAGCCTCCTAAAGCTGGATTGACTCCTTGGGCATAGATTCATCCCAAGGACTGATCTTTCGTCTCTTTCTCTTTGGGAACATTTTTCACTTTTTCTCTGTAAAGCCAGAACTAAAGGTCCTTTATGGGGAGAGATCCCTACCAACGAACACGCCGAAACAAAGAAAAAGGCTCCAAACAAAGCTTGTTACTCTAGACTAGAAAGTACATAGTCCTTATGTAACTCAGGAAAAGAATGCGAGAGCAGCCATACTAAAAGAAGGAGCAGAATGGTTGTTTCAGGTCTCATTGTCTTCTTTCTTATCTACGTATATGAAGAAAGGAAAGAGATTTCTCATGTTTGGAGAAGGGTAGCGAGAGCAGAAGGCTCGAGTGCAAAGAGAGGAGAAGGAGAAAAGGCTCGACTAAAAGGAGAGAGAATCGAGTGCATACGAGAGGAGAGACAAACGAGACTCGAACGTTAGTGAGAGGAGATAGGCGTAGGTTGACGCATGAAGCCGAGGAGAGGTTCCTTGTTCTCCCCGAAGTGGTACTTTTTCCATGGGCAGAGGGCATATAAGTGGAGTTTCATTTCGCTCTTCTTCGTTTCGCGCTCGTTTCTACAAACTAGCTTTCCTCACTCTACTGTTATCGTCAAGGCAAGAGCTTGACAAGTGACATGACTCTTCTTCTTTTTTAACTAAGGCAATATGGAAGGGTACGACATAGAAGGAAGTTCTTTTCTTTCGCGAGGAGAAAAAGGGGAGGGAATCGGACCAAGCGCATTCCTTTGAGCTTTTTTAATGATATGATCGGTAAATTCTTTTTCTTTTGACGAGGCGCCTTCTTTCTCCCTTATAAGAAGAATTAGAACCTGCGGCTTTTCTTTCCTTTATTTTGACGCCCTCTCAACTGAACTGCAATAGCGCGGGATCGAGACGTACTTTACCCCAGTTCCTCTCACTATCCTTAGAGCGAGCCCTTCCTTTATTATATATATAAAAGAAGATTGCAATTGAGGTAAATTCTTCTTTCTTCATAAGGGAGGCTAGATAGATGGCTGCTTAACACATGCAAGTTGAGCGCCGGTTTTAGGCGAAAGACCCTTGATCTTAGACGCGTTGAAGCTGGTTTTACCGGTACGCCCTGCCGCTGCGTGAATTTAGTTGTTGAGAAGTCAGTCCCCTTTTGCTTTTTCCTTCCTATAGTAAAGTCAAGCAGCAGCCTTAATTTCTATTGTATACATGGCATCGTCATCGTAGTAGAAAACAGGTAGAAGCTGATTTATAGGAGGCTTTCTGCATATTATGAGTCGTAGATGGGATTATGGGAAAGCTCTCATGTTCTTTAATATGTATTAAGAATCTGACTTATTAGTTCTAATCTAATGGAAGAGCTCTCTTTTCTCGAAACCGCAGAAATGGGCCACATAGACATAAGTCAAGACTAGAGCAGCTACTTGACGAGGTGCTTGATTGGAAGTTTCCTCTTTCCCAACACATCTATTCGGCTAAAAGAGGGTAAAGTCTCTCTCCTCTCGTATGCACTCGACCTCGCTTTGCTGGAGCTAAAACAAGTCCCCTCTCGCTGCGCTCAAGCCACAAAAATAACCTTGTCCGGGTACTTCACTTCTTTCCTCTCACTTACGATCGAGGCTTTCTCCTCTTCCTCTGATCGAGCCCCATTCTATTCTATGGTCGTACTCACTCGAGCCTATCTCCTTCTTTCCTCTCTCCTCTTTTTATCTTAATCTTTTTGGGCGAGTGGTCTCTTCTCCCTGCCCTATAACAGACAGAAGAATGCCGAATAGTCAGATTCTCTCTCTTCTCACCTGTTTGTTGAGCCTAAATCCTCCCCTCTTCCTTTGGGCAAGCCTCTTTCCTCTTGTGTTTATATGCGAGATGCACTCGAGTCTCAATTCTCTATCCTCTGGTCCTTTCTTTATCCTCATCACTAACGTTCGAGCCTTTACTTGAAATTCTTCGCTACCTCGTTACCTCCCCGATCCTTGACGGTAAAAGCGAGCGGCCCTTTCTTTCTTTATAAGGTTAGAG
This sequence comes from Silene conica, assembly GCA_029255685.2. NCBI lineage: Eukaryota > Viridiplantae > Streptophyta > Magnoliopsida > Caryophyllales > Caryophyllaceae > Silene > Silene conica. The sequence continues at coordinate 459,886 of JAQQAY020000114.1, forward strand.
CCTTCCGGCCTGCGCATAATGCCTCTAAGATTGGAAAAAGGTCCCAGTTTAGACCACCCGGCTCTTTCTACTCTACTACTCTGCTATAAGTCTTCGGCGAACTTTTTAAATTCTCGACGGAAACTCCTCTAGACCGACCTCTCTCCCAAGACACCACCGTCTTTCTCTTCTTAGTATTAGAATTAGAATAACGAAAACTTATTCAAGCGCTATGACTTCTATGGCGGCAGTTGGCACTAAAACTTCCTTCGCGTAATATTCAGATGATGTGATGAGACGGACGAGAGATCGCTTGCTACTCTTAGATTAATTAAGAACTTGAGATAGAAAGAGCAATCTCATTTTGTAAACAATGGACGAGAGGGTGGCTTGTTGGAGAGGTCTAACATGCCTCGCATCTAAAGCAAGGGAAAGTCAGGTCGTGCCTACCTCTTTTTCTTCTAAATAAGCCAGGTAGCTATCAACCTTCTACTCTACCTCCTCTTCCTCTGGTCGAGCTATTTAAACCTTAGCAGTCTCGTTCTTCACCCTATCCTCTCGTATTCACTCGAGTCTCAATTCCCTCTCCTCTGGGCTTTTTCTCTTTGTTTCTTTCTTGACTTTCTATGCATATGTATCCGAGTTTGCAAAGAAAACCCTACCTGTTCGATCAGCCATCTTCCTTTGGGCAAGCATCGCGTTCTTATTCGACGTTGGGCAAGAGCTTGCTTCTTTCTATGCTTCTTCCTTGCCTTTAGTAACTTAAATGTCTTGCCTAAATGTACTACATATTAGGATGACTCCTAGTCTTAGTGTGAGGGTGTCTTTCTTGCCTTGCTTCTTTTAGTCTTCTTTTTTTCCTTGTTCATAAGGCGCTTTCCTACCTTGAGAAAGAGTCTGCTATATGTGTCTCGGATGATGGCAGCTTTTTGTGAAATGGTTCCCATCCTAACTACATTAGAGGCTCTTTCTCTTTGAACAGAAGTTTTCAGTTGTTCTTTAGATCGCGTCCTTAGTGAGAGTTAATTCCTATTTTAAGAATGTACAATAGAATAGAGTAAGAAGTTGACTAGCTTGGCTGCTATGCTAAGGACGGTGCTGCGGACACTTGTAATCAGACGCCCTTGTCTTACTTAGGCTAAGCCACTTCTTTAATTAATTATATTAAGTGAAACTCTTAAAGCGAGACCCGAGCCGGTAGATTTCAGATGTAAATCACCTCTAACGCACCCCCCTCTTAAAAAATCTTTAGTGAAAGCTGCTCGCTTAAGTACAGCCTGCGGGTATGGGTCTGGCAGCCAGAGATTTATAAAGAGATTGCTTGATTCCATAGTGAGCCTTTCTTTAGTCTTAGTACCGGGCCTTCTTACATGGACTAATCTGAAACGCTACAAAGAAGTTTGACTTTCTTTGTTTGTTCATAAGGGCTGCTCATTTTTAACTTAGTTAAATAAGACTGCCTGTTGTTTCAGTTTATATCGAATCTGCCTTCGTCTTTAAATTCCATCCATCTTAATTTGTCTGAATCTTAAGAGAGCAACTTTCTCTCACTAACGATCGATCTCCCTCCGGGCTATCTCCTTCATTCTTCAGTCGCTCTTTCACCCTTAACAGTCGTCCGCCCACTGCAGGTCCTCTCGCTAACACTCTCATCCCACAAGGGTTTATCTCCTTGGCAGTCGCTACCACTGCGTGTCCTTTCAGTCGCCCTTTCACCCTCTCGTATGCGCTCTTGTCTCTTTTCTCTCTCACTCTCGCCTTCTTAATTCACTCCGGGGAGAATTTTCTGCCACTCTTTCTTGCTCAACCACTAAGTAAGCTGGAAACGGGACTTCTGTTGTAGATCGAAGGACCGGCTATCTCCAGCTAGCTCGATAGGATAGCAGCCTCAATCTAATGGAGCCAATGCCTTGGCACCTTGGACAAACAGTTGACAACTGATTCTATCTTTCCTCTACTTTCTAGTGAAGTCAGATAGGATTCGGACAAGTAATTGCTTGCTTATAAATAAGGCTGCTTCCTTCTATCTAAGAGGGCCGGACATAGATCTTGATATGCGAAGACGCCTTGAGGAAGAAGTTTTCCTTCTAGCTGCTTATCCGAAAGACTGACTCTACTACTTACTAAGAAGAGGAAGCCCTCTGCTCTCGCTCCTTGCATCTTTCTTATAACGTTGGCATGTAAGGTAAGGTGTGTTTGTATGTCATGCCGTCTTTTTAGTTAGCCCTTGGGTGGCGACGAGAGTCATCTCACGTGCCGCTTTTTGTTTCATCGAGCTTTGTGCATGCAAGTAAAGAAGAGGTTCATTGTCTAACTCTTAAGTCAGCACTTCATATTGGAAATGCATTTTTCACCTGAAGACGATTCCTTCTTTCTTTAGTTTAGTAGGCTTGTTTGCCACATCCGTATGGTTAGATTTGGCACAGTTAGTGGCATTTCTCTAAGGCTTGGTTGAGTCTGTCATCCCTCTCGGAAAATTCTTCGGCTGGAACTGCTTTTAGTTTTTCCTTGTCTTCTTCGATGAGTGAGTTTAAGAAGAAAGAGAATCTTTTTGCTCTAGTAATCATCTTCTTCAAAAGAAAGAGGACTCTCAGGTAGCAGGAGAACTTCTTTCTCAGTCTTCTGCTTCCTTTTCTTTCTGCTGCATCCATCTGAATCAAGTCATCCGTCAACCTAATTGAAGCAACTCTTCTCACATGGAATCTTTGTTGAGAAAGAGACTTGTTTGTAAATTCTTTTTTTCCACCAGCTCCCTATATTATAGGACGGAAACGCTTCATTATCAACCTTGGTTTCATCAGGAAGTTCTTCAACTACATATACTAGTGTTATCATAGAAGAGGCCATCTATAGTCTTCAATCAAGAGAACTTCCTACTTCTCCTTTTTCCTCTCGAAGAGTGCGTTCAGAGGGGACTTCTTTCTAGTCTTTGAAGCTGCTAGAGAATTCCCATTAATTTATGATCTTTCTAAATCTTTTTCTTTCTTTGGTATAAGGTCTATTCTCAGACCCCATTCTTCTACTTCTTTCTTCTTTTTAAATTGCTACAGTTGAAAAGGATTTCGATCTTATACCTGCTTTTTTCATTTGATTTCGAGGCCAATCCCCATCCTTGACAGTCTTTCTTCACAGCGAATAGCCGCGCTCTTCTTTTCTTACTTTGGCATAAGGAGCAAACCAAAGCAAACTAAAAAAGCATCCTTAGTCACTCACTCTTTTTTGCTTTTTCTCATGGGACGAGTGGAAAGACGTAGAAAGGTTTTCTCAGAAAAGACAGCTACCTACTAATGGGAGTTCCTACCAGTAGCAGAATCCACTGACGCGCTCCTTGCTAAAGTTTTCTAAGCCCCTCTCTCTGGCTTCTTTCTTTGTCTACTCTTCCTTTTTCTTTTAGAGAGCCCGCCTTCTTCAACCAAATGACTAGCTGCCTTCGAGTCTACCAATAGCAAGTTAGGAAAATGATGCACTAGCGTCGATGTCAACAAAAGAATGCCGCCCTATCCACAGGAAACTCCCAACTCTCTTATCTTATAAGCTAAGATGTGTGCCTCATGAGCAGCTACTCGAGTGAAAACCTGCTGCTTTATATGAAGTTTGCAGATAAAAAGTTCGTATAGCTGCTACCTCTGAGAATCGCTATCTCACGGCTTTCCGTGGGATCTTAAAACTTTCTCCTTAAATCTTCTGCGGTATGCAAAGAAAGAAAAGAAAGTCCTTTCTATATCCTCACGCGCGCGCGTACTATATATATATGTATGTGCTCGCGTCGATTGAAGAAAGAGGAGAAGCTTAGCCAAAGCATAAGTCCACAAACTCTTGTCTGGTGAAGAGGAAGGAGCAGAGAGAACAAGAAAAGGATAAAATTATGCGAAACTTTTCTACCAACCGGCGATTTCGCGACTGAACTGGATTTCAGCCCGGAGAGCGTCTGTTTTTTGCGAAAAAAGATATTTCTACGCTTACGCTTTTTTGAAAGAATGACTCCTTTTTTGCATATGATTGGAATCTATTAGGTCTTTTGTATAGTTTGATTGAGGGCTGCTGTGCCTCTGATTTTGCCCAATTCTTTCACTTAGGGTAGGACCTGTGGGGGACTCGACTAGAAGGAGAGGGGGAGAAAGACTTTTTCGTCATAAAGTCTTCGTCTGATTCTTTCTTCTTCTGTCTGCTGGCTTATGCTTAGAAGACCTCGTGAACGGGATGCAGCATGCAAGGTCAAATAAGGAGAGAAGGCTCTTCAGAAGCAAAACTCTAAAAGAGGGGTTGCTGACTAATAGGGTTCAAAGCTTGCATTCTCACCTGTTCTATATTCTATATATGAGTTGGTCCGCGTTTTAAGCTTTCTCTTTTTATAGCGCTTATGCAATCCGACCAGCGCCGCCCCTTTATATTAAGAAGCCGCGCTGCACGAAGTCTAAGAAGTACCTCTGACAAAAAAGAAGGGGGGGTCTCATTACCAACCCAACGAAGAGCTAGAGAATCGAAAGAAAAAGGACGCTTTCGTAACAAAGAAAAGTTTTTTATCAATTAGAAGTAGTAGCGCTCTACTATATAGAAGAGAGCTAGAGCACAGAGAGAGAGCTTATCTAGCCGTAAACATAGAAAGCAATATAGTGGAAACGTCTCTTTCGGACACATGAGTAGCAGATATAGTCTAACCAGCCAGATATGTCAGCCGCACCAGAAAGGGGAGAATTCTCATAACATCTGTGATCTACTACTCTTCAAATGACTTGTCATATAATAGAAGTCTATAGCTTCTTAGGCAAAGGGAAGAGTCATAGAAGCAAGAGTGTGGGGTCGAGCTCCTTATAGCAGTTTAATAAGCACTGTTCCAAAGAAACCTTACATCCTTTATGTAAGCGAGAGAAATTCTGCTTCATCACTAGAGAGCAAGACAGCTCTAGAAGGATAAGTATGAGACGCAGACTAATTAAGAGTCCTAAACGCGTGGTAAATCCCCCTGTGGGTGGACGAGGTGATAGACCCGCTTCTAATGGAGAAATCTGCTAGTCCAATGCCAGGCGTATTCTTTCCTTCTTCTATTATATAGAAAGTAGCTTCTAAAGAGTTGAACAGTCAAACTGCCCTATCTTTTCTGACGAAGAAGCAAAGACCCCCGCTTTGGGGATGTGCCTGCCCTCTTTCTCATCTTAAAGGAAAAGTCTATCTAATATGACCGGATTGACTCTATCCGCTGTAATGACTATCATTTGCATGCACAGAGGTTTCTTAGTCAGTAGGTTTTTATCCATCATTCTCTTGTCTGATCCAGAAGTTTCGGAGGAAGACTTGCTTATAAGCCCACTTACTTCAGAGGTTTGAGGCTCATTTCTAGGATAAGCGAGAACAAAGAAAAGCACGAGGAAATGTGTTCCAATTACGTTCGAAGAAGGAAATAGCACTTTTTGGTATAGCATGCATAGGCTTGCTGCATTGATTAAAATCAGAGCTAGCTGCCTTGCAAGATCGTCGCGCTTATGGTAGAACAGTGCTAAGTAAGAGAAGAGGGGCGCGCCCGTTGCTATACTCTCTCGAGTTGGAATCGCCTTACCTCCTCTTTGTACCATTATTAACTAGTAGAAAAGAGAACAAACTAGAGCAAAATGCATAGAAAGTGAGACGCTAGACAAAGGCTAGATTGGCTTGACCAAGAGAAAGGAGCTAGAAACTTACTACTTCGACCGGGATGTCTCGAGAGGTCCTTAATAGAAGAGACATTGCAACAGACCGCTGCTTATGGACATTAGAATCTGTGTGTATCGGTGTGGTATGAATCATCCTGTAATAAGATGAAGGGTTAAGCTCACTTTAGACCGGAAGTTATACTGCGATAAGGACTTCTTTATTCCCAAGTTCTTTTCTATATAGAGTTTCTTTATCTCTAAGTCGAATTCTCCCTTGGCTCTTTCTTTTCGTAGAAAGCTTCCTCAGTTAGTCTTTGTTTTAATTCGGAAAAGTCTTAGGTAAAGAAGTAGGTTATGCTCGGCAAGTGAGCTAGATCATCATTATAGAAAAGAATTTATACAGCTTTCTTTGCTTTCTTTAAATACCAGCTGCTAGCCTCGCACTTAATCCCGTCATTTCTTTCTCTTCGTAATGGACGACGACTTCTTAGAGTGAGCAATGTCTTCTCCTTCTAGTTTTAGACAGGTCTGCTACATCTAATACATATCTTTCTGTCGGCGGGGCACATCTAAGATAAGAGTCTTGCCTCTAGTTTTTTAACGAACTAGTTTACTTTCTATATGTACTTGAATAGCGAAAATATATAATCAGAGAAGACCGACCAACTTAAATAAGTTAAGCAGCTTGAGTGCGTCCATTGTAAAAGCTGTGGTAGGTGTGAAGTCAGACTCTAACTCTCTTCTATTCTATATAATAGATAGAAGAAAAGAAAGAAGCCTATAAAGATAAAGCAGGTTATACAGGTGAAACCGGTTTCACGGCCCGCTCTTTCTCGTCCGCCTTTCGACCTGTAAAATATTAAGAGAATTCTAATTGCTATATCTCGGTTCGAAGGGATAAGAGCCTCTTGTCTTTTTAACTTAACTCTCTACTCAGTCTTTACTATCTCCTACCCCTCTTGTTTATATGCGATCCCACTTTGTGCTTTCTCCTCTCCTTAGCGGGCAATCCCCCGGGCCCTCTCTCCCTCTCGCTAACACTCTCATCCCGATCCTTGGCAGTCTCGCCCCCTCCGGGCCCTATGCAGTCGCTACCACTCCGTGTCCTTCCGGTCGACGACTACGCGCCTCGCCTGTTAGTTGAGCTTCATCCTTTCTCCTCTCTTTGAAATCGAGTCTCTTTTCTTTCCCCTCCATTCGGAAGTGTCGCGTATTTGCTTTAACTTTCTCCTTGGCAGTCTCGCCTTTATAAGCAAGCAGCCTAGTTGGTGATCGGGCTAATTAAATCCCCGCCCCTTTCAGTCGAGCATCTTCACTCCTATCCTAAGAAATCTCCCACATTTAGGGAGACCTTTCGAAAGAACCTCCTCTAATAACGCTCCTTTTTCGTTTGACCGAGAGTGGCGAGAGCAGCTTTACTTACTGGCTTTTTAAACGCGCAGGCCTTTCTTCTTCCTTAGGAAGGGGAGGATGAGTCCTTCTTTTTCTTTCTAGCATTCTTCTGGGTGTGTGCCGCCTTTACTGGTTTTCATCAGCCGCATCCTACTCTTCCTCCCTGGACGGATAAGGTTTTACTAGATTACCGTCGTAACTAAAGCAAGGGAAGCAGTCCTGAGCCAATTATCCGATCAAGGAGCCCATTATGCTCTGCTTTGTTTGTGATATGCCCAAGCATTTCATTTCAATCGCAGCACATATATGTATATAACGAGAGAGATCTATATTTTGCCTTTGATCCTCTCCTATCGCTACGTTCGAGCCCTTTTTTAAAATCCTTTGAAGTCTCCCTCTTCTCCCTCTCTTTCTTTCTTCTATCTTATTATCTTCCCCCTTGTCAGAGCCGAGCCCTTATCCTCACGTGCGCTCGTTGTTAGAAAAGAAAATTGACTGCTTTCTGTAAAAATTTAGCACTTTGGAAGAACTCGAACGAGAGTTAATGGAAGCTGCTCTTTCAAATTACAAGAGCGGAAACGCCGATCACATTACTGCATTAGCTTCGCCTATCTTCTCTCGTATTCAGACAAGTCGTCTATCTCCTCTCGTCTTTTGCTTTGTCTTTTTTAGACCAATTAGCACCTTTCCGTTGAAGGATTGAATGCGCACCGAAGATTTAGGCCCAAGAAGTTCTCTTAACTGATATGAGAAGAGAGGTTCGGTTGGGATCCAATACATTCCCGTCGGCTCATACATAAGGCACTAAAGTCTTTTCACGCCAGTAGGTAATGAAAGTCGATTAAGAGGAGGGCGCTGTAAGGACTCGGGCAAAGGAAAAGCTCTTTGTGCGCTTGACCCGTTAATCTATATCTACTATATAGGGACACGGACTCTGGCATCTTTATACTAAAAAGGTCAGATCACCTTCGGGCAAAGTCTGATGTAGCTTGCTTTTCTCTCTTTTTCACACGAGATCTTACAAACTTCTTTGCTAAAACTCTTCTTAATTTGTTGAAAACTTCGTTCTAATGAACGGACAGTCCCTCCCTCAATCAAGACATTGCAAGGCTCTTCCTCATCATGCTTAGGATAGGAGCCTGGCTTGCCCTGATTAACAGCCCTTACTTTCTTTTAAAAGCAAAAGCAGGCTCTAATTCTTTACACAAATAGCTATTCAAGCGCCTCTTTAATGAGGCCTATATTCTGAACCTTTTTCTAGCATCTTCCGGTACTTTTACAGGTGAATGCACTGCATCTTCGACTGATTCTAATAGAAGAAAAGAAAGAGCGTAGACAAGAAAGAAAGCTTTTTAGGAAAAGACAAGGACTCTTCTATCTATATATAGACACCGGCCGTAACCCTGGAATCTTAATCTTTCTGTGCCTAATCAAGGAACTCGCCTAAACCTAGTGCCGTCTTTATACCGGGCCCTTGCTCCGGAACTTCTCTCGTCAACACACTCACTTCACGCGCTCATTCCGGTCTAGTCCGCTTGCCGGGGAAGAGGCTGGAAGGAGACGAGTCCATTAAAGACAAGTCATACTATAAGAATAGATGGTCCCATCATGACATACATTCTATATTTTCTATACTAAAACTTCTTGACCCCTCACCTGTCCTCGCGCGAGGCTTACCTCATAGCTGCTTGTGTTTACTCAGATTTATCCATAGAAGTCAAGGAAGTTCTCCCTCCTATTATATATATATCGTCAAGGACTTGAAGCGCTTATACAGGGCTGTTGAAGTACTCGGGGCTGGAGCTGGAACGAAAGATCTTGTCTGACATTAATGATGATTGATGCAAAAAAGCTTTCCAACGCAAACCAAAGAAGGAATCTTTATCAGCCGAACGGGACGCACCTCTTTAAGTATAGGAACTTCTTAACCGCCGCCAAGCACCAAGCGGGGGCTTAAGGTTGGATTTGAAGCTCTTTTTGCTGGGCTGAGGAAGACATATGAAAAAAGAAGAAAGAAGGCTGTTTATATTTCTAACTCTTGTAGATTTGAATACGGCAGGAATCAAGCCTCTTTATATAAAATGCGCGAAATTTAGCAGGTCCATAACACTCTTTTGAGTTTAGTTGGATGACTTTGTAGTTATCGAGCAGCGCCCAACTCCCTGGGAATATAATAGAAGAATAGGCATTACATATGAACACACCTGGTGCGCCTTTACTGAATAAGATAAAGAGGGGCTCGGCATAGCATTCTTGCGTTTTTTATCTGTTAGAACTTTTTATATTTGATTTTCCGAAGTATGCAGGAGAGGGTCGGGGTGAAGACTCTCCACCCTTTGTGGAACGACTACAGGCCAAAGAAAGGATAGTGGGACAGCGCAGACAGAAAGGCGGGACTAGACTGACTGACAAGGAAAACATCAAGAACAGAATCCCAGCAAGCAAGACCAGAAGATTACAAAGTCCAAGAGCAGAAACGAAAAATGCAAAAAAACAGAGTGTTAGGCTTACCGCACCCCCGCCTTCGGGTCTTACGTCCAACGCAGCCTTAGCTCTAAACTTCTTTTCCCCTTTGCTCTCTTTCTCCTAGAAACCCAGTCCGCTACAAGTGGCGCTCTCGTTACAAGAGTTGAACCAAGCCCCAGCTATTTAGGGCCCCAAGCTCCTCTGTTTGTCGACATAGGAGGATTCGGAGGGGTCAAGAAAGATCTTACTTTGTCGTTGTAGCTTCGTAAACAACGGCACCTTCTCCAGAACGAAATTCTGAAATGTGTCAATTCTCTTTTATAGGTATAAGCTTTAAGAGGGATCTCTCTCTTTTTCTTTTCTATCGTCTTTGAACTTGTCTTTGTCCCCCTTTCTTCCTTCTGAGGCAGGAGCAGACTTCGGCTGTTTTATATACATATATGATAATGATGCTTTTCAAGTGGGTTTCACTTCTCTGTCTATGTCTTCTTTTCTCATTGTCTTGTTTCTATGTCCGATCAAAGCGCTTTACGTAGATTGTGGGTCGCCTCCTTCACCAGGCCCTAAAAGGAAAAGAAAGGAGCGATAGGAGAGGTAACGAGGTAGATTTTCCACAGGAGATAGGCTGGACTGCTAGGGAGAGGAGGTAGAGCGGAAATAGGCTGGAAGAAGCTGACTCGACTAATCAGGATAGTCCCACCCCGATACCGAGAAAGAAAACCTAGACTGGAGAGATAAAGATGGTTGAGTCCCTACTTCGGAATACAAAAGACAAAACCCTGGCTATTCAGATTGGAGTAAGGAGGAGTTCTCTGTCTCTAGACTTGTGCGCAGTGCAATCAATGAAAAGGGGGCATCACATCCATCATTCCTACTTTATTCTTGTTAGAATAGAGTCCATTACTTTAGAAAGGTGCGGGTAGTTTTAAAATAGAAAGTAAAAAAGAGCAACTAAGAGCCTATGAAGACACATCCCTTATTAGTTGATCACGCCCCAAACTTGGCTCATAACAGGGCAACTCGACCCGAGATTTCACAGGAAGAGGGAAGTTACTTGACGAGTCTTCTTTCATACCAAGCTAGTAAAATTAGATGGAAGCCTTTTTTCTATAGGAATCTGCATGGTATGGTCGCTCCTATTTCTTTTCTTTTTAGGACTTTGTAAAGTCTCCCCTCTTGATGGGAATAGTAATTCTAATTAGAGTTTCGAGGAAGTTGAGCCTTGAATGCAATCTCATCGAATGAGGGCGGCCCCTTTCACTTGAGGGGGTTTCTTGACTAGTTAATCTGATCTAATTGAGGAACTCGCTGGCGTAACGTTTATGATTTAACCTTACACGATCGGCGAATGACTTATAGAGAACCTCTCTTTTCCGATAACTAAATAAATTCTCTTGCCTTAGTCGCGAACTTGAAGTCTCCTTTATTGAGAGAGGGTAAAGACTCAATACAAGAGCGCTTTTCTTTTCAAGAACGGGGTGTCAAGAGGAAATGGACCACTTACTTGGGTGAAGCGGGTCTAGAAATGGAAACAAAAGGGCTGCTTAAGTGTTGTCGAGAATGCTGCCCAAGCATTGCTCTTTCAGTTGTTGGGGCATGGAATGGTCATTCAATCAAGAGTTTTCCTGTTTGGGTGCAAACCCCCTTCTACTAATGTCTGATTGATTCGTGAGAAATGTCTTGTGCCCGATGAAAGGATCCCTTAACTTACTTTAAAGAAGCCCGGGTTAATGCCCGATTCTTCCCTCTTTACGTTCTCGAAAGAGCTTCCTTTGGTTGTGAACTCTGACTTTTTTATATAAAGGGGGCCGTCCCACGCCAATTGGGTGAGTAGTAGAATGCCTGTCTAAGAGATCCTTTTCTAGTTTCTGCGACCATATGACTTACCTTTGAAAACTTCTTTATTTATAAATAACTGTTAGCGAAGTTACGTAATCAACGGCTGAGACCTGCCTTGTTTACATATTATAGGGGATCGGAGTCCCTTACTCTTATCTTATAGTGCGGAGCTAATAATGTAACATTTAAAATGAAAGTTACGCAATGAACACATATAGAGCTAAGTTTCAACAAAGAAGTTACGTAATTAGCGCAGTTGTTCATTAGTAATAGAACTTATATACTCTTTCTTAATGTCTCAACCGGTCACCTTGTCTCTGTATCTAATGTATCTAGTGACCTTGTCTATTTATGTGTCTGTAGCCGAGGGGCGCGGGTCTCTTCTATAACAAAGCGCTATATTAGAGGGTAAGGAATGAGAGCTCCTGTTCAAAGTTACCGGGGAAGACTCGAACGAAAAAAGTTTCTGGCAGCCCTGATGATGCGGTAGTAAAGAAACGCTAAAATCCCAAGCCAGGTCTAATGAATTCCCGTAGAGAAGAGGCATAAAAGAAAGACGCATACTTTATACAAAGTAAACATCTTAATGGGCAGTTGTCTAAGCTCACTCTAATAAAGTTGGGTAAGCTCCGTATGGCATGTGCTTTCCCTTGTTATTTAATAGGCAGGAATATAGCCTTTACCCTCTCCTCTAGTTTAGATAGACTGAATCTCTGGCTGGTACATAGAACAAAGGAAGCAGACGTCCTACGAGGCAAGCGCATGTATAAGAAGGCATAAGACGCTGAAGCCTAGGTTGGGGCAGTGGTACTTATACGTGACAGTAGACGTTGGCGGGAGCCTAACTATGCTAAAAGAGTCTTTGAAGAACTGGTAGTTGATCCAGCTATTGTTGTTGATAAAGCTCTTCCCTCCGCGGTATTTGTACAACTAAACACAGCTATACTAGAAGGCGCCTTTAAGGTAAACTCTAAAGTAAGGACACATCCTGTCTTGACTCTTGGAAAATCAAAGAAAGTTTAAGCTGCTTATAGTTAGTAGACAACAAGTTCTAGACAAGAGGGAAGGAAAGACAGACAACTCTTTTTTTGCTTTCACCCTCCTATTGTAATAGGGCGTCTTTCTTTCATACGTGTATGCTTATGTCATACTTAAACTAAATTTCGACACTTGAAGAGACGGTACGCCCTACTTCTTAATATACGAAAAGGCATCTCCGTCTAGGCTGGTAAATCTTTGAAAAACTTGGTTGTTAAATAAGTAAGTTCACGTTGACGCTGTTGCCTACTTTGCGCTTTCAGTCGAAAGAGTCCTTTCTTTTATAGGTATAGCTTGAGCAAGTAAGAGGGAAGGGAGAATCTCCATTAAAGGAGAGCTGCGTATCTCAACCAATCAAAGGTGTCGGTAAGTTCCTCGCTGCATTCGTCTTTTCGGCGGCATAAAGAGTTCTAGAGCCTTTATAGAAGGAAACCGCTTCGTCCTCAGCAAGCACACTAGTTCGAGACTTGCGGACCCTTCTTTAATAACAGTTGAGCTAGTAAACTCGCGAGTAGAGTTCTAATTAAAGACTAGAGAGAGTACCTAATTACCAACTTAGTCTATAACTAGATATAAGAAAAGAAGAAGAGGCTCCTTTATATAGGTAGAAGTGCCCCTTAACTTAAAATAAAAAGGGTGCCGGTATAATAAATAGAGCTAAAGAAAGTTTTGAATTCTATCGAGGAGGGCAAAACCTATACAACGGATAAGTCTTTTCAAGAGAGAACTCACTAGAATCTAATTCGTCACCTACTTAGTAGGCTTCCTCTTCAAGCATTAGCTCCTTATGTTTTATATCTAAGGCAGTGAAGGTATACTAGTACTGCGGTATGGTCTTCTTCGTACGCAACCGGTTCATGGCTTCCTGACTAAAATTTTACTCTAAGAGGTCTTTCTACTTGATCAGATCCCTCGGCTATACCTTTGCTATTAAAAAGAGAAATGCCCAGCTTTCCCAGATAAAAGAAAGGATGCCTTGTGAGTTAGCTAGCCCAAGTGCAAAGAAAGGAGAAGCTTTTACGCATGCCTTTAGCTACTCCAATTACACATACACATTCTCGGTTTCATACGAAAGTCTATACCTCGCCTTTGCCAAACGTACATGCTTCCCCAATTTAAGAAGAGGGATTTCTCTATCATTGGGAGTATACTTCCTTCTTCTTTTTTTCTTTCTCGGAAACAGGCTGTTAGTCTTAAAAGAGCCCCGCTAGTGCGTGCTGTCGGTGATTGATATAGTAAGCAACGTAAGATAGAGGCTTTTTCTCCAGACAAGAAAGGAGAAAGACTCGCCTCTTAAAGTGGAGTAGACGAAGTGGGCTCACATATAAACAATACGTAACCTAGATATTGAAGAGTGAAGTTCATAGTCCCTTTCTTTCTTTTTCGTAAACATCTTTTTAAGAAGATGTCTAATCGGACACAAGCACATTGACTTTCTCGATCCTACGCGATATCATCATGTCCTATGACTGTAATATAGGAGAATGTAATCTAGTTATAGTCCACTAAGTATAGTAAAGTTTTTGACACCTCCCCTCACTCACGTCTTCTCGACAAGGAGGGCTTCTACCCCCAAAAAGACTCTTAAAGAAGAAATGTATAGAGTGTCCTGGCCAGTACTTCTACAAACCTAATTTCTTTATCGCCGGCACTTTCTCTCTAGAAAAGGCGGGGGTTGTCGCTTCTGTAAGGGCCTTTTCATCCACTCTAACACGATTTGATTCAAGAGGACATCTTTTATAAGAACTTTTGGTACTAAACAAACTTAGGAGCAAGAGGCTTGCCTGCCTGCCCGTCCAACGACTATCTATATGCTGTATTTTAGGAGTCCCATCTAGTAAGTACTAATAGGGAGAGGGAGTCCCTTCTTGTCTTGGAAGCACATGCTTTGAAAGGTGCGCCGGTTCAATCGCTAGCTCGTGGCTTTATATGAATATATGCTTATGAATTCTTTTCTAAGATAAAGAACGATGCCTTGTTCTGTTCTTACCATCAAAGAGATCAAAACGGGCCTTGTAGACAAGACATCATAATGCTTTTTGACAAAGATTAAGTAGTTTGAATGCTATCCCCGAATTCTTTTAGGACATACTAAAGGAAGCTGCAGGTTGGAAGGAGCGTGACGCGCGTTCTAATTAGTAATCTCCTACTCCACAGCTCTAGTTAGACGAGGAGTCACTTGGCAAAGAGTAAGCCGGCTGGGCTATTATAGCATTTTGTCTTCTTGAGAAAGTGGTTCTAATCTGATCCCCCTTGCTTTGGCTTTGGGATTAACCGATTGGTTTGGCATTTGGCACTGTTTATTAATTTTAAAAAGTAATGTCGTCGATTCTTAAACTACCTAAGGTTTCGCGCACTGAAGCATGGAGGTCTTTCCTTTAGGTAGTATGAGGAGTAGGACAGGAAAATGCAAGCATCAATCATCCTCTCATCCATCAGGTCTACTACTTCAGCCCACTCAAGCCCCTCTCTTTGATCGGAAAGCCCCTGTTCACTGCTTGTCTATCTACTAAGTATGAAAGCCTCTAGTCTCAAAGAGACCTTTCTCACCTTGCTCGAGCTATTTCATCACCATTTATGGCCGTTGACACTCGAGTCTCTTATCTTTATCCTCCCACTCGTAGTATCTCGGGAACTTCGTCCCTCTCTTTCTAGTCGAGCCTTTCTTCTCTGGCCGAGGCATGTTATACCTTTATTTCAGCCGAGCCTTTGTCTTAAATAAGAGGGGATCCCTTGATTCTTATGCTGCCGCGATATCTTACTAGAAATCTTTTAATATCTTTACAATTAGAAGAATGAGACCCGAAGAGCTGGTCTCGCTGACGACAGCTTCTAAGGAGCCTTAATATCTTCTTTAATAAATAGGACAAAAGATAGACTTGACACTTTTACAGCGGAAATTGACCCGCCGTTGAATGAAATAAATTCTACAGGATTCTACGAACGGGCATCCATCCGTTGGCGGTAGAATGAGGGGAGGGGTGGCTTTAGCCTATATATGTATGTATGATCCGTGCTGCGATCCAGACCAACCCCGAGGCATGACTTAACGTAAAGGTACATAAAAGACACTTGAGAAGCATCTGACAGCCCTGAGCCTTCGTTGGCGAGCACCTCTCTTATTATCACATAATTAAGGCGGCGTTTTCTAAAGATTGTATAAACTCTTCATAAAGACTATTAATAATAGGAAGAGAAAGATCCATCCTACGCCCCTCTCACCCCGACACCCTTATTCCAGAGGAAGCTATAAGAAGGAGGACATCTCGGGCAAAGTCCTTAATTTTCAAGCAAATCCTAGGGGTTTTTGGCATGCTTTTCTTTAATATGGATACGGATGTCAACACAACTGAGAGGTCTTCCGCGAGTAACTTCGCCCATCTAGTCCTTTCTCCAGATAGTCTAGTCAATAACCCCGGCCCAAGAACCTCCTTCTTTGCTATCTGCCTCATCTGCCTTTGTCACTCTCTGTATAATGAATGAGAAGGATTTTCCATTCTAGTATGCATCAATCATAGGTATTATCCTTTCTTGCGCTAGGGAGAGTTTGTAAGTGGAGAACACACCCCTCACATGATAGCGGACGAGCATTTCAGCCATTTACGGAGAGCTGAAGGGAATAAGACCTTTACCGGTCCTACCATTAAAGTCGATAAAAGTCGGAGGGATTTCATACTAATGAATATAAATGCCTCACACGCTCAGCAGTCAGTCTTATTACTCGCGCTCAAGTGTAAACAACCGACTCTTATCAGCTAAGCTGATACGCAGCACCCTCTTGCTACGGCTAGCACTCGTGCATCGAGAGTCTTTCGCTTTATTCATAGGAATTTAGCTCTAATGGTATTTCACACCGCTTTCCTACTTATAGTCTTAGAGAGGACAGGTGTATTCTTTTTAATCGGGGGACTTCCTCTTTTAAGAGAAATGCTAGAATGAAACGGGTACGCAGTCTACAAAGAGAGGAGCCGTCCTTCCGCAAGCAGACCCATTCTTAGGTTCGTGATGCCATCCTTTCCATCTAATCTAGCCAAAGGTGCTTGCTAGCGCCAGTCCTCCTTAAGAAGCAGAGGTTTGTGTTTACCCATCTGAATTGAATGAATAGGGCTCGGTACCTATTGGTTAGAAGACTCGGCAACAGGCCAGACCTTGTTGTGACACTGATTTCATTCTTTTCTTTCATTTTGGTATCTTGGTATGAAGTCTAAAAGAGTCGGGTTCAGTGAGGGCTGCTCGAGATCTGCGAAATCCCGTTATGAGTAAGCCGTCTCTATAAAGAAAAATAGATTTCTCATTTCTTTTAAAAAGCGGGGCGGCGAATCCCACTAGAAAAGAAACCTTCCTCTCGTAAAAACAACAAAGTTGACATCTCTGAGGTCAATTATGCGCCCTATAGTTGGGCTTTTTCATGATAAACCCGTCGGCAAGCTGCCCGCTCTCCAAAGAGAAAGGCTCAGTTGCAAGCAATCCTGCAAACAACAGGTATAAAGAGCCCGATCCCGAATCTTCTCTATCTCTTGATCCAAACACACCGACTAGCCTACTAAGTCCCCAGTCGTAGTCCAAATGGCGGAGGCTCTTCACTCATTTCCAACCCCCGGCCTGCAAGGCATCCTTCTTCGGAACCCCTTGGTCAGGAACGCTCTCAACAGCGACGAGGTTCTCTTCCAAAGCTGTGGGTGGGGAGCTCCTTACTATACTTAATATATAATAGAGCTAGCTAGTGCGTGCAAGCGATCCTCCAAGACACCCCACTGCAAGTGGAGCCAGTATTTGAGCAAGCAGAAATCATAGTTCAATTGTTACCTACGGGAAGATATAAGAGTTAGGTATGACCGGGGAATAGACTTACGAAAGTACTCCTTGTTTGCAAGTTGGTTTTTATTCCTTTACCCATATGGAAAAAGATTTAGCTCATCAAAAATCTTAGGAGCATCTTCTCTGCCCAATTAATTGTGGCTTATGAGTCTTCAAAGAAGGCTGCTTCTGGGCGCCTCTACTGGCTTTTCTTTTATCGTAAGAGCAGCTCCGATTGCAACCCCTGCTTCACCTGTTGGTATCCTATATAATTTTGCTTGAGTAGCCTTTCTTTCCAGCCTAATAAACAGGTATTTGACGCCGCCTCGCTAGTTCTCAATCATCAAAAATGTGGCAATGTAGCTCACAAGAGGAATCTCCAAATCTGAGGAAAAAGGGTTAGGGTGCTTCTATTTCCTCATGGATGGACTTGCGTAAAGAGACGACTTAAATCATGGTATACTCTAGTTATGATAAAGGTACGGCTGCTTTTACTTCTCATTCCATTCTTTCAATTGATCGACTGACTTCATATTATTCTATACGCCTTCGTTCGACCATCCGTTCTTGGCGATTCTATACGCCTCCGTTCGTCATCCTCCAATGCCCATGATGCCATTAAAATAAAGGAAAGGGGGGCAAGTCCTATAATTACAAGCGAGCGGATGGATAAGGGCCAATCTATAATACTAGGCTGCTTCCTAGGCATGTAAATCTTAGTTCCTTCCTGTAGTTAAGAAACTTACTGAGTGAGAGCAGAGTCCTCTCATTACTACCTTCCCATAAGGCAGAGTAAACTACTAAACGGGAGGGCGGCAGAGTCCTTTTCAATTATAGAATCTTTTCACAAAGCAAGTAAGTAAGGTTAGTTTCTAATATAAGAAGAACGGTCCATAACAGAATCTCTTGATCATGACCAAAACAAAGCAAAGGCATGTGCGCTTCCTTCTTTATGCGATTAGCTCTTCTACCTACGTAAGCTTGTTACGAAATTTTATTATATACGTGTGAGATACAGGTGATTCGTGGATCCCCTTGACTCTATAAATTCTATAGAATAAGGATAAGCAGGCATCTTTCTAAGGAACTGCCGTCTTTCTTACAACTCTTTGGCTATCCGCGAAAAGGGAATTCTTTCTAGGGCTTACTCTCTTTCTTATATAAGGGAGTCTTTTTAAAGTAATGACAAGGTGTTCTAGTAGTTGGATGGAAGGGTAAAACGTCTTTTTCTATGAGAAGAGATCTGGGCCTCTTGGTTTTTAGTTTCGCGTCGAATGCTCCTTAAGCAAGCGCTCTTATATTAATTATGATAATATATAATAATAAGAGTAAGAGGAATAAAGTAAAGTTTCGTATGAAAGGGATGTAGCATAACAAGGGGCCGCTTACTACGATGGCAGTCAAATAGAATGTCCACAAAGACCATCAATCAAAGGCCAGACTCTTTAGGTTTTATGGTGCGTAAAAGGGGGAACTGCTCGTCTTTATTGGAATGCTCCGACTTACAATTATATAGAGATCTTTCAGTCTTACATTTAAAATGTATTCAATCAACTTAAAGAAGTTAAAGCAATCTTCTACTATCTAGGGCTTAGGTTTTCCATATTAGAAACCGGATCTGGTTATACTTACTTCTCTTACTCTTTAATTAGCGCACTTTGCTCTTTCTCTCCTTCTTTATAGGATCGAACAAGGTAAAGCTCTCATACATAAGCTGCTCTGGGGCGGCGTCCTGGCCTACATCTCTCACTGACTCTCTTTCTCAAACCAACGCACCAACCGGGGAGGAGGTCTCTGCCTGCTAGTATTCTGTGGAGCGCAGCATTGAAGTTGTAGAGGGAGCGCGTTGAAAGAACAGTTGGGATCTTACATTACTCCTTTGCTTATTGGAGCTTTCCTTTATCTCGCCCCTATGGAGATAGGTTGCTTCTTCTTTTTCCCATTCATTTGTAGATTAAGAAAAGAGTAATCCCGCATTCTTATTAGAATTAGAAAACTTCTGTGAAATGGGTTCTTTCGGAAAGAGGGGGCCTCATCTACTTGCGCCTGCTAAACTTCCTTGTAAAGGCTCGATCGCAAGCGCAGCTCTATCTATCTCTAAACGTTTTCTCATATATATAAGAAGGAATAAATAGAGTGGAGTTTGTCCTATATCACTTTTCCCCGTCTTGAAAGAGCCCAGAATCTTTTAACTTCTCTTAAACAATTATAAGGACAGGTTGCAGTCTTTACTTATTAAAATATAGCACAGGAGGTCTTAGGTAGTCTCCTTCTTATCTTATATGGGAACTCTAACTAGGAACCGGCTTTTCCAGCTTTTGCTGATGAATGTCTTGCCCCTTTTCTTGTTTGGTAGATAACTCGACGCTTTAGAACAAAAGGACGCAGGCAGTGCCATTTAAGGCTTTGAGGTTGATTGTTCTTCAGCTTACTCAGCCACAGGCGGCAACTCCTATACTCTTTTTATTTCGCTTGATCCCCCTCTTTTGTAGTAAGAGTGGGCATCTTCTTGTCCCGAGCAGAGAGTCCAATCTGGTCTTTCCAGAAGCAAGATCTTCCTCTTGTCCCTAATATCTAGGGCTTAGGTGTACGCGAGAAAAAGGGAGTCGGCTACCACCAAGGCGCGCTGGTCTCAATAAGAAAGGAAGTCTCTGCAAAACAGGTATTACTTAACTAACAATACAATTTCTTAGTCTTAACTGATTAAGGCGAGCGAATTATCCTCTTTTACTTTCTTGTCAAAAGGACAGGGTGCCTAGTAATTAATGAACGAATACGCCCCTTGTTGTTATATTGTTGAAGTACTGCTCTTGTTATATCTTCTGACATATAGAAGGCGGGTTGACTTCATGCTGCTTTATACCAGGCTTAACAAGAAGAAGGGTACTTACTAAAGCTCTAATAGGTAAGATAGGTCTGACGACAATAAGGTAGGGCTTCCTTCTCGACCGTTTTAATAAGGAGCTAATTAGGTAAGAAAGGAGAGCTTGCCTCGCTGACGAACTGCCAATTCACCAGCGTCTTTGACTTCGACCTCACCCATTACCAACAAAGCAAGTCACTCTTGAACATTTGCATTCATCAACAAAGCCCGTAGTAGTACTTACTTAGCAGCGGATCTCTCATTACTTAACATACTAAAAAGCAGAATTACTAAAGTTCCTGGGCATCCCTTATGATATAGGACAAGGACTCTCTTCGACAAAAAGAATACAGTAAGACAGAAACCTAAATGGCAGCAGCCCTAACTCCTGATGTGATGCTTTAATACAAGAGCTTCTAAATACCCAAGCCTTCTTTTGTTTGCTTAAGTTTCTTTTGGTTGAGCCTGTAAGCGCCCCCCCCCCTTACTGGTTGAATCCTTTCTTTCCTACTCGACCATTACTCATATATGTACCTACACTAGTGACGCTCTTCATCAAAGATATTTGCCAAGTTGAAATACAAAGAGCTAGACCCGCGCCTATAAGCAAAAAAGCACCAAGCCCGCAGAGGGCCTCATTCCTAACAGCAAGATGCCCATCATACATACATTTATTTTCTCTTGCTGCCTTCTATCTACCCTATCTGTTGTGTACACCGCTTTTCTTTCGATTTGATGAAATCCGTTGCTTTCTTATATATTGCAATTAGGAGGATTCGCAGGTAATCAATCTGTCATAACAAAAGGAATAGGACCTCTCCTCTTATATTAGAACGTAAGGCGGATCCTGATGGCCAAACTCTCGAGAAATGAACTTCTTTTGCTTCTTTCTTCACGCGCATCTTGCTGTTAGGATGTTTGTATTTGAATAAGCAACGCCTAACTCCGACAGTAGGAGTAGTCTAAATATCAGATTCATACTAAGCTAAGACGCCATTCTAGTTAGAGAAAGGAAAGAAGGGTCTGGATAAAGCTAAGAGGAAGTACTTGACTAAGGCCAAGCCAGTCGCCTTGTTGGAGCATAGAAAAGGGGGAGGCAGTAGTGTAGAGTCTAGTTGAGAAAGTTGATGCTTCTTTGAACTGACGTAATAAGACGAACCAGGTCCACGCTTCTGGCTTCGGCTGGACAGAGGTCTTATGAAAGACGTGGTCTGATCTAATGGTCTAGGGTGGAAGTCCATAAATAGGTATTCATCCATTTCATAGAGGGCGGTTGGTGATTGGTTTAGTTTTTACTTTTGCTTTAAGGACAGTCAAAGTCTGGATTTTAGCTCAAGTGAATGGCTATAATTTGCGGTCTGGGTGCTTCACTTTCTGGGAACGTTGTCCTATTGCTTGCTTTAACTACTGAAGTTCGTGGAAAGTCTTAGAAAAGATAAGATATTATAAGAGAAGAGAGTTCACCCTCAACAAAGATATAAGCTAAATGGGAAAGATTCCTCTATGGGTTCGACAGATACGCCGTCAGCATCAGATACTACTACATCCCTGTAGAGTAAACCAATACCATCATACGTGTTTTGGTAAACTTCTTCAGTCTGTGATGAGCGAAGTTCTTATGCGGCTTGGGCACTACTATACACAGCTAAAGAACTATAAAGCTAGTTAGGTTAGCCCAAGAAAAGAAGTTTCATTAACATTAAATAAATAGAATCTTTCTTCAAATGGCACCTTATAACGAGGTCTCCCTACACTACTACTACAAATTAGCAAACTAGCATGAGCGCGTTCATTCAGCGGGTACCAGCTTTATAACACATCACGTGGAATGAAATGACTAGAAAGATTACAATTACAGCTTACTTCGTTTTTCCCAGCTCTCGTATACATCATAATGGGCGAAAGCCGTTCCACTACAATAAGAAGAAAAGCACAAGATAGATCCAGGAAGTCCTTCTACTATAAAAAGTTAAAGCCCTCCCCTCCTCTATTGGCTTACTTCGAGTTATTCTTTCATATCTAAACTTTCTAGTTGAGAGAAAATCCAAAACCATCTTTGAACATACAAGTGGGAAAAACTGGCTCCTTATCCACTACAGAGCAGGGTGGTGTTAAAAGTCGAAAAGATAACGCTCTATGCATATAGAATTATAGAAGCATCTTAAGATAATAAGGAGATTACTAGTCCAGTAAGAAAGGCAAAGTCCAAGACAAAGACTATATAAAGAAGGAAGCCTTTAGTTCGTCTTTAAAAGATGCTATGCTATACCTATTTGCAAAAACTTATCGAGGACAAAGTTGCTCTAGTTATGCGCTTTACAAACCGAAGTCAGAGAAAAAGGATCCTCTAGAAAGTAGGTTAGTGCTTGGCTAATCCCAGAAAATTCTAACAGAGGCTATGCAAGGTGGCTCCTTTCTTATAGATGGAGACTAAGGAACTTGATCCGAGGCCTTAATCCGCCTTAATCTAGCGGGAACTTGGCGGGAAGCAGCGGGCGTGACAGATAGTAAGTAACACTTTGGCCTTTAATCCAATACAGAAGAAAGCAATGCAAGTAATATAATAAGATAAAGTATCCTCTCATTGAACAGCTCCATCAACTGCATATCGGCTTCCTACGTCTACTGCTGCTTATTCATTCTTATAGGCATTTGCTCGGGACGCACCTTCATCTAATGCTTAATAGCTCCTAGTAGTATAGTAGGTAGATCCGCGTGTAATGCGTCTTCCTGAACAAGAGTACTGATCAGAGTATAGTAGGGGACTCCCTTATTTACACTTTAATATAGAAGAGCGACTAAATGAGAAGACTTCACCAACTTAAAGAAAGGCCTACTACTTCGGATAACAAGGTAAGTAACCTCGCGCATGGAACCTCCGAAACAACTTGGGTCGACACTTACGTGGATATAAAGGCTAGTCCAGGCAAAGACATACACGAGTATAAAGCCTCCCTGACGAAAGTAAGGAGTCAAAGTCTGTAAATAGACGCCTTGAGGAAGAGCTCCAGATGTCCGGAGTTGGTCAGTAGCCAGAGGGCTCGGAGAGAATACCCGCCTTCGATCAGAGACAAGATAAGTAAGTTCTATTGGTTTATCTTTCGGTCCTGTGAGTCTTAGTCCTCTGACGCCAGTGAGTGCTGAGGGCTCGGTCAGCTTTTAATCTTCATTCGGATCACGAAAGAAAGAGCCAAATAAGCGGCTAAGGATATAGGGTCTTCGAGTCTCTAGTTAGGAAGCTAAGCTACTCTATGCTATTAAAGGCTCTCGTTTCTATACTATTAAGGGCGCATGCTCCTCTTGGTAGGAAAAAGGATTCAGCTTCGAAAGAAAGGGCATACGCTCTGGGTCATGAGTCATGTCACAATACGGATCGTGAGTACGTGAAGTGTATTCTTTCTTTATTACAAGTGGACGTAGCTTTACTGGTGGCAGGCAGTATTATATCGGATGGAATCTCCTTCTCCTCTAAGGATGTAAACGCTTTGGCAGCACATTGTGATTAAAGGCGCGCGGCGAGTGGTAATCTCTCAATCTAGTCATAGGTTTTTCCGTACGTACACACACAGTGGAAGAATAGAATTACGGCAATCGTCCTACTTATGGCCAATGCTCTACTCTGACCTAGCTTTTCAACTATAGCAGTTGAACCTCCTCTTTTAGGGGTTGGGGAGAACTTGTTTACTTTATTTCTTTATTCTTGAGCAAAGGAATGTCACCTCCTCTCCTAAGCCGCACCTTCTAGCTCTAGTGGATACCTTGTAACTTGTAAGTAGGCTCATTAATATAAAGAAGGAGTTTTCTTTAGTATGGCAGGTTCGTAGAAAGATGCTAAAAAAGATAAAGCTTAAGTAGGTTCCGCGATCACAACAGGCGAGTCTCCTCGATTATACACAAGAATACGGGGGTTCTGGGATTTTTTATAATTTTCACAACTACCTAATAAATAATCCTAATATAATATGCCAAGGAGGCGCTTTTGATATGATTCTACCACAGCAGATAAGAAGAAAAAAGGGCGGCGAGAAAGTAAACGTTTATCTCGAATAATAAGGGGAGGGAGGACTAGTCACTTTCTTTACTACATCTAAAAAAGAACACAGGTTACATAAGAAGCTTCCTGCACGGCAACCTCTACTTATCATGGTAAAAAAGAGCCTGTCTTATATATATAGAAAATGTAGCGTATCTAACCTCATCATATCTTAGGAAGTAGCCCTACCAATGCGCATTTATCGAGCTGATGTCTTACTATAAGTATAAGGCAGAGCAGGTACCCATCCTGTGGCAGTCAGAGCTTCCTTATCGCTTCCAAAGGATCCTTCCACGCGAAAAGTGGGTATAGTAGTGTCAAAGAGAGCTTTTCTTACTATATAGGGCGTCGTCCCATTGCTAATGAGAGGACTATTAAAGAAACTAGCATATATGACGACTAAGTGCAGTCAGTCTCGTTCTCAACAAGAAGAAAAGCGAGTAAGACCCTCCTATCTATATAGATATAGATAGATCCTTTGTTTGCTTTCTCGGCAAGACCCTCATATAATGCACGCTTTTGCTCTTTCGACCTTACCCAAGAAGCTTTCTATTAAGTACTCTTTTTTTATTTTACGAGGGCATTCTAAATAGATTAGACAGACTAATCCACATGCCAATTCAGATAAGAAAGGCTCTTAGATTCATGGAACGGTTTAATGAATTCGCATAAGAGCAAGCGATCTGGTTAGCTTAAATTAGAGCCTTATCCGATCCCTTACTTTTTTCTTATGAAAAAGAATTTTGAAACACTGCGCTAGGTGTGATCAAAGGCAGTCAAAAGCAAAACATCTTGAATATAGTAGAAAGCCTTTACCTTTCCATCAAAGACAGGGGATAGACGACAGAAAGAACGTAACTATTATACTATATATGTTGATCTACTGGCTGTTTTCCAGCGTCTCGTAATAAGAGATGGATTCCTCGTCTAGACTTATATACATATATGCAAGATAAGTAGCCGGAACAGGTTTAGTAGGTCGTTCCGTCCCCGAGGGCACGCTTCCTCGACTAACAAGGGTCCTCCATTTATGAAGCTTTCAACAGCCCCTGTGATGAGAGCAAGAAAGAGCTCTACGAAATGAGATGATGGCTTAGAATTTGTTTTGCATAGATTTCCCTGCCTTTTCTTATTCCGTTCTTACACTATTTATGGTTGTTGGGGTTGAACTTGATCCTATTAAAGCTACTCTTGTTATGTTATATGGTAAACGCGCTTGGGAAGTTAAGGCGCAATTGTCTTTTTTTCACACCAAAGCACAAGAAAGAACGTCGTAAGTAATGAGGTAAGTAAGGTCTCTTACAATTGGGTTGCTGCCCCTTATAACAAAAAGCAAGCTGACGCACCACAAGGATTCTTAGTTTAATACGAAGTAGAAAGAAGAGCGTGCAATAGAGTATTTAGCCATGTTGAGGTAGGAGTCGCTTATAATCTTTACTTATTCCTTTATCCCACCCCTTCACTTGAGTTATAGTCTTTATAGAGCCCCTCTCGCATTCACTCGAGCTTTCCCCTTTTCTCTTTTCAATACAGTCATTTCCCCATTCTCCCTCATACTTCAGCCTCACCCCTTTCTCCTCCCGTACACCCTTTATTTTGATTCTTTCGCTTTAATTGATGCCTCCTGCTGTGCTTTAACCGCCTACTATCTCTTCTTTCTATAAGGAGAAATGTCGTAAGATAAGAGTCCTATTATATTTATATTTGACTTTACAAGCACCGAAAAAGCAAAAGGATTCTGGATGGCTGCAAACGAGGCTTTTCCTATACCCACACCTTTCTTTACTTGTACCACCATCTTTGATTGAAACCACTACCCCTTTTTTATAAAGCTCATATAAAAGGTTTTTCAGAGAATTTGCAGGCCTAAGGAATTTACTTTCTTTTGAAATCTTGGTCGTTAATACACTCTCCGCTCTTACATAGCAACGGGATGGATCACCTACCCATATAGAAAAAGCAATACTACAAGCAAGTGACCGAGCAGCCATACGTAAAGTAGAGTCAGGGTCTCTCGAAAGAAGCCAGTCCAGACAGAGAACTTTTCGTCGAAACCAAGGTGATAACTAAGACACAGGGTGACTGCTGAGAAAAGTCCCCTCGCGCTCCGCTTGTACAGAAAAGGAAATCTCTCCTACCTTTCCTTTGTCTTTTGCTCCGTTATATCATCTATAAATTGTTAACAGAAGTTGTTAACTATAACTATCCGCTGCTCATGAGATGGGTATTCATGCCGGTTACTGCTACCGGACTCTCCCCCTTTCTAGTCTGTGTCGTCTTTAGGTATAGGGACTTCTTGGGTTTTTTGAAGAATTAAGTGCATTAGGCAACTTTGGGTCCGTGTTTAGAACCTTACTTTAAAAACTCTTGCTCGAAAGGGACCATTAATTCTATGTATAAGAAGGAGAAGTCGACCAGTCTTATATATTATATGAGAGCTGCTTCCTCAAGACTGACTGAGGAGATCCAGTGACACTAGAAAGAAAAAAGAGGGTATCGCGCGTAAACGTACGAGACAGCTGGTACGACAGAAAAAAGGACAGGTACGTTGTAAGTCGCGTGAAAAGAGACGTTGTCCGTGGATCGTCTAAGGCATAGGCCGGCTACTCCTTTTTCCATAAATGTCCTAAAACTTCCTTTTACTTTCTTTAAGGGGTGGCTTTTTACACTTAGGACTTGTTTAATCCCCTTCTTTTTAAGTCGTTTGCTGACAAATTCCCCAAGAAAGCACTATCTTTTAATTAGTTTATCATCCTTTAAGACTCTTAAACTTAAATCATCTACTTATGCTGTTGTTACGTTGACAAGAGATCCAGCCCCGTCTAGCCAGAGTTTGTAGAACAGACCACTCTTCTTACATTGGAAAGATTAGAATAGCTGTTAGAGAAAGCAGTGTTCCTATACGAAACTTTATCTAGTATGCTTTTGCCGTTATTTTATCATAAAGCGGGGATCGTAGCCCATGGAATGCGTAGACCTAGTACTAGATCGGACCAATTACACAATTGAACATTTCTGTCTCTTATTACGGTAGTCTTTTTTACTTTCTATATTACTTTTCCTTAAGGAGAAAGGTCGGGGCAAGCATGTATATGATTTTGTGCGCTTGCTTCTGCAGTTTCCTTTACCCGCCGATCAAACGACGGATCCTTATATAATCTTAGGCTGCTTCCTTTAGTGGATATCTTCACATTTAATTTCTTTGTTATTTATTTTACCGCCTTGGGAGTAAAGTCCGCAAAAAGAAAGAGTAAGGGGGTGGCGAGATGGCGTCTCGGGATGGTGCTTTCTTGTAGCATATAAAGAAAGAGGCTAATCTGATCACGAATGCAGAAAGCACAAGGAGATTTATACCTTTTTATAGGGCACATGACTAAAGGTACGAAAGAGCAAAGGTTCTATGGTTCTCAGTCCTACCACTCCTTGTCTTGAGGAGAGTCATCTAGTCTGTTCCATTCCAAAAAGCTTTGTTTCATATACCTACTTTAATAGAAGAAGGCAGTTCGAGAACACACCCCCATCAGGTTCGGGAGGCGCCTTGCATGCAAGGAGATCCATTCTTAGCTTTTTTAGAGACCACTACTACTGCCTTTGAATAAGAAGATCCGGGAATAAGTGAGTTGTTGTGTAAGAATTGGTGTGACATAGGAGGCTATGTTGGTCCAGTCCTTCCTATAACAAGGGGACCCCTATCTTGGGCACGTGATAAAAGATTCCAGCTCAACCACTGCTATAATTAGTACAAAACCTTTGATTGATGCGTAGCTTTTCTTATGATCAATCGGATCGAGAAAGAGCTTTCTTAGTCGCACGTAACTCCCTACTGACTTATTGCATCTTATTAAAGAATTGTGTGAATACTTACTTGCTTAGTTACAAGAGTGGGTGAATAACTCAGGAAAAGGCTCCTGTAATGGTAGGACTAATAGAGACGCATCTTCTCCAGACTCTCTCTTATCTTAAGTAGAAGCTGCCCCTGGAATGAAATTCTTACTCTTGTTTGCGAGCTAACTCTAGCCTAGCACGTGCAGACCAGGTCGAAAAATACTGGGTCTTTCAAAAGCGTAAGCTCCAGGCCTATACAAGTAAGAAAGCAAAGGGGGCAAGTTCCGCTCCTATTTATTACTTTTCGGAAGATCAAAGTACGAGACGAGGCGACTCTCGCGAGAGGGGTAGGAAAAGAAAAAGCTAGGCGGTAACGGGCAGGGATTGGAGCTGCCTCTGAGCTGCGTTTCAGGGGTGTGGAAAGCAAGACATTGAATCCTGCCTTTATTCATACTGGCTGGCTAGTATAAGGGAACTGGTGAAGAAGCCACTTTCGCGGCTGATGGATACGGGTGGATGGATATAAAAGGAGGTCTTTTAAGATCACTAAAGAGTCGCCGGTTCCTGAATATGATATATAGGCTGGAAACCTTTCCTTCATCACATTCTGAAAACTAAAGCCTACTAATTAGATTTTGAGACTTAAGGAGGCGGCAAGGAAGAACTTTGGCTTGAATGCGAGTTCGGTTTAGCTTTCTTACAGTGTGACGTACTTTCTAGGTTTAGCTCAGTCCAATCATAGGGATTCTTCTTTAGCCCAAGAAAGGAACGAGCTCCTAAATTAAAGCTCAGATGGGCTTTAGCCGCCCGAGACCCTTATCAAACTTCCTATAATTGGCGTATGCACTTCATCAGCAGACCCGTTGACTTACACTTAGCGGGGCGCCTCTCCATGTAGACCAAAAAACATCGAGTCCACCTCTCTTTGACACCCAAGGCCGGCTGCTACAAGATTGAGGCCTTTATTATATATATATAACAGGGGGACTCCCCAACCAGCCCTATCCACCCTCTCGTCAAATACCAGGACTGCGGTGATCATTCTAACTTCGACGGAAATGGCGTGGAGTTGACGACTGGCTCATATAAAGAGGAAGGCTTGTATATAATGTACGGCAAAGAGGCGCTTTTTTCATAGGTCTAGTCTCAGCTGAGTTCAACAAGCATAACATCCTAGCTCTTCTCTCATCACCTTGGAATTTTTTTGAAAAGGAGGAGTTGTACTCATTCATAATCATTCTTTCTGGTGGAGCTCTCCCCTTTATCGAGCCTTGCCCCGATGCTTAACTTGAGGAAGTACTCACTTTAATAATCTGATTTGAGCGGAACTGGTAAAATCTTCACCCTTCTTTATATAAAAGGAGACCCGGTAATCTCGGGACAACTGTATCAAAGGACTGTTCAAAGCATTCAATCTCGCCCGGAAATACCATCAGAATTTAACCTTAGCCCGAGGCTGCATGGAGCTCGGCGCGTCACTAACAGTTTCAGTTAATCTCCCGCCGGGAGTAGCGACTTGAGAAGTTTTCTATAGGTCTACCCCTTTACCTTTAAAAGGAGATCTTTCACCCTTCTTCCTCCTTTTAGCTTAGTTCACCTAAAACCCATAAGAAAAGGGCATTCACAGGAAAAGAGTGCACTTAAGCGCGATCTTCTCCTCTCTTACTCGTAAGTACAGGGCTTTTTGTTATTCCTCGCTTCAATCCTCAATCACAACCATAACGTAAAAAAAGTAAATCAATCATTTATTTACGCAAGTAGTCGGCCCAAACCCTCTCTCGCTCTTTACACAGATGAGTTTCCATAGTCAAAACATTCGGTGGGAAGAGCTTGCCTCTCATTTCATTCATGAAAAAGAGAATCTTAACAGCAGTATAACTGTCCTTCCGAGCCAGCCTGGTTTCAGACATGATTCGACATTTAGCTTGAAATATGCTCACTCAGCCTAAGAAGAAAACCAAACTCTCCTGAAGTTCCTATACCTTTAATCCGACACTTCTCTTTACTTTCCCTAATTATAAGATAAAGAAGCAGCCATACGTAAAGTAGGGAAGTGCTGGGAAAAACCTACAACCTGCCATCAATACCAACGAAACCTTCTTGTCTGAGATAGCCTTGTTTTCTTCTTTGCATACCCCCGGGGGCAGGTGCAAAAAGGCTCAAACTCCCGTTATATTATAGGTAAGTCCCCCTTCTCGTTTACTGAATTGCTAAAGTAAAGCAAAAGAGGGGAGGAGATCACCTCGTGCACAATCTTCCTCAAGCCTTACGCTAGGATCAATGGGATTAATTGGGCTAGCTTTCTCCCTTTCTTAGGCTTCGCCGCTTCTCTCGCTTTCTTTTCTTGTCCGATTTTACCGCGTTGGGAGCCTTCTCTTGCTCCAAAATACCATAGCTGGAAGAAAAAGTTGACGAAATTGGAAGCTCGTAGAGCGGAAATGCCACTTTGTCTAAAAATTACATAGCCGGAAGAATTTTTTCACAAAAAAAGCAGGCTCCCAGAGCGGAAATGCAATTCAGTCACTTTTTCCCGCTTTGGAAGAATTGATGCAAATTAGGCTCAAACAGGGCCATAAATAGGTCTCTCTCCCCTAAGAGAAGGAAGAAATGAAGCCCGAAAAGGGCGAAAAAGTTCTTCCAGCCCGGGATTTCTTGACTGAACCCGATTTCTGAGAAGGAATCGTCTTTTTGGATGGAAAAATTCTTCTGCGCTTGTGATTTCGCGACTGAACTTTTCGCATTCACTCGAACATGCTACCTTTCTCCTTTATCTCCCCTCTGGGCCCTCGTTTTGCTCGAGCACTCTTTTTTAACCCCCTCCTCTTTCTATGTAGCCGAAACCCACTATAGCTCCTCTTATAGCTGTTCCGTCAGTTGAATCCGCTTCAGAAGACTGGGCTCGGAAGGGACAAGGACTTCCCTAGATTGGAACGAAAGAGGGGATTTCTCTCGCCGCTGACTTCAACCCTAAGGGAGGGGTGTCGCTCTTATACGGTATTGCCGTTTAGAGCAGAGGAGGATTCCGAAATGGCCTTGCCTTATTCTTATTCTCAAGGGGGTAGAACACGACTCCGAAGCAAAGTCTGCGCTTGACGTACGGCCCGCGGAGATATTTAAGGCAACTGATTGAGCCTAATCATGTGGATGAGATTCTTCCTTATGAATGGGCCGAGATTCCTGGACACAGCTCGAAGCCTCCTTCCAACCCCTCTCTATAGAAACTAAGAAAGAACTCTTAATATACTTAAGATATAAGCAACGAAACCCTTGTTTTTAGAGCTATGCTTGGAACCTCATTATCTACCACGAACCCTTAACGTCCTACTCTTCTTTATGTGAAAAAAAAGACAAAGACTATTTGTAGGGAGAGAGCAAACAAAATAAAAAGAACGGCAAGATCCTCTTTGAATTCTCAACTTCTCAAAAAGGGCTATTCACGACTGTCCCTTCGGGTAAAATCCAATATTTTTTGCAGCAAGACGAGCTCGCCCAATTCTAGACTTTCCTCCCCAAAGGGGAAATAAGACGCCCTTGTCTTATATAAGATCCATCCGTCAGTCTGAGAGGAGTACTTTCGAAGACTAACCCAGCCCTAACCCTAGGTTCACGATGTGCCCCGGCAAAAAGAAGTCTGATTGTGGTAGTCTGTCTCATCCAATTACGTCTTTTGTTTTACCGAAGAGAAAAGACCCTCTTTTACTAAGAATTTAGTCGAAGAAGGGGATTTTAGCAGCCTCAAGCCTTCTAATATAAAGGAGAGGCCCTCCTTTCTTTAATGGATGGACACAGCAGCCACTGTTTCAGATGCTTCAGCCTACTCTTTAAGGTATTTGAGATCGGGCATCTAATGCTTGACAGATACTCACTCTCTTGTAAAGCAGCAGCTTCCCTAGGAATAAGAGATCTTTATGAATTCTCTTTCAGCAGCGAGACACCCATGGGGCGTAAACCCTCTCTACGGCTCACACACTCTCTGGTGGGACACACTAGACCCTCTTCTCTATCCATATCAAGGACCAGCTAAAGCTTCATCTGGACGACCTCCGGGGCTTTTTATTTCAGCACAAACACACAGGCTTCCTTCTCATTCCGATTTGTACGCTTTAGGCTGGTTTGGGTCGATCTTAAGGACTGTCGTAAGCTAGAATCACCTCCACTCTTACCACCCGTTTTTCATCTAAGAGGATTAACCGCCATAGTCTTGCTAAAGCCAGTCCTCCTCTCTTGCCACCGTTGATTCAAATTATATTATATCCCAATGCTCTCATTATGAGTAAGAAAGAAAGGGGTGGTGAGATCGCCCGTTATTAAAGTCGTCTACTTTTTGTTCAAGAAGTTCTATCCAAGATTACACCACTGATTAGAACCTTGGTCTAGGCTCGTTACACAAGAGCTTGTTGTTTAAGTTACACTTGTTTGAATAATCTTCTTCGCCGGCAGCGCTTGCTTATACTGACGTATTTAGAACTAGCACATCTCGCACCCATCTAATACATAGGTAATAGAGCTAACAAGTAAACTCATAGAGTCCTAGACAGCAGGCAGATATAAGTGACTAGTAGGTAAGTTAGTCAGGTTGTTTGTCTTTACTATTGTAGCTTGTGGTTTTTAAGCGCTTAAGTGAAGCTCCCTGTTCCAAAGAAAGGATTCGGATGAAGAGTCAGGTTAATGGGAGGTAGAGGCCCTCTTTCCATCAACCCGAGGTGAAACTAACTAGCGCACCACCTTTCTTTTTCATGGTCCTAGCAGCCGAAACTTTATGTAATTATTATAGGGCGGTCCTCCTTTACCTGTGAGGATAACAGCTTCTTATTCTCTTTCTGGATGCGCTCTGGATAGAACTCAACTTATCTGAAGCTTGATATCTCTGCTTTTTTGGAAGATATAGATTATCAAGCTGCTACATACAGAGACTGCTGCCGCGGATAAACCCTGCTCTGATCCGTATGTGTTTACAAATCCAAAGGAAGGCCTCTTTACGGGGCTTCTTTGCCTTTACCCCTACCTCTAGCTGCTATAGAAGTTGCTTTCCGGTGTCCAGGCCTATAAATCTTAATTAATAGCTGCAGAATGCGTCTCAGGGCGTCCTTATGACATAGACTTTGCTCCACGCCCTTGCCTTCCTTTGTTTGTTACGTCTGAACCTGTACTGTTTTACCAGAGATGTCAAATAACAGGCTGTTAATAAAAGGAAGGTGCCATACTAGAGGAATGAATCTCAATAGGATTGATTAGACTCTCAAATCAAATAGGATTAGGATAAAGAATGCCAAAGCACAGAGTCCTTCTAGGAATCCTTTGTCGGAATGTTCTCAGAATAAGCTTCTCGCGAAAGGTCTTACGTGTGTGCATAATATATTTTAAGGGGGTAGCCCGAATAAGTTGAGTGGAAAAGTTCCTATTGGTTGGAGAACTTGAAGCCAATTCTGGTTGAAAAGAAAGGGGTGCCCCAATTATAAGGGGATATAAGGCGCAAAAGCCAAATCTAAAAGAAAGCCCTAAAACAGAGTTTTCCTCGGAAAGACCTCACTTGTGCCCACGTTACCGTTTTAACTTCTTAAGGATCTTGCTCCACAGGCATTAAATTCTCAAGCAATAAAAGATAAAGACTAAACGAGCAACTTCTTCTGCATTCAAAAACTCTATTCAGGAGAGCCCATAATCCCTTTTAGAGTTAAAACAAGAGGGCCCATTAAATAAAGTCTTTTGTGCTATTTATACAGCTGCTAAACAAACAAGCCCGCTTTGGGAAGGAGAAGGAAACAGACTCCTTAACCTACTTTTCTCTATTATCAAAAAGCGATCTTCCTATCATATTAACATTCTTCCTATGGAAAGTAAGAGCGCCTTATTAGAAAATCCTTATAATAGAAAGAGGGGGTATGCCCAGACACGACACCCTTTAATTAAAGAAAGGAAAGCTAAGAGATGGGACAAGTAAATGAGGAAAAGAGCTGCTTCGTCCCTTTTTTCCTACAATACCTTACCCTGCTGCTAGAAGGCTACTCGTCCTTTCTATGTACAGACGCGCAAAGGAAATAGTATTCCCAAAGGCAGGCTTATCCATGCCCGAATGAGAAATATTAACGGGCTTCTCCCGTGAAAGAAATTCAAAGGAAATAACAATCTAGAAGTGACTCTTTACACATAAGGTAAGGAGATAGCAATTCAAAACGTGCCCGGGCTAACGATGTGCCAAGAGCTAGAGGCTCAGAAAAGGTCCTCTAAATGGAGACTCTTCCCTTCATTTTGATTAACTACATGATTTAATTTGCAAGTTTTTCTAAGCTCAGGAGGAAGTTAAGTTGCAGGCTGACTAATGAGAAAGCTGTTTTGTGTGTGACGCCCGTTTTGAGTTGACCCCCGATAGGTACCTTTCATACAAAGAATACAAGGCATTTCTTTGTGACGCCTTTATTAGGGTTATTTGAAACGAAACCCCTATTTCGTGGAATTTCTCTCGGGCGATAAAGATATAAAAATCGGCCGTCTTCAAACTTTCTGCCCTTTGGTCCTGTAATAGAAGAGTAGGCACTTTGTGAAAGAATATATAGTGGTGAAGCATTAGTCTTTTGATTACTATTTTGTAAAAGGAAGACTTCTTCGGGCGTAGGTAAGACTAAGTAAGGTAGGGGTGTAGTTATAGTAATCACCAGGTCCCTATAAGAAAAGTAAGGAAACTGGACCAAGCATAAACTTCTACTCACTGGCGCTTGAGCATAGCTGACTTCTCACTAGTGCCTAACAAGTCTTCATTCCATCTCCACCCGTCCTTTTTTATATGTATGCAAGCCCCTTTCTCTGGCGGTCAAGTCATTTACCTCTCTCACGCACACTCCCCCCTTCTTCTAATCGAGTCTTTCTCCTCTCATAACGAACTTAACTTATAAAATAGAGTTGAGCTATAATACCAGCCAGCACTTAATCACACAAATTAGCCAGTGATTGCAAGCTCCTTTAGAACCTTTCATATTCGGCAGTGAACAGCAGGCCTTGCCTTCTTTTTAACAATCTTCATAGTACCTGCCTCTGCCTTGTTAATAAGGGACTTCCCCCATATATCCTGTGAAAGTACCCATACCAAAAAAGAAAAGGCTTTGCGCCAACCATACTTCTACTATTAAGGATAAGGTGTGGAAAACATGCGGGCTCACCAGCTAAGACTAGTTACTCGTCCTGGTAGAGGAGCTTTCGTACCTACACCATCGAGGAGGTTCGCATCCTTTATGGCATGGCCAACGGTAAAGACCGGCTTTAGTTCCTTCTTCTGTAACCGGGACGGATAGGCTGCAAAAGTTCTTTCAGACCCAGACCTTGGAGGTTTCGATTGATCCGCTCGCCTCTCTCTCAACTAGGAAAAAGCAAGTGCAATTAAATCTCTCACACAAGGTCTTGACCCACAGGACTTTGCTTTTCTCTCGATTATAACATATAATGGCAAGAGGTCTTTCTATTCTAATAGAGTGGAAATAAAAAAGGAACCTGTCTTTATGGTTTTTAGTTGTAGAAGAATACAAGATAAAACTAAAGAAGGAATTTCTTTAAGATTAATAGAAAGCCTTTTCCAATCAAACATCCTCGGTTTAATTGAATAGTGAGTACGTCTTATGGAAAAAAGATACAGCGCAGTGGCTTTATCACCACTAGAATTAAGGGTGTCGGAAGACCAAATCCCTGAGTAGAGTCTTCACCCCGATTCGCTGGTCTCGTTGAATTTTATAAAGCAGGTTGCTTGGTGGACTCACATAATAAGGATTACTTTCTTTTGTTATAATAAAGAAGAGTCTAAGTTTTTAGGGTTGACTACGCGAACCCCCTTTTGCATTTCACATCTCAAACGGTCAAAGATAGATAGCAGCTCTTTGCCTTGCTTTAAAAAAGAAGAAAAGAAGGACGACCAACGAACATCAACTCCTTACCTGCTACCTCCAAGACTAGTGGAGCATCCTCAATGACGAATTCTCTCTCTCTAACTAATAAGTTACCTTATCGCGGCATTCTTTCTATAATTACGATAAAATACACAGCATGTGCTAGAAGCTTCTTGATAAAGCAGGTGAAGGCGTATTAATGGTAAAAAGGGGTGTCATTTTTTAAGGCGAGGGCTTAAACTTATCTTCAACAAGAATAGCAGCTTCGCTTTATGCTAGTAGGTAAGTAAGTCTAATAAGGAGGGCTAATTAAGTATGTTGGCTGAAGTCACAGCAACATCGGAACATAAGTCTGCTGATGTCTATGTTTCGGCTGGTGGTATTGTTGAAACAAAAGGAGTCTTTTTTAACGTCTTCGCGGGGACACGACTCTACGCTTTCCTTTGCTGGTACATGTCCTTTAATGATGAGCAAGCTGTTTTCCTCTTTCTGTTCGCGTCTAACCAAGAAGCTTTTCTATACTAAGGAGAAGAGACTGTTTTCAACCGGTAGAATATGCCCATTCTATTGCTGCTGCAGTCATCGCACGTAGCCTAGGGATGAAGTCTAATAGTATGCTTTCCTTTATTAGGTGCAGATATCGACAAAAGGCGAGAAGCGGGTCTCAAGTCCTGCCACAACCAGGGCGTCTTCTTTAACTTCTTTCTAAGTTTAGTAAAGAGTTACGCGGGCTAGCTCCTCCCTTTCTTTCTTTTTCGGAACTTTACCTTCATTCATGCCTTGCTCGAGACTTGACTTTGCCTGAAGATTGCACTTAAGAGGGGGCTTGTCCCTCCTTGAAGAGTTGGATTTCTCTTATTTGACTTTCCTTTGGGTTGAAGTTCGAGGGATGCTCTTATTTGACTTTCCTTTGGTCTCTTGTTTTCCTTTCTTTTGCTTTCTTTTTGCCTCTTCGCTTTTTGGTCTTTGTATTTACGTTTGTCAAAGAAAAGAGAAGAACAGGAAGCTGCATCAAGAGAAAAGGAAGACGAGGGCACAGCTCAATCAGACGAAGACGACTTAGAAGGCAAGTTTCGAAGAATGCGAGAACGAGAAAAAGAGGAAAACATACACATTTTTCACAGAAGGAAGCCCTTGGACAAAGTGCCTTTGGACTGAAGATTGGACTGACGAGTAGAATCACTCTCCCCGCTTATGAAAAACGAGCAAAATCCTTCCCTTCGTAGTCGTACTCTTCTTATAGAAGTTCTGAAGCTGCCTCTTCTCTTGTCTATTCTGATGCTGCTGCTTCTAGACCTAGAGCAAGAGAAAGATCAAGTAACAACTAACAGAAAGAGAAAAAGAAAGCTTTGCTGGAATTTCTTTATCTTACTTTTATGGTAAAAGAGAAGTTTCAAGCAAGTTTCACTACTCTGTCCTGCCTCGGATTAGGGATCTCTAGTTCAGCCTGGGACGTAGAACCTATTTACTCTCCTCGCCTCGGCATCATGCTTCAACCGAGCCTTCTCCTCATCGCTTTGCTCGAGTCTCAATTCTATCTCCTCTCTCTTCGATCGAGCCTATTCTCCTCACCCTCTCACTCTCGTCCTTCGTCCCTCTCGCTTTGCTCGAGCGAGAAAATCACCACTTCGGGTCCTCTCTACTAAACCTCCTTGTCAGTCGTCCGCCCTTCGGGTCCTAAGGTCGAGCCCTTATCCTCCGCCTCGTACCTCAGCATTCACCTCCTCTCCCGCTGGTCGAGCCTATTCTCCTTATCCTCATTTTCGAGTTACTTGAACTGCTCTTTGGACCGATCCTTGGCTGCAGATTGCACTAGACTCTTCCCTGACTTCGCAGCACTGAGCTATGGCTGAAGAATTGCACTTGGCTATGGGACGCAGCTTTGGATTGAAGTTCGAGTCCTTCTCTTTTTTGATTTCGTAAGGGAAAGCTGACTCTCTTTCAACCTCCTCTTCCAAATTAATGGAAACGAAAAAGAAAGATAAAGAAAGAGAAAAGCTAGTAGAACCAACAACCCGAACCTCTCTTCAATCGAAAGAATCAATATCTGCTCTTTGGCTGCAGATTGGCCTCATCCTCTTTACGTTTCTAAGTCTCTTTGTCAAATTGCTTGAACTTCAGCTTCCACTTGCCTATATGATTAAGGACGAGCCAGCCTACTTGACTCTTTCTTTCCCTTTCTCTCGTTAAAGCAGACTCTTCGAACGGGAGAGAACGCAAACTCAAACAGGAAGCTTCCTACTTATATTATATACATATATGGTAAAAGAGAAAAGAAAGAAAGTAAAAAAGCATCGACTAAGTACGAAAAGAAGAACAAAGAAAAAAGCTCTCTACTTAGACTACTTCTTCTCGCCCAGCACCCGCTGGTAAAGCCATCGAACGCGCTTAACCGACCTTTGCCCCAGAAAGAGAGAAAGATCCACTTTGCCAGTTCATGAAACTTCCACTTTTCAAGCAGATTAAGAAAAATAACGAGAAAAAGCGGGTTCTTGGAATTACTTTCTTTTGTCGATTCCATTTTAAGTTCCCTATCTTATGTTTGTGTGTGAAAAAGAAAGAGGCTCCTTTCCACAGAAGACCTCCTACTAAATGACCAGGAGGAACTTTCTCTACTATCCCAAAACGCCTTGCTCGAGACTTATCTTTGGCTGCAGATTGGACTGACGAGGAGACTGGCAAGATCGAGAGTTAAAGATGCGACTTCAGTATGAGGAAGATAGCCTGGAGGGTGCGACTTCCTATTAGATAGATGGAAAGCCCCAGGTTCTCTTTCTCTGTTGTTTTTACTATTGGTACGCTATGAGAAACGACAAAGAGACAAGAGTGCGAAACAAAGAAAGAAGAAAGTTCACCGAAAAGAATGCGCAAAGTAACCTAAGAGGATCAAAATAGTAAGAGTCCAAAAACAGCCCCTCCCCTGTGCATAGAAACTCTCGCCCGCATACTAAGGACGAGATTTATCCGCCTCTCACTATCGATCTCACCTCTCTCCCGTTGGTCGAGTCCCAATTCTCTCTCCTCAACTTCATGCTTCAACCGAACCTGTCTCCTCTCACTAACGCCCATCGAGTACCAATACAAGCAGATTTAGAAAGAAGAGACTGAGAAGTCAAGTACAGAGGAAAGGTAACTAGGTGAAAATCTTCTCTCCCCTGCATCCGTTCGACCTCGTATTCACTCGACTCTCTTTTCTTTCTTTGCAATCGAGTCTCTTTCCTCAGTATTCACCTACTCTCGTTTGCACTTGAGCCTTTTCTCCTTATCCTCATCACTAACGTTCGAGCCTATTTACTCTTGTATGAACGAGAGTCTCTTTTCTATCACCTTAACTAACACTCTTCCCCTTGTATCACTAGCGTTCGACCTTACTTAGATCTACTTGACTTCCCTAATGTACTCCCTTTCTGAGACTTCTAGTAGGCTAGCGCGACCTGATTGATCTACTGACTTGCAAGCAGCGTCAGTCAGGTCCCTTTAAAAGGATAGTGCTCGGTCGAGTCCTGCTTGAAAGAGAAGCACACTGAAACCAATTAAAGAGATCCACAAAGTAAAGTAGTTTCTCAGAAAGCAAAGTCCGTAAATAAAGTAAACAAATAAGAGTAGAACCCAAGCAAAGAGCTAAGGCAGGAGGCTCACTCAAACTTTCGACTTCCTACTTAATATACGAATACGGTAATCGAGAAAAGAAGACTCATTCCACTGCAGCCGATTGTAATTACCCTCATCTTACTATGGGAATTAACACTTCGCACTATCTATCTCCTTGCTTGTCGATGCGATTCTCATTCTTCTCCTCTACTTCGTGCTCTGCTTGTCAGTCTAGGTGCTTTCTATCGAACACCCACCGCCCTCGGCACCTCTCCGATCCTTAACAGTCTCTCTCCCTCTTTGGGCTTATCCCCCCGCTCCTTCGTCGTTCCTAAGGCACCCTTTTCTTTAGGGCTATCCCCACGACATCATACTTCAGTCGAGCTGTTTATCTTTCCTTCGGGCTTTATCCTTTTTTAAAGCCTTCGCCCTCTCTCTACTTGGCAGGCTCCTCCCAAGGGCCCTCAACTTTGCAACCGAGTCTCATTTCTCTCTCCTTTCCTTCGTACCTTAGTCAATCCTACTGCATGCCCTCTACTTAGCAGCCGAACCTATCTCCTTATGCAGTCGAGGCATCTTAGGAAGACCCCTTTAAAACTACGCCCAATTACAAGCGAGACATAAGTCCAAACCTAAATCTTGAGTACTGAAGTTCATTTTCTCTTTCTTTCTTTATCGAAAACATCAACTTGAAAAAAGAGCAGTTCAATTGGAAGCCAAAGAAAGGCTCGTCCAAAGTATGCGGGCGGGGGTTTGAAAAGACGAGACTGATAAGTAGAGTAGAATAAGAGCACTTTGTTACAATTCATCCAACGAGTTTAGGTTTCCATCCAGCTTGTTAGGCGGAGTGGGATGCCAACAAGAGACCGCTAGTAACAATTCAAAGAAGTAAAGCCCGAATGCCCTGAACACCGAAGGGACCTCGTATTCAGCTTCTTCCTCCTCTTATTGGGAATGGGCCCTATCTTATGATTCTTACGCAGGAACCTCGGCTTATTCTGATTCTTCTTTTTATGCTTCTGCGCATTCGCCTCTTTTCTTTCTCACCCTTTGTAGAGTTTCTTGAACTTCAGGTTGAGCTTCTCTAATGTACTCAGATAGGACTTCTCTAGGGAAAGCTTGACTTCTCTCATTGTCTTACCTTTTACTCTTGATGTGTCCGAGCTTAAATTACGAGAACGAGAAAAAGCAGGAGAAAGAAAGGAAGAGAGAAGCTAGTCTAACCAACCGGATCCTTTGCTCTAGAAAGAGGAAGTTTAGGACCAAGAGACGGAAGATAAAGAAGCTGCATCAAAGGAAAACTCCCCGCGCCTTCTTACTTCAGACGAGCCTCTTTCCTCTCCTTTACAGCAGATCTCCCGTCCTGGGCTTATCTCTACTCTACCTCCTGTGCAGTCGTCCGCCCGGGGTTATCTCCTCTCACTAACGATCGATCCCCCTCCGGGCCCTTGGCAGTCGATCCTCGTAAACTCTCCTCTCGCTAACACTCTCATCCCTCTCCTTTACAGTCGAGCGAATTCATCACCACAAGGGTTTCTCTCCTCTCCTTTACAGTCGATACCCCGTCCTGGCTATCTCCCTACGGTCGCTTGTAACCACCCGCTCCTTGTCAGTCCCGCCCCCTCCGGGTCCTCTCACTAACGATCGATCCCCCTCTGGGCTTTCTCCTTTCAGTCTACTTTCACTATCTCCTTAACAGTCGCTACCACAAGGGTCCTCTCACTACCGATCGAGTACCACTTCGGGTTGAACAAGGAATAAATTCCCCTTGGCAGTCGCTACCACTGCGTGTCCTTCCGGTCGACAGGCTACGCTCCTCTCCTCTCACTCTCGATCGAGTCCCCTTTAGGCCGTATGCACTCGAGTCTCAATTCTATCACCTTCTTTCCTCTCGTATGCACTCGAGCTAATTAAGAGGAAAAAAGAGGACAAATTCAAGCAGTTTCTTTCTCAAAGTGCGCATTCTCTTTCTTTTCTTTTCCTCACGACTAAAAGACCCAAAAAGACTGCTTTTTTCACTTTCCTCTGAAAAAGTTCAAAAAGTTCCTAAAGATAAATCCACGAAAGACAAGCCCTTGGGGTGAAACTATGCCGGAGGAGTCAATCCACTTTTTTCTAAAGGAAAGAGGCTTCTGGGACGATGTTTCCATTTTTAGCTGCTTTCGGGTCTCATAAAGTGCCTATTTTAAGGTGACTTGCTCTACTCTACCTCCTCTCCTTTTAGTCGAGCCTTTTTCCTCAACTTCATTCTTCTCCTCTTTATTTTCTCTCTTTTTCTTTCTTTTTTTTGTTCGATAGGAAAGGTTGCGGTTAGACTAGCTGCTCTTCGAACACAGAAAGCAACTCGAAAAAGAGGAGAATTTAATACATAGAATTATTTTTTAAATAATTAATCTTAATTAAGACAGAAAAGTCAACCTTCTTTGTTTGGTTTCGCTTGCTTTCTTCTTTGCACTCGAGCCTTTCTAAATCAACCCTCTCTCTCTCATTCTTTTTCTTTCTTTTTTAGTCAATCAAGTCCAACTTTAGCTAAGATCCTCTCTTTGCACTCGAGCTAATTAAACTCTCTTTCTATCAGTCTCGTCTTTTTGAACTCTTGTCTCTTTGTTGGGACTTGCTCTCTTTCTTTCTTTTTTAGGGCACATCAATTTGACATAAAAAACAAAGCTTTCTTGCCCTCCACTTCATACTTCAGTTGATCCCCCGGTTCGGGCTATCTCCTCAACTTAACAGCTGAGTCTTTCTCCTTCATTCTTCAGTCGCTCTTTCACCCTTAGGCAGTCGATCCTCTTTTCTCTGTACTTCATACTTTACTAGGAGTTAACCCTGGATTTGCGCACTTGCTCTTGAAAAAGCTTGGGCTGGGATATTTGTGACAAACTAAGGGACCTTTGCTTTCGAAAAAGGAGAAGCGTGGCTTCATACTTCAGTCTCTTTCCCCTCTCCTCTCCTTTCCAGTCGATCCCCCGTCCTGGGCTTTGAACCTTGGCAGTCGACAGGCTACGCTCCTCTCACTAGCGATCGAGCCTTTTCTTTCAGACCTTTCCTTGGAATTTTCGTCCCACTTCAGGTAGAACAAGGTCTGCATCCTATCTCCTTGGCAGTCGTAACCACTTCAGGTCCTAGCGTTCGCCCTCGTTTCTCTCTCCTCCCCATCGTTCCTCAGTAGAGCTTCTTTCTCCTCTCTTTGCAATCTGTTTTTTCCTCTTTCTTTTCTTGTTCGGTCAGGTCCTCACTTGAAGACTTTGCAAAAGAAAGAAAAAGGAGTGAGGCTTGATCATAGGGATTCTCTCTACTCTATCCCCTCTTCCTCCGGTCGAGCCTTTTTCCTCTTCCTCCGTTCGAGTAGTTTTGCTATTCGCCCTCTCCTCACCCTCTCGTATGAACTCGAGTCTTTTTCCTTCGCAATCTTCTCTCTCCTCGCTCTCTCTCGCGCGTACTTTATATATAGAGTATGTTCGTGCTTTCTCTTTTCGACTCCGGTAAAGCTCTCTTTCTTTCTATTCGTCTAGTTAGAGAAGCACGTTCCTTGCGTGAAACCGGATCAATACCATATATGTATATAAGAATGAGGATTCAAATCTGTTTCAGAGAGTTTAGTAAGGTCAAGCTTTTTAAGGCCAATCCTATGAACTTCGTAATCCAAGACATACCAATGGACAAAAGCTTTCTTTTCTCTTTCTTTGCAATAGCTTTTCTTTCACGTCATCTTCATAGTTCAGATGAGCGCACTTCGTTCTCTTTTTTCTTTTTCGAACACATGACTTTTCAAAAGGTAAGACAATTCTATCACACTTCCAAGGCGCGACCCCCTTGCTTGCCTTGCCCTTGGGAATAGCATTTTGCCTGAAATCTTATCTTACTCCAATCCAGCAAAAGGTACGAGAATGTTCAAAGTCAAGCTTTCCCTAGACAAAGAAGTGTAATCTGAAGAGAAGTTAAATCAACAAGAATGTATGAGAAATCTCTATTACCATATACGTATATAATCATGAATCAGTCTTTATCAAATTGAGTACGTTTTTGCTCTTTGTTTCGTCTATCTTATCTTGCATTTTGTGCTTTCTTTCTTCAACTCTTATATGTAGTTTTCTTCTCTTTTCTTTCACTGTTCGTTTTGAAAAAGTGAAAATGGCACAACCGATCGCCCCTCATAAAGACTGCTAAGATATAAGAGGATAAAGGCTCGAGTTCATACAAACGAGAGAGTGAAAGAGCGACTGAAGAATGAAGGAGAAAGAAATGAGACTCGAGAGAGTACGACCATAGAATGGGGCTCGATCGATAGTGAGAGGAGAGGAGAAAGGCTGAGCTGTTAAGTTGAGGAGGTAGTGCGAACGTTAGTGAGACATGGTGAAGATCGAAGAGAGAGGAGATTGGCTCACCCTTAGTATGCGGGCGAAGAGATATTGCGAAAACTCGACCTGAGGCAAAAGGGTCGGGTCCGTGGTGTTTGGGGAGCCTAATTGTTTTGGACTTTCTTTTATGCTCTCTTTTTCGTAGTTGTGACTTCTTTTCTTTGCAGTCGAGTCTCATTTCTCTCTCCTTGGGAGTCCTCTGTCACAACGAATACCCACCAAATTAGATTCTTCCCTTTTCTCGCAAGTACTTTTCAATAAAAAGGGAAAACTAGAACATTATATCTGCTTTTCTTCATGCTTCAACCTTCACCTTTCTCCTCACCTTCTTTCCTCGCACTAACGTTCGACCTCGTTTCACTCTCCTTAGGCGAGCCTTTCT
Source organism: Silene conica (assembly GCA_029255685.2). Lineage (NCBI taxonomy): Eukaryota > Viridiplantae > Streptophyta > Magnoliopsida > Caryophyllales > Caryophyllaceae > Silene > Silene conica. Next base: position 503,947 of record JAQQAY020000114.1, read on the forward strand.
CCTTCTTTTTCTCGTTCTCGAACTTTCTCTGCTTGAAAACGAGAAGTTCAACCTCGATAGCTTTGATCGGACACATGAGTTTGCAAAGGGTAAGAGAATGAGAGAAGGAAAGCTTTGCCTAGAGAGGTTCAGCAAAGATCAGCCTCGGGATTGAAACTTTCTTCCTTTAGTACGTCTGGCTTCTTTTCTTTGACATACATAAGGACAGAGAACTAACAAGCAAAGAGGTAAAAGCACGATAAAGAAAGTAATTCCAAGAAAGCATTTATTTTAAGAAAAGGAAGAGGAAAAAGGCTCGTCCAAAGTATGCGGGCGAGGTTTAAATAGCTCGACCGGAGGAAGAGGAAAAAGGCTCGACTAGAAGAAGAGGAGGATCGGTACAAGAGGAAAGCTCAATCTTGAGGAGGCAAGTTCATGTTCGCTCTTTCTCTTTTTCTATTTGTTGGTACTTGATCTCTCTTCCTTTAAAGCTTGTACACACGAATTGGACAAAGGTAAGAGAATGAGACAAGTGAAATTTGCAGCCAAGAGAAGTGAAAAGAAGGATGAACTGGAAGCAGAAATGCTCTCTTTTCTTTGACACCCGTAAAGACAAGGACAGGGAACTAACAATAGAAGATAGAAAAGCAAGATAAAGAAAGTAATTCCAAGAAAACCTTTTTTCTCGCTGAGGTCTTTACAAAGTCAGAAAGGAAAACTGCCCAACTAGAAACAAATATAGGCTAAAGTCAGAATAGAAGAAGTTCAATCCGAGTAGAGACAGAGTTGTAATCTTCAGCCAAGAGAAGTGCTGCGGAGTAAGGCACAGGGAAGTCCAATCTGAAGAGAAGTGAAAAGAAGGATGAACTGGAAAAAGTGAGTAGGTTTGCATCAGATAGGTCTTCCTATTCTACTGTATAAGTACTTTTCAATAAAAAGAGAGTAAATGTCTACACAAAGAGGGCAGGGCTCTACGTCTCTAAGAATGTCTGTTTTTTCTCTTGCTTTATATGCAAATAGGACAGGGCTCTAGGTCTCTAAGTGGACGGGCTTTCTTCCCAAGACGAGAGGATTAAAACGATGTATCAGAACGAAGTGATGAAGAAAAGAGGTCAAGTTCTCTGGATACGAAGTAAGCCAAGATCAGTCCAATCTGAAGGCAAAGACAAGTGCAATTCTTAAGTGAAATCTTCAGCCAAAGAGGAGTTCCAGTAAGTAGAAAAGGGGGAGATAGGCTAGTGAGTAAGAATGGCGAAGTCTCTTTTCTCTCGAATAGCATATACGTATATAAGAATGAAGAAGAATTTCTGAATTCGACTCCTTCTTTTGCTCTCTTTTTCGTATAATCTTCTTTAGAGAGAGGGTGTAAGGGAGAGAAAGTTCCTAAGGTAAGTTAGTAGTCGGTCTTCGTTCGCAAGAGTCTTCTTTTTTTCGAATGGAAATCTAGGACAAACTAGAGCACAAACCTTCTCTAAGTAGAAGCGGGGAGAGTGAGACTAGGGCGAAATAGAGCCTCTTTAAGGCAAAAGAGAAAGCAAAGAAGGAAAGAAGAAAGCAAGAGAGAGAGCAAAGTCCAACTCTTAAAGCACAGACAAGTTAAATCAAGAAGAATGGATTCATTCTTTCTATTACCATATACGTATATAAGAATGAAGAAGTTAGATACGAAATAAAGCCCGGAAGATTAGGGAGGATATAGTGCGAAAAGAGACTCTTTCGCCTCTTTTGGTTCGCTTAATTTGTAACGTTTTTTCGAAGTTGAAGCAACAGAGGCTTAATTGGTTGAAATATCTAAATCATATACGTATATAAGAATTTCTCTTCACTCTGGAGTTTGCATCGGTTCGAAGATCCTTTTTTCAAGTCAGTTTGTGCTCTCTTTAATTGTAACTTCAAATCCTAAGGATCCCACTTGAATTCCGACTCCCGTGGGAGTGGCTGGAGCAGTAGAAATTGGCCTTGGATGAGAGGTTTCGGTAGAGGAGAGTGATAACTTGAGGGCGAAGAAATAGGCTCGACCGGAGGAAGAGGGGAGAGATTGAAAAGAGAGTAGTGGGAGCGAACGAGAGAGACTGTTAACGTGAGGGGTAACCAGAGGCCCGGCCGTGAAAAGCTCGTCGGGCGAGGTTCGGTGAGGGAGTGGGGGAGCTAATCCATATAGTGCAGTTAAATAAGGTCCTTTCTCTTTCTCTTTGTTTTTCGTACACATCAAGAGGAAAGCGAGAAGTTGCATCAACTCGAAAAGGTGGACAGTCTCTCTTTCTGGTAGTTGGTACTTGATCTTTCTCTCTTTCTTTGTGCTTTTTAAGGTAAGACAATGTTCAAAGTCAAGCTTTGCCTAGAGGGGTTTCTTCAATAGGAAAAGGCTCAGTCTATCTCCTCCACTTCGTACCTCAGTCTTCACCTCCTCTCACTAACGTTCGAGCCTATTCTCCTTCTCCTCATCTTCATACTGAAGACGAGCTATTTAAACCTCTCCTCTCACCTTCGTTCGATCCCACTTCGCACTATCTCCTTGGCAGGCTCTCTGCTGCTTGAATCTCCATCTTTGCTTTCTTCATAAGGACCCACCCAAAGAAAACGAAAAAGAGCATTCTTTCTTTACTTGCCTAGGGAGTAACATTTTTCTACAACAAGAGCATCCAGAAAAGGAGACGCAGGCGAAGCCGAAGCAGCTTCAGAACTTCAGGTAGAACAGGGCTCTCTCTCTTTAAGTTAGGCAGCCTAGGCGGGCCTTGAGCTCTATATTATAGACTATAATTCTAGGATTAGACTGCTGCTTTTAGCGTACTGATGCTTAGAGAATGCGGGTGCATATAAGTATGAGATCTAATTCAAGCAAGATAGTAAACCCCAGTGAATCCACATACATAAAGAGCGCCTAATCTCAAGTGTCATCCCAAGCTTCCTCTTTTTAATTATAGTAAACCCCAGTGAATCCACATACATAAAGAGCGCCTAATCTCAAGTGTCATCCCAAGCTTCCTCTTTTTAATTCAGGCACTTTTTTTCTACGCTTATCCTCCACTTTCTCCGCCGACGGGTGGGTGAGATCTGCAATGAGTACTGCTTGGGACCAGAGAAAGAGAAGAGAAGGAGGCTCGAAAAGAGCGAGCATACGAGGGTGCATTCCGGAGTGATGATTGACAAAACAAAAGGCTCTGAGTTCTCTCCCCTTTTCAAAAGACAAGGGGTCTTCTTCTTCATCAGATCAAGGGCATCAGATCCATGGATTGAGGGCGGTGCCGTCGGCCTAGTTTCAATAGACCTAATGTCGAGACCATTAAAATATAAAAGATATTCAATCCCACTTTTTGGGCTGTTCAGAACGCTTTTGGTTTTGCAAGGGAAGCAAAGAGAGGAGTTAAGGTTTCCTTTGTATGGAACTTTTTCATCACGTCATGTCAAACAGGGTTCAAATCTCATGGAGAGAAACAGGGTGTTCGGGTATATAGATAGCACGCTAGCTTGATCGGACATTCAACTAACCCAACCTAGCCATAGAGGAGTCTATCACATTCATTTCGTAAGAAAGGTTTCATACCTTACTTAATGCACACACCAAAGCTTCGGCGACTTGCTTTGCTTACTTCCCATGTGACTATGCCAAGAGGCCTTCCACTCGCCCTTACCTCCATTCTACGCCTTGGAAAGAAAGCTGAATGAGGCTCATTCCTCCGAAAACAGGGATGATCAATTAAGTGGGAACTCCTGGGTGGAGTGGTAAATTGCTTTAACTGGGGAAAGTAACCGTAGTGAGGTCACAACGTACGAAAGGTTCAATCGGACGTATCTATCAACAGGAAATTGAAAAATTCAAACCTCTCAATTCTTTTAAGATGCGCTTCTAATGGAGTTAACAATTTAGTAGTATATTCTCTCGCCTGAGAAGGACTGTTATATAAGCACTTATATATATAAGATAATTAGAAGAAAGTAAGTATAAACGCCCGAAAAGCGTAATCAGTAGAAGAAGGGTGTACTGAGGAGTTCTTCCATATTGGAACACTTTCTCTATATCTTGGATTATATCTGAGAGGAATCTTGATGGCTTTCCCGTTAACACTGATATACTAAAGGGTTTGCTGCCTGCCTAAGTCTTTTATAAAGTGCATACCCATGAACAGGTGTCTTAGACACAAAGAGGGAGAGTTCTTTGATTGAGAACCAAAGGAAAAGCTTCTAGTACTTCTACAGGCACAGAAGGTAGATCAGATACATAAAAAGAGGGCATACGTTGTCTACTTACATCCCTAGAGAAAGCTTCTTGCACGACTTGGCGCATTCCCCTTTCCTTGCTTTTTCCTATCTTAATACTATATATATAAGAAGCAGCAAAGAATGTAAGACCCGTAGTGTGTCTTTAAAAAAGCTACATCCGAGAACGAAACGAAGTTACAGTCCACTTAGAAAGGATAGAGTCAACCTCCTCTTAAGATCTCTTAACTTAATATATAAGGCAGCAAAGGTCTGGCTTTAGACTATGGGCGAGTGGTGCCCCCGAATGAGTTTCGAGTCTTTGTCTCTTTCGATCTGACTTTTCCTTTGATGATGCCATGCATGATTCATCACTTGACCTTTCTTACCACCTAGATGAGTCTGTCCTCGCCTTTTACCTATTTCATGCCAACTATATAGAGTTTATGTAACGGTATTGGGACGAAATTTTTAGAGGGATAAACGAAAGAAGAAGGGCGTGCTCACCTTGAATACCATTTGGGATTATATAGGTTTAAATAGCTCAACTGGAGTTTGAAAGCGAGAAGGTCTAAGACTAAAACGAAAGGATAAAGCTTAGTAAAGTGCTCCACTGCCTTGGAGAGAGTCGGGACTGACAAGGAGGAAAGGGGGAGGAGGTCGCATATACAAGCAAGGGGTCTAGAAGAGCTCGGGTAAGTACGAGAGGAGAAAAGCACCGCGATGAGGGTGGTTACAAGCGACTGCAAAGGAGATAGAAAGGAGCCTCGGAGAGAAACGCGTCTGGAAGTATGAAGGAGGCGGAAGAGAGTTGAGACAAGAGTCTTAATAAGATAGATAGCACGAAAAGTAGCCCTGTCGAGGACAAGAAGAAATAGACAAGAGAGGAAGACGAGAAAATTCTGCGAAACTTTTCTCCCAACAGGGGATTTTTGGCTGAAGTACTCTTTTTTGTGAAAAATTTATTTGTATATGATTGCCAAAGATCTGGTCTTTTGTCTAGTTTGAGGTTGCTTGGATCGCTTTTTCGTGGGAAAAGGAGAGAGGCGTAGATTTCAGTATGAAGGGGCTCTACCGAGGTAGGAAGTAGAGGATAGAGAAAGGAGACAAGGGCGTAGTGAAAGGGCGGTCCGGAGGGAGCTCAACTGGAAAGGAGATAGCCTAGCTTGTTGTTCTACCCGAAGCGGTACTCGACTGGGAAGGATAGGACCCTCTTATGGGAATCGGCTATAAAAGGTAGGTAACAACCCCAGTAGAGTTTCTGCGAATTATGAAGAAAAGTCCTCTACTCTAAGAACCTTATATATATTTGATCAACAAACAACAAGGGGCTTTGTGCCATTTGAAAAATTTTTTTCTTTGCGGAGTAAGGGAATCGTGTATCTGCGACATGTCCAATGCTAAGCCCGCTTCACAAGTGGTGAAACTTTGGCATTTCCTCTTTCTTTTTGTTTACTGATACTGAAAAGACGAGACTCTCTTATGTTATAGGTTTCCACTGCAGGTGCACAAAACGAAGCCTTTGGTCTTGTGGATTTCGCCAGGAGGAGCCTTTGATAAAGCATAAACCAACCCTTTCCCTTATATAAGTTAAATATGTCATCTGCTCTCAAGGAAAAAAGACGTGGAGTAGGTAGTCGGACATACTCTCGATCGAGCAACGGATCACGTGGAGAAAGCCAAGTCTTGGCACTCCCTCTCGCCGCTTGTAGGGCGTTCGACAAGGTCCAAAAAGCGCAATCTTTCCGTCTCTGAACGTGGCGCAAAGTGGGTCAATCTTCCTGTTGTTTTACATTTGAAAGTCTACTACTCTAATAGCCAAGCTATTGCATCTCGTCTTTTATGTTCTACTTTCGCACTTTTTCTCATAGGAACGTGGCATGGACCTCTTTCTGTTCCAGGCTCTTTAGAGCTAGATCGGAGAAGTCTTTCTTTAACGAATCGGCGGGAGTATGAAAGGGTAGAATATTGTTTCTCAAGTATGTAGGCTCGGACTAAACTCTCCTCATGCCTGACTTCTCTCTCTTCAGGGCGAGACCTTCAGCCACTTCTTTCCTAAGAATCCGCGACCAGTCAAAGTCCACGCACCCCTCCTTTCAAAGATGAGGCGTCTGTCTGTACTCTATCTAGACGGGAGATCCGCCAAAGCTAGGTACCTCTCTACCTTAACCACAATCTGAATCTTTTATGGCCCAATCATGGTACACGTTTCTTTATTTTCTTCTTTTTAACATTTTGAAAGCGAAGTCATGACAAAAAGGAAAGGCTTTCTTACCTCGTTAGAGTTAGAGTAAGATAGGGATCTCGCCCCTACGAAAAAAGAGAAAAAACTTCTGACTTTCTTAAGACAGGCTGCTGCAGGACAGGTAGGTAGAGATACTGCTAGTCGTTACGCATGCATCGGCCCTAGTGAATCAGAAAGCCATTCATAGCCTTGTTTTCTCAAGCAGCGAGCCCTTTTGTTGTATCATATCGCAATTCGAATTGGAAGAAATCCATCTAATCTAATAACCAGCTAGCCATGCCCCAATTATATTTCCTAGTATGTAAGGACGGGGCAGTTTAAAATTAAACGCATAGGAGTGATGAGCTTGGCTAGACTATACATAAGGAGATATAAACGAGGTGTCGAGCAAAGCGAGAGGAAAGAGGAGAGAGAAACTCAATATAGAAGAATGCTAAAGCTACTTCGAAAGTAAAGTCAAGTAAAGTTGCTGTTCATGCTTAAAGCAAGAGTTGGGGGTTGAAGGATAAGTAGATATCACACACAACATCGCCCTAAATATCTTTATTAAGCTCTTTTCATTATTAGAACAACAAAGGAAGGACATAAACAAAAGTTTAGCTACCACATAGGGCAGACTCTCGTCCTTCAGCTCGATCAAGCGCTCGGTTTCTGGGAGAGCGGCATCTGAAACAGGCAGACACGGGAACCTTTAGACTATAAAATCATGTAGTCAGATTAATGGTTGGTTTAGTTCGAAGTTTTCACCTTCTCTTTACCATTGTAATACGAAAGCTAGATATTGACATTAGTTTGAGAAAGGCCGAAGCAACTAAATAAGGTAGGAACGGGTCCTGTTCAAACGAAGACTAATCTCTATCTCACTACTTTAGTTTCCTCTTTTCTTCCTCTTTATCTTTTCGAAACAACTGCTATCCGGGTATATATGCGAGGCCATGCCTGCCTGTACACTTTATTATTCTTGGCTGGATCAAAGAAAAACGAAGGGTTGGTACGAAAAAATACACTGGGTTAGACTTGGGGCTTTCACTTTCTATAGAGCTGTAAAGAGCCCCTGCTTTCCAAGATAGAATTAAGTCAGGTTCAGACTGAGATTAATCTAATGGAATGTGTGCAAGTAAGGTATACACCGCACTCAAAAAAAGGGAAGTTGAAAAAGACAGTTGAAATAAGCTCGAATATCGCTGGTATTTAAAGTTCCTTGTCTGCCGTAGTTTCTTTTTAGCTAGCCCCGGCATGCTTCTTTAATCAATGACCGGAATGAATTCAATTAAGACAATCAGTAAGTAGTCTTTGAACACACTAGGCGACTGCTTGGCTTTAATTGGTCTTACGAGGCACCTCTCGACCTCGAACGCGGCTGGAAACGAAAGAAAGACCTCATCATTCAACAAAAGGAAATTCTTACAACTACTCGCTCCTTTCAACCGAAAGTCTTAATCGAGATCAGCTCACGACATATACTGCGGGCTCTTTTAAAAAGGACAGTTACTCTTTAAACCTTAAATGTGTAAGCAAGAGACCAGAGGGACAGCAAAGTCAACTCAAGCCTACTTTCTCCAATTTCCAATTAAAAGTCAAGCTTTTCAGGTTCGACCACTTTCGAGTTTAGATTCCTTCCATCTTGCTTTTGGTGCTCACTAAAGGGGTTAGGCGTTGCAAAGGACAGGACCCCGCTGACGGTCTGTCTTGTAGTATACGATTCTAGGCCTGAGGATACCAACGCGGCTTATAGCTCTGATTCGCAAGATGCTGATCCAGCTACACCTCTTTGATGGGACTTCTGTGTCTCAATTTCATGACATTAAACTTTAAAGTTTGAAGGGTAGACGAAAGGGGCGCAATTTTAGTATCTAGTTTATTACGAGCCAAAGCCTTTCTTGAAAGTTCCCATACAATTCTTCTCTCAATTGTTTTTCATTCATTTCCTATGTTATGTATATGATGAGAGGAGACTTCCGATCCTTCGATCAAAGCAGGAAAATTTATGCCTTAAATTCATTCCAACTAGGAAATGTATAAGCCAGAATCCAATTGAACCTTGATTCGAATAACAAAACAACTCCCTACATCTAAACTTTTGTTGAGTGACGTGGTAAAGCAAGCTGTTCTTAGTCTTAGAACTTCTACTTATGGCCATACATCCATCCAATCCAGGAAGACTCTTGTTAGAAGCCTAGTTAAAGAGACATATGTGGATGGATTGCACAAAGCTTCGGCCTGTTCCAAAGAGAAGCCTGCTCTTTCTCATTCTTACTATACCATTGTTCTTTCTTCCTTTCTATAGATTTTGCAAGAGAATCACTCACATCATCACATAGAGGAAGCGACAGCTTGTTAGCATGATCATTCTGCCAAATAAAATTAATTGGAGAAAGAGATTTTGGTCCAATCTACTCGACTGCACACTCCCTACTTATGATTCTAACATTTTTCAACAAACCGACCAGAGGAAGACAAAGGATCAAGTCAAAGGCCTACTACTCTATGCTCAAGTGATTAGGACTCTCCTCTTTTTTAGAGTTTTTAGATTCACTCTACCTAATATAGCGTCTCTAAGTTAGCAGATAGACTGTAGAGATGGCGTTCCTCTTTCTTTGGCTTTGCTTTTTCTTCAAATCTTTGGCTGCAACCCCTTGGGGCATACGGGCGAAGAAGTCACGCCTTTTCACAACTCTCCGGTGGTAGGGCCTATTGGAATGCTTTAATTTGAGAGGAGTTGTTAAGAATGAATACAATGCCTAAGAAAGAGTCAGAGACACCGACGGCACCATGTTGAGAAGGAGTTTCACTTTCGTATAAAAAGATCCTATGACCCTCTCTTTACCTAGAGGGAGTCTGCGGTGTCAATTGGTTCTATGATAACGACGACGATTCATTTCTCATTATATTAGATGATCTTAATTAAGAGGAGAAAGAACGGGAACCTGCGACTGCCAGTTCCTTTATTAAAAAGACTCTTACCGTTCGACCTATCGTTCTAACTCAGTTACACCCCATTACATTTCTCTATTTGTTTGCACAGGGCTCTTTCCCTTTTCGTTTACATATAAGCACTAAAACAAAAGAAAGGGGATAAACAAGCCTTTACTTTTCCATAATTTTTTTGTAGTGAGAGCTCGAGAGGGGAGGGTCCGTATATAAGTAAAAAGAGAGCCTTAGAGTCTAGAGACTAGAAGCATAAGGTAAGGTATAGGAGAAAGTTTCTAACATACTGAGTGATCGGTGCGCGATGCCTAAGGGATGGTTTCTTAAGTGAAGAAGTTTTAAAGGATGGACGCAAAAGCCTCGATGAATAAATGTCCTAATGAAGCGAAGGCTGTACTCGCCCAGATTAATGAGCCCGCCTTTCTTCCGACTAAACCACCGCCAAAACTCTGCTTTTCTATAACGAAAAAGGGAAACTAAGAAAATGCATGAAAGGGAAAGCACTCTGATTGAGAGGCCCGCTAGACGACATGTAGCAGCCTCACCTACTACGTCTTACTACTTCGCACGGAACACTCACGGAAAGCTCCAGAAAAAGTAAAAGCTTCTTACGGACAGCGAGTGAGACTCCCGAAAAGGCCCTATTCCCTGGGGCTTAAGGGTAAAGAATCGATACCCTACCCTTTTCTTATTCCTCTTTTTTAATTTACTACAGTTGATTGAATTGATGAGCCTATAAGTTAGTTAAGGTGGCTGCAAAACTGAGAGGATTGATGATCTCCCCGCGGAGACTCTTTTAAGATGGCCATAAGAAAAGAAAGTTGCTCTCTTGGGTTAGCCATTTTCAGCACCACCTCAAGGAAGAACTTCTCCTCCTGGCGCGGCTTGACTATACGGCAAAA